>JARFJB010001836.1:145000-252500 GCA_036346205.1 Vesta saturnalis
ACGTTAAAAGTACTTTAGAGTGTATGATGGATGAATTCATACCAGATGACGATCCTTGCAAAGATAACTTAGACCATACAAAAATTAGAGATATTATCAAAAATCCTGTCAATACTAATAATGATAATGACTTCACACAAGAAGAAATAAAATACATTTTAGAAAAAATGAATCCAAAAAAAGCTGCTGGTAAAGATGGTATTACAAGTGAAATATTATTAAAATTGTTTTTAAAATTACCTTTATTTACTACTCAAATTTACAATGAATGTTTACACAAAAAGTATTTTCCGAAGGATTGGAAAATTTCAATGATTATACCAGTTATTAAACCAGGGAAAGAAAATATAGATAAAGCAGGAAAATTTAGACCAATTAGTTTGATAAATTTAGGAGGTAAGGTTTTAGAGAAATTAATGATAGCTAGAATTATGAATCACCTTAAAGTTAAAAATGTATTAAATCCAAATCAATTTGGTTTTACAACTGGAAAAAGTACAATTGATGCTTTAATGGAAATGAAAATTTTTATAGATAATGCTTTTATGAGGAGAAGAGATATTGTTATGATAAGCTTAGATGTTAAAGGTGCATTCAATGCTGCCTGGTGGCCATCTATTCTTTACGCATTAAAACAGTTTAAATGCCCCAGAAATTTATACGAATTAACAGTAAATTACTTTTCTGACAGAATAGCGTATTTAGAGTTCAATAATGAGTTGATTAGCAAACCTTTATCTAAGGGATGTCCGCAAGGATCGTGCTGCGGTCCAGGTTATTGGAACATACAATATAACTCATTACTTAGTTTAAATTATAATATAAATTCAAAAGTTATTGCATTTGCGGACGATTTGTTAATATTAATACAAGGAAAAACTCTATTAGAATTAGAAAATTTGGCTAATATTGAACTACAAAAAATTTCATTCTGGGCAGTTAAAAACAAAATTCAATTTAATGAGGATAAATCCAAAATACAGATAATTACAAAAAAAAGATCCTCAAGAAAATCTGATATAAACGTATACTTAAATTATATGAAATTAGAACAAGTAAACTGTATTAAATATTTAGGAATTTATGTAGATAATAAATTTGAATTTGATATACATGTTAAAGAAATACAGATAAATGCCTTAAATTAATTAATATTTTATCAAAATCAGCTAAAATCACATGGGGTTTAAAACAAGAAGCACTAAATACTATATACAAAGGTGCAATTTTCCCATTATTGCATATGGAGCTCCAATTTGGTATAAAACTTTAAATAAAAATGTAATCAAAGAAAATGAACAGGATACATAGACTAATAAATATAAAATGACTAAGTTGTACAGAACAATTTCATATGAAGCCTCTTGTGTGTTATCTGGATCTGTGCCAATAATAATTAAAATAAGAGAATGCGTGGAACTTTTTAAAAAAAATAAAGAAAACTTAAATCAAAAAACCAAAAAAGAATTAAAAGCTGAAACAGAAAATGCTAGTATAGCCAAATGGCAAAATGAATGGACAAATAGCAATAATGGAGTAATTACTAGAGCATATTTTCCAGAAATTATAAAAAGGTTACAAATGAACATAAAATTTAATTCAAAGTTATCAATGATTTTAAGTGGACATGGCAAAATTAAAAGTTATTTTTATCGTTTTAAAATAAGTGAAAATAGTTCTTGTATATGTGGCTACGAAGATCAAACAGTACAACATTTAATTTTTAATTGCTCAGAACTGGATACAATAAGAGAAGTGTTTAAAGACAAAATAATACGAAAAGGTGGCCAATGGCCAATTAATGAAACACAGATTATTGAAAGTTATTTTAACGAATTTTTAGATTTTGTAAATGAAATTGATTTAGATTATTTAGTTATAGAATAATCTCATTGTATTATAAATTTAGAATAAGTTAATATAGTATTAGTTTTAAAATTGTCATTAGAATTAATATTCTAAATTAGATTATTTAGCTTTGAAATGAAATTTATAAGTTACTTAGAGATTGATTATAATAATACAATTGTTATTTAATGTTTAAACAAAGCATGTAATGTTATTGTAACGGGGCATGCTGTAATAAATAAATGTATCAAAAAAAAAAAAAAAAAAAACACACACACACACACACACACACACACACACACACACACACACACACACACACACACACACACACACACAATAATTGTAGTTGTCATAGTGATAAAAAACCGCTCGCATGTAATCAATCGCTCTTCGCATAAAGTATAATCGTACGCTGCAAATAAGTTATTTGCTTAATTCATTCGTTGTTTCAACATACCAATTTGAGAAGTCGCTTTGATTTCCACTTTGAAGGATTTGCATTGCTATTCTTGGAACTTTCTGTGGGAATCAAGCGACTTTTTGTCAGATCTACAAAATTTTTAGGCAAAAGGGTAAAGTCCAATTCTACACTCGATTACGTAGTACTCCGAATGTTCATCACGACTAATTCCTTCACCACGTATTAATTACAATCAGCCAGGAAGATAAATATGTACCTTATTATAATTTGTTGTTTTCTAAAGTGAACATTCTCTTACAACGTACGTTGTCCTTGATATACGCATATACTCCGCCTTTAAGGCGAAGGTTATAGTGTAGGTTGCATCTGTGAAATTGCAGGTCAGGCGAAAAAGTGCTTCCAGGGGAGACTTGTGTTTCTGATAGAAATAGAATGTCCGGTTGCACTTTTATCACATATTTTTTGTTTAGTTCGAAATTATAACTTATTTGTTAATACCGTACATCTGGAATGTAGTATAAATTCATGCCGTTGAAATTAATAACGCATAAATTCTTTAGAAAGCTTATCTATTGTAACGTTTTATTGCTTTGTTACGTATTTTAAAGATTTCGAAAGTTTCATAGATAGCAATCGCCTGTAGAATCTTTTTTTCTAAAAACAAAAATAAAGTTTCGGTAAATTCAGATGGAAGTTTAACTTAAGATTTGATTGGCGTTATTGATATCGATATTTATTGAAGTCCTTTTACTAATTTGGCTGGGAATAGAGTGGTTTTTGGTGTAAATAAATGTTCTCGTTATTTTAAATTTTGGTGAATTTTGTTAAATGGATTTGAAATTGCATCATGCAAAACTATATTAAGTATAAAATTGTTACTTTGTATTTAAAGATAGTGCAGAAAAGCATACTTCGCTGTTTATTAAGACGTTGGAGGCGACGATTTGTCGGAGTATTTCGATAAGGTTTTTTGGGTTTAAACAAAGAGTTTAGTTTTTAGGTACGAAGCATTAACGTTTAGAGTCGCTAAGAAATCAATCATCGTTTGTAATGACAAGGCTCTCTCGTCAAGGAATGTCTTTTGGTAGGCTTATAACGATAATGACCCAGTTAGCCCTCCCGACTTTAATTGCCTACTTTTAGGATTAATTAATTAAAATGGTGATTAAATACAGTAACAAAGGTAAAAGTAATTAATATAAAAGTTGGATTAACTTTTAAATTTGAAATAAAAAAAAACGTTCAAAAGCTTACAAGATAGTCTGCAAGCTGTACCTAGAATTTACACTTGCAGAGGGTTTTAATGTACGGCTCTGCCATGCATAGTCACATCCTTTGCATTTTATATTTGTATCAACACGCTTCTATCGTACGGGTTTAAAGGAACCGTATTTTTGTAGAAATTCAATACTATAGCAATCTTAAATGTTATTTACGCGCCTTTTATCTAAAGAGCCATTTCACACGTTACAATTATTTTACTGGTTAGATTATTATTATCTTTGTTTATTATTAATATTCAAACCACTGGGTATAAAAATCTTCAAATCTTTGACATGTGCATCGTCCGCACTTTCGTGTGTGGTCGGGTCTCGAAGTTTCATTATTACAGGCGGCAGTATCTTATGTATAAGGTACGGCCGTCATGTTTTTTAGCTAATTTAGACACGAAATCTATAATGATGGTGGAAATGTGATGCGTTTTGCGGTACACCATATCTCCTTCGCGGACCGGTAATCTCAACGACGGAGGTTGTCTTTGTACTTGTGCCTATAAGATTCGAGTCAGTTCTTGTAAACCTCTTAAGCTTTTCATGTGGTGTCCTGTTCTCCCATTTTCTTATGCGGTCCAGGCAAGCAAGTATAAATTTATGTCCTTTTTTTGTGTGTGGGAGCGGGCCAATGAGCTCTTGTAAGTCTGGCAGGATTGTACATACCTCATGACGTCTTGTTTTACTGTTGGCCGGTGATAATTCCGGTAGATACGATACAAGGTTTTGTCGATTTCAAAATGTCCTGCTGTATGTAATTCGTGGTGTTCTTTCAGGATGTAGAGTCGCTTCGTTTGTGGTAAAAATAAAATTTCAAGCGGAAATGGCTGCCCATTTCTACTTCAGGTGTGGCAATGGGGTTGAAGTTCGGTAATGCTGAGATCCGATGTGTTTTAACTTCTTCTTCAGGAAGTGATTAAGCACGAGGAGTTGGTCTATGTCCGAGCCGTGAATTTATCATAAGTCTGTGCTTGAATATGCCTGTAACGGTATATATTTTCATGATGTTTCCAAATGTTTCGTATGTATGTATACCGTAGGGTGAACATGATCTAAAGAATCTAGTCCGAGCACGTCGGTAGATAGCTGGGCATGCAATAATCTACGTATCCTGTAAGTTTGCTTCTCTCGTTGCTGGAAACATATATAGTTTCCGCGTCTCGGCGATGGAACTATCGCCTAAGCGTACTGTAGCTATGTGTAAGGTATTAGATTGTACGTGATTTGCCGGAAGTAGATTCTTTACCTTCTGTTCTGTGTAGGTGCGTGATGCGCCGGTACCGATCAGTGCATGGGCAATTGGGTAATATATATATATATATATATATATATATATATATATATATATATATATATATATATATATATAAACTTATACCAAGTTTTTAGCAATGCACAGCAATAAAATAAAAATACTCTCTAACGAAAATAATACAGATTTCTTTTGAAAATAAACTAAATGAATTAATAAATTGAAAGGAAGCTTCTGGTCTATGGTATTCCAGGCCACTGACTTTCCAGGAACTCCATTCCAGCTACCCGCTTATGGCGGCTGAGAAAATATGATTAATAAAATACACTGATGCTATGAGTAAGGAGTTGGATGTGAATGAAACAGTGTGGAACGAACAAATAAAAGACGTTGACGTTGAAAGAGCGTAGATAAGCTTTAAAAACTGTGTTGTCAATTGTGCCGTGCGGACATGTGGAAGGGCAACTGCAGGTAGACAGAAAAAGTGCTTGGTGGAATGAGTCCGTGAAAAAGGCAGTATGTAAGAAAAAAGAGTACATGGCAATGATTTCTGAAAAAAATGAGATTAAGAAAAAGCGATTGTATGAGGTGTACAGGTTAAGAAACAAAAAAGCGAAGAAAACAGTGATAATAAGTAAAGAGGAAGTGATGACTGTGGAAGGAGAGAAAATGCAGAATGATTTTGAGAGAAACAAAAAAGTCTTCTGGAAATGGGCCAAAATTACAAAACGTGGCCCCAAACAGAACACTGCAGGAGTAATTAATACGAGCAATGAAATAGAAAGGGACGATTGTGAAGTCAGGAAATGTTGGCAAGAATATTTCGGAAAGCTGTACAGTAGTGAAGAAAGTAAGACTGAAGGGTTAAATAACGAGAATGTAGAAGGAATGGTGAATGAAACTGTGGATATTAGGATAAATGAGATAGAGAAAACGGTAGGAAGGTTGAAAAACGGCAATGGAGCAGGCGTAGATGAAATTACTGGTGAAATTCTAAATTATGGGGGTGCAAAATTTATACGAAGACTGTGTGAATTATTTAATGTATGCCTTATGTTTGGAAAGGTGCCGAGGGATTGGACAGCGCGTTCTTTGTACCACTGTATAAGGGCAAGGGTAACAAGAGTGATTGTGAGCACTACATACGAATAAGTTTGCTCAGCGTGCCTGGTAAAGTATTTGGAAGAATACTGATTGATAGAGTACGAGAAACTACACAAACTAAGATTTGGGATGTGCAGGGTGGCTTCATGTCAGGGAGGGGATGTGCTGATCAGATGGTTGCTCTCCAGTAGGTGATCGAAAAGTGTTTAAGGGTAAACAGGAAGCTGCACTGTGCGTTTGTAAATCTGAAGAAAGCATACGACAGAGTGAATAGGGAGAAGCTGTGGGAGATATTAGATTAATATGGCGTAAATAATAGTCTAATAAATGGAATAAGGGCTGTATACAACGGTAGTCGGGCGTGTTAGGGTGAGAGGAGGTGTGAGTGAATACTTTGATATTGAGGAAGGAGTGCGACAAGGCTGTGTGATGTCACCGTGGTTGTTCAATGTTTACATTGATAAATGTGTTAGACAAGCATATACCGATGCAAATGGTGTAATGGTTGGTGACGTAAAAGTACGACTTCTGGTGTATGCAGATGACACAGTCTTATTAAGTGACAGTGCGGGTGAGCTACAAACAATCGGGAAAGTGGAAAGGAGAGTAGAGTATTTACTCTGCAAGATGAAATTGTGGAGCAAGTGGACGAGCTGGTATATCTCGGTAGAATGTTTACTGCAGATGGTACAATGGAGGGCGAGATTGGACGAAGGGTCAATACTGGAAGGAAAGTGATTGGAAGTATGTGGACGATAATGAGAAACGAAAGCATGAGCCTAGCTGCGAAACAAGCAACCTGTAATGGCGTGTTTGCCCAATCCGTACTATATGGAGGTGAGATATGGGTATGTCAAAAAAAGCACGAAAGAAAAATAAATGCCGTGGGAAGGAGATTCCTGAGAAGCGCATGTGGTAAAACGAGAACGGACAAGATGAAGAATGAATGGATAATGACCGAGTGTGGCGAGGAAAAGACGATGATGGATAGATATAAAAGTAGTATATTACGTTGGTTTGGTCACATTGAGAGAATGGACAACGAAAGATTAACGAAGCAAATATATGTGGGTGAGGTTAGAGGAAAGGCCGGGTCTGGTAGGCCGCGTAAAACTTGACTGAATGTAGTAGAATGTATGATAAAGGAAAGAAATGTAAGGAGTTTTAAAAATAAAAAGGCATGCCAGAAACAATGTATGAATCTTGGGGAAGCTAGGGGGTATGCGGAGATAGGAAAGCATGGAGAAGGATTGTGAATGAAAAATAAATAAGAGGCAGGGATTGTTTTGCTTACCCTGCAAGTGAATGGCGTGAAGGTTAAGTTAAGTTAATAAACTAGCTCAGTTACCCATTGTGTGATCACATATTATGTTTCGTTGAAATTATCAAGGTCAGAAAGAAAATCAATAGTGTTAATGTTGGATAACTGCTTGTGAATATACAACGTGACTTATTCAATTAACAGAAGCTGTTCTAATTTGCGTTTTATAACTAATTAATGCAAATCGGAATGTGTTCTGGTTAGCTATTAGTAACTAGAGGATATTAGAATGCGAGAGATTTTTTCTTTTTTTCAGGTATCGTGATCCGTATTTATACGATATACGACTAATGTGCAGGTGGCTACTGAATCTACAAGGGTTATTTGCACAGGGGAAATTGGATGGTGGATATTGTTGTATGGAATATTTTATGCGGGAATGATTTATTCTTTTACCGCGGTTATCCGTCGTTAGGCGTGGTTTTAGGTAAGAATGGTGTTGGCCGTAGATTAGAGAAATACAACTTGGGAATCTCTTACCTCGGGACGACCCGAAAACAAAAGAGGATGTTGTTTAGGCCTCTAATCAGGATTCATAACTTAGACTTAGTGCGGAGAAAGTAAAGGTGATCGTGACATCCGATTAACTGTGATGTGGGGAATTTGGCCCTTTATACTAGCATACTTAATAGTAGTAATATAAGGCCGTTTCTCGCTCAGTTTAAGGCCATTCGCCCTCTGGTGGTGAGAAATTAGAGCTTGCCAAAATTTCAAGATCAAAATTTTGCCGGGAAATTTAAATTTAGAGCCCTTCAAGGTTAAAATGTGAAGGTCAAAATTTAAATCTAAAAATAGAAATTTCTAGGTCAAGTTATTCAAGGTCATCATCAATTCTTAGAATTCTAAAAATAGTTTTCAAGGTCAAATATTATTGACCTGCAAGGGTAGCACATTACATTTCCTAGAAATATAAAAATTGAATCAGTTTATGGGAACAAGAAGAATGATAGGTTGTCTATGCTAAAAAGTAGACCAAGGTTAAATGGCACTTATATTGACTAAATGGAGTCAAGGTCAAATAGTTGTCTAAATTAAAAATAACTCAAGGTGAGTATCCAACAAGTTAAGGCACGTTCTGATGGGTACTCAAGGTAAAGGCAAACTTTTCTTATATAAATCGTGGCGAGGTTGTGCTGAGCAGTCAGTTAGCAACTTGTAATTGTTAAACATGGAATTAGCAGGGTTAAACCAAAGCACCTATTGCAAACCCTTTAAAAATGTACGCGTCCTCGAGATATTGAAAGAGTGTAAAGTGATGAATGTGGCCGTAATTAATACCAAGTACGGTGAATGTATAGTGACGCAAACGGATGATTTTAAATGTCTATTACCTCAGCGCTTATGTAAATTACGCGTCCTTCAACTAGAATAATTTTTTTAATGGTGTTTGGTCGTAGTGCAATTGCGAGCAAGTAAAGTCGTTGTCTAATTATAATGCAAGCAGCAATAAAATAATTTCTGGAACGATCCATACTCATAAGTTCACCGCTATATATGCAGTAACAATATCAATAATACTTTAAGGGAGCTAATGGATACTCAATCGATTGTGTTTATTGTAAACTATCGAATGCTACTCATGCAAAACATACGGACATTGCATACAGTACAGATCGAAACCTTACACTAGTAGTGCGTGTGGGGTATAGCAACTGTGATCAAAGCAATAGTGTGGTGTTGGATATGAAGTAATGGAATGTACTTCTAAGATGGCATTTATATGTAGAATTACAATTTTCCGATCCCAAGAAATTGAAAATAAAATTGATTGGTCCTATTTAAACGAAGAAGAAATAATGTATGATCAACATTATGAATCTCTTCTCAAGAGTAATATTTCAATCAAAATATCGAGGCACTTGTAATTTAGCGTAATATGCTGCTTTCTCAATACGTTCAGTTATAATAGATAAAGTGTCTTTATAACCAGAATTAATATTTTCTAAGCTTGATTTAACATTTGTCGATATACACAATGGATCATCCCATAATAAATTGTATACTTACTTTTTAAGTGGTATGTCACCAAGTAAATTCATATCGTCTAAGATTATATCTGCTTCATTGAATGTTAATGAATTGTAAACTTTATTAAGACACAATTTCATGAAGCTTTTAATGGTATTGTGTAATTTAGCTTTTTTATCAAGTAATGTCCTAGTAACTTCATTTTTACACTTTGAATTTATAGCACACAGTTGAAATACTCATCAGGAATACGTTGTAATATATTCAATACAAGTAAATAGCATTTAGAGGAGCACTTTCCCACCAAAGAACGCTTTTGGTGCTTTCTGCAGATTTGAACACTACTGTACCATAATTCTTCTTTCAATTTGTTTTCAATAACTCATAATGATAAAATTGTCTTTTGAAACATAATTATAATTAATAAAATGCCATGTAAAGTTATATCCTCAAGGCTTAGTATCAGTGAAATTAACATTTACTAATCGTTTATCATCGTAAGCATTAAGTATTACTTTATTCTGTTTGATTGTAAATATATCATGGCTCTAAGAGCTTATCAGATATTGATATCGCTTTATTACGTTCCCATCAAACAAATCATGTTTATAATCATTTATCGTGATCTGTTTGACGCTTGCTTGGGTAGAACCCGTTGACTTTTTTATAACTTTTCATCATCAACAGTGTGAGCATACAACATTATTGCATGAAGTCCTACAAATTATAACATAATTTTACCTTGATTTTCGTCGTTTATTAAGTCCTGAACATTTTTATTTACTAATGGAATTCCAAACGTATAGTCAGGACTATAATCAGATGTATCGAATTTATCAATGTCTTCTTCAATGCATTCATAGATATCAGGAACTAAAAAGGCGTATATGAGACTATCTGCCTGCATATATATGTTTATTTAAATATACTTCTAACTTATTAATTTGAACGATAAGCATATTATTACTAAATATTGTAAAACTATGAAAATTTGGTTTTGATACACTATTAATCATTAATTTATAAAAATACATTTTGAGATTGCTGATGCATGGTGGTATTCAAATCAGTACACATATTTTTCAACCACGGGTACTGTTTAAAACGTAATATACGGTGTAATTTCACCAACTCTAATGCATATTTTAAATATGCTTTCAAATTTCTATAATGAATTACGTAATTACGTTTTGGATACAATGTAAGCAATAATTTTTTAATTTTGGAATTTGAATCAGGTCACTCGTACCATCTGTTCGAGTGCTAGCGGTAGATCACTGTGACTATCATATAATTTTATAGAATAGTCTAAATCACACTCGACTATATAACCAATTTCTGAATCACTAGGATGGTTTCTTAAATCCAAAGTTTCAAAATTTGCTTCATCTACAAAAGAAAAATCGCTAAATGGTAAAAATTCTGACACGGTGGCTTCATATAGGTTATTTATGTCGTAGAACATTAAATACACACTTTCCGGATTGAGATAAAATTTTTCTCCCATGTACTTATTGTTAGCTTTAGCATACCGATTAGTACATTGATCTAATTCTTCTTTCAATAAACATTAGCATATCAATGTTTGTAAATAGTTCTAACTTTACTTGCTTAATTTTAAGCATAGCATCGAATACTAAACTGGGCACTAGCAAATGTTTCTCACGTGTATTTATTGTTAGCTTTAGCATACCGATTAGTACATTCAGCCACACCACCTCTAATTCTTCTTTCAATAAACATTAGCATATCAATGTCTGTAAATAGTTCTAACTTTACTGTTTTTAGATACAACTCTGAGTATTCCAGTAACGATTTAATATTAACCGCATGTGCAAAACTCCTTTATTATTAAGATGATTGAAAAATACCTAAATAGTTTGACAACTTTTCAATACTACTACTCATAAATCTGAAAGAGTCAATAAATCTAAGCTTAATTTTAGTTCCTTCCATTACTTTCGTGAAAGATATATCCTTCTTTATTTATGGGCAACAATGAAATCGAACTGGGAGCAGTAGCTAATTCCCTTATTATGAAATGGAAATCATAACCTGATAAATTATGAAATACTACAGGCAAAATAAGAAAGTTTAGGTTACAATTCTGATGTGATGCACCCCGAAATGCTTTAGTAAAATGGTTACTTTCTCTAACTTTTGTATCACAATCAGTAAATAGTTTGCCGTAGATGTGATAAATCGTGGTGTTTTCAAAGTGTTCAACCTGACTGACTTAAAGTACCCATGGGAATTGTTTTATTGATTACTTTGGTAGCCCAATATGCAATACTTTGAAGCTTTTTAACAAACCTTTGAATGCAATCATTTTCTCTATAAAGCCTAAATCGAGATTAAGAATCATTGTATCAACACTTCAAGCAGTAAGCAATCCTGAAGGGTATATGTTTGTAATGAAACATAGTACTATTCCCAAGGCATGTTAAATTTGTGTACTTTTCTAAAATACTTTCTAAATCCGCATAAATTACAAACGGTACCTTTCACTAGCATGCGAAATTTTTGAACTGCAGAAACATTTCTACTTCGGTGGGTAGCCTGACAGAGAATCGATTAAGTTGGTGACAGTAAATGATGTGTTCTTGTAGAAGGTGATCTGAAGAAAAATGGTTCAAATATCGATAACAAACAAGTTCGAATTTTTTACCCTATCTAGTTTAATGGGGAAGCAAATTGAATCATAATTCAAAACATTTATAAAATGAAGATACTTATCATTTTTAACATTCACTACCGCATGCTTCACTGCTATGAAGTAAGGAAATTTAACGTAAGTCGAAAGGCCACCTCTAAATGGAACATAGCCAATAAATGTAAAACTTCATGTAATGCCCAACCGGAATCTCTTTTGGAAAACCGCAAATTTTTTGTAATTTGTAAATTGGTTGCAATATCAATAACATAATTTTGAGGTTGAATGAAATTGCAGGCTGAAACAGCATGTACCTTTAGCGTCGATTGTCTTAACATTAATTTAAACTTTTGTGCAAAACCATTGTATGCATTTCGTAAAAAATAAGAGGGTCCTTGATGTTTGCTATATTGACTTATAACTACAGTACATAACTTACCATGAAAACATGAATCTAGAGAGTACCATCATAATTTGCGTGAACGCTTTTTAGCGACATTGACAATTCCACTACCTGTTTTCTCTGAAGCGTTCTTTAACTGTTAAGTCTTGCAAGACAACACTAACAACCATAAATTGCTTTCGAGCATAAGCAAATTTTCATTTGCTTCTAAATACATTTTATTTTGAACTATATATGGCAATAGTTTTAATATCAATGTTAGTTATACGGATGTGCTTTACAAATTCATGTTTTGTTTTCCACAATGGGATAATACGTCTTGTTGAATTAACAATATTACTACTACTTGGTGTAATCTTATGCATAGTTACCTTCAAAATTGTATCCAATAATGCAAAAATATGAAGCACGCACTGCCGATTATGCAGTAATGGACTTGTAGCATATATTTTATTTATTATAACTGATATGTAAGTACTTACTAAGTGCTTTAGGTTTACAATTAAAATTCTTGTCACATTGCAATGTATTGACTGGTATAAAACTGCTTACTGTCTGCTTATATAGTCCTATAAATCCGCATTCGAAGTCAACTATTACAAACTGGTTATAACCTATATTTGACCTTGAAAAAATGATAGAAATAAATAGATCAGTCATAAAGTAATATTTCACTTATAAAGGTTTTGCATGTATTTTTGGTTTATATGACGTTGAATAAATTAAATTTTGACCTTAAAGAGCGAGTTTATAACCTTCGCTTACACAAATCAGTGCGTCATAACCACCTCCACTGGTTAGCAGTTTTGTTAACGTTAACAGATTTACCTGTATACAGTGTTAAAATTTTATGTGAATACCCATTTTTTACCTAGTAGTAGTCATGGTGGTTTCAACTAACAGAAAATACAAACTACCAATGAAAAAGGAAGCCAATATATTACATATCTTGGTGCAACTATGATTGAGGCGCCGCCCCACTGAACCACTCCCCACACTTTTACTTAAAAATATTCCAGTTATCTCTACCAGAGATAGTGATGTGGAGGATGATTTTGCTCAATATTTTGAAAAGTAAGTATACGTCACGTAATTGAGTTCTCATTTACTAAATTACGAATTATTTTATTATTATTTTAGAATCACGGCTGCAACGGCAGTTATAGTAACCCCAGTATCACCACTGCAGTACGGGCGAGTTTGACCACCTGAGGAGGAAGCTGGAATACAGCATCAGACCCAGGATCGTCCCACTAACATGGAGCAGTTTAAAATTAAAAGTGGGAGGTGGTTGCACCAAATTTTAGACCTGTATATACAAAGTGAAGTGTCGAAAGTGTCCCGCGTAGAGCGGCTAATTGCCGAATTAGCAGAAGTCACAAATAACTTAGGAGAGGATAAGATAGTATATAATAAATACCGAAAACATCTTACAGACACTGGACAATTTAGATGTATAAGGTAGTTTTTTAGTTTAATTTTAATGTGTAGTATTAGAGTAAGTAGTTTTATATTTGTTAATATGTGTACATACACAAATATTAAAATTTTTCTCTTTTTTTATTTATAATGAAACTTCCCATACAAACAGAAAGTGTGAATAGTCTAAGCTTTGTTGCAGTTACCTAAAAGTGTGAAAAAAAAGTTAAGTGGCAGTTCAACTTGTAATTTTATTTATCAGTTGAATAGTAAAACATGTTTAAAAAGCCTACTGAATTTAATGATGCGCAAACTTTATAAATGTAATCAGGTTTCATTTTCATATAAAACGAGTTTCTGCACGTTGTAGCGACTAACGGATGAATTGGCTGAAGCCAACGATTCCTTAGCAAAGCTGCACCAAAATTTTCATGATACGCAAAATTTTAAATATATTAATGAATTTAAGCACAAAATTAATGTTATGTCCTTATAGTATATCATTATTGGAAATGTACAAATAATTCATATCTCGAGTTTTTGTGTAAACAGTGTAGACATTGAAACTAGTTTTTAAGTGCAGTTCAGTGGTTTTATTTAAGCTTAAAAGTGAAAGCCTCAAATTATTTATATTATACGTGCAGGAAAATATGATACCGGTCAGAAACTTTGTTTCAAATATATGATTAGTTCCTAACGTTAAAAAGTGAAGTGAAAAATACACTATGGAAATAATACAAAGATTCACAAGTTAGATTTATAATATATTAGCAATTTCAATCTTTAATTTATTTATAATTATGTAGTTTTGTAATTGTTTAAAGTAGTTTTTACTTTTTTATTTTTAAGTAAATATTACATTTTGTACGCTCTAGTATTTATCGTAAAATATCACTATCACACATATAAAGAAAGTGTGAATATGTTAAAAGTGAAAAAGGTTGTGTTAAATAGCCTCAAATTATTGATGTCAAATATGCAGGACAACGTGAAACTGAACCCTAAAAAAATATTAGTGATAACTTGTACATCAAGGAAATAATGTAATAATTAAAATAATACGAAATTTAATTTGCATAAGTTGCCAAATAACTAAATCTTTTAATTTTTATATAAAATGAGTTTCTTATTTTGCAGTTAAAATTTGTTTAAGACTTACGAAAGTTGTTTTTGTTATGATTTACCTTTCACTATTAAAGCCTAAACAATAAGAAATTAGCTTTAACCATTTTATTGATACGCATTGTCACGGGTTTCGAATAATGAATGACTACATCAAATTACAAAATATGTAATTTAACAAAAGAGAACACGTAAAAATTATAGTTTGATAGTTTTATTATACTACTGACTTATTCATGATAAAGAGCTAAAAATAGACTGGCTTCATTCAACTGCATAACATGCATCCAAAGTGAAAGCGAAATGATCTCTCATTATCCTGTAATTATACATGCAGTTTAAAGTGTTCTTGTGTATTCAAAATTTGACAATTTGTTTCTTCCCAAAATCAATCTTAAAAACGTGAATACTTTTACAAATTGTGTATGCTTTTGAGTGCTCGTAAGGAGAAAAAAAGTAGTTTGTTTAAAATTTGAATGTCAGTATAGTGGGCCAGTTTTCATATTTTTGGTAAAATAATAAATGCAATAGATAAATCGCCACTTGTAAAACGCAATAACATTTTCAAACATTTTAATTTCGATTGGAAAGTAGGGACAACGAACGTCCTCGGTGGCTCGTGCTGGATCTCTTTTTATTTCTTAGCACGTATGTCTTTTCACATTTATTCGTCATTTACTACACTTATATATTAATTATTTCTCTTGAGTGCATATTATCGCATTTATGGAATATAAATTACAAAATTGCGTATCATCCCATAACATTTATTTTATTTCAAACCCATAACTAACTCTACGTACAATGCATTTCAGAATTACAACCTTTTGTTTTTTTACATTACAATCTATTCGTTAGTACATATAAATATAAAACATGTTAAAATGATTTATTTTTGAAAGCGTCTTTTTTTATTTACATTTCACCGTTTGTTGAATATTTGTCTTCTACATTTATATTACTACTGCAATTATATTAACACTTCATTTTCACTAAATTTGTATTCCATCTGTTAGAGTAAGTGTCATTCAATATAGCACGTGCTTCTCGACAGAAATGTGGTGGTGCGCCGTCTTGCTGGAACCAAATTGCTTCACGTTGTTGCCCTGGAATATTTGGCATCAATCTTTCGAAGGAAATCGCAGTATCGCTGTCCATTAAAATTACCATCGAAAAAATGAGGTCCAATAACAACATCGCCAAATATCCCGCACCAGGTATTTATCGACCAAGGGTGTTGACTAGCGACTGTTTGCATCCAGTGTCAATTTTCTTGAGCCCAATAATGCATATTGTGACGATTGACTTGACCATGGTTAGTGAATGTTGCTTCGTCAGAAAATGTTATGTTTTCCAGTGAGTTGTTTTCATTAATCCATTGTCGAAACCACCGACAAAATTGCACCCGTCTCTCGAAGTCCTGTTCATACGATTCTTGATGTAAGGTAATATGGTAAGGATGAAATTTAAAATTGTGCAAAATCCTGAGAACGGATGTTTTACACATCCCGGCGTCTTTGGATAGATCTCGGAAACCAATATGAGGGTTGAGAGCTACTGTTCCCAAAACTCCTACCGCCATGTCGTCGTTTGTTTTGGTTTTTCTTCTGCTGCGTTTTCTGGATGAGAGTTGGCCGGTCTGGCGACTCCTAGTCACTAATCTTTTGAACGCCATGTGAGATTTTGGGGCTAAGTGGGGAAATCTTACCGCCCAAAGTTCAGAAGCATTGCGGTAGTTTTTTCTACATTCTCCGAGAATTAACAACATGTCAACTTGGCAGTTGAATTCATTCATTTTGAGGATACGTAGTTAAAATCTCAACTAAGATTATTAAATACGAACAGGAACAACAGAGATAATTAACAAACGAATAGAGCTAACACTAACTAACAATAAACGAACACGATGAACACTAATTTTAACAAGTCGCTTAAACTAAAGATAATTTAAGGAAATTACTGGCAATGTCATAACGTCAAGTCGTTCGTTGTCATGATAACTGCAACAGTGGCGGCTGGTGAATCATCGCTGAAGTGCCACATAGCTTCAAAAAAATCATGATCTTTCTAAGAAAATAATTATTAACTACATAATCTAACCAAAATACCGTATTTTTTACCCAGTTGACATGTTAATTCTCAGAGGATGTAGAAAAACAACGACAATGCTTCTGAACAAAATGGTCGTCATTTCGAAAATCTATGTATTATAATAAAATAATGTACCTAATATCAGTTTTTCTTTAGTTCATTTTATTTTTAATTTTGTTGAATTTAGCGTAGTGACATTGACATTGGCATTAAATTATTCATTGATTATAACGTAGTTTTTCTGGAGATTACGAATCTGGAAAGAAAACTGCACCTTTCCATTTAACATTTAAAAGTTACCCCCACCCATAAACAGTGGAAAGGGTTAAAACATTACTTACTCTGTCAAAAAGTGTCCCCCAACGACCAATTGTATCTCTAGAAATTTCATTTATTTTCAATCAGCCGTTTCTCAATATCGCTTTGTAACACCTTAAAAGGACCTCCCCTGTATATTGCCACTTCATTTTCACTAAATTTGTACTTTACCTTTTCTGCATATTTTCTTCTAAACACACACAACTTCTATGTGCATTAGCCATCTATCTACACTAAAGATTGAAAATTACGCATGCTTTATAGTTCTTCATCTTTCTATTCATTTCACACAACTCTAAATCTAGTTTTAATTCTTTTATTTTCTTTAGAAATTCATTTATCTTATTTTTTCTCTCCTCTATACTGAACACTTTTCTTTACTTTCCCTTCGTATCGTGCGTACTAGTTTCGTTATTTATGCTAATAAGAAGTTTACTGAATCGTGTGCACCTTTGGAAGTCTTTTATTATAAATCTGCATCCTTGAAACCACTAACCTTGAAACAACTTCTTTTTTCCATGAACTTATTCTATTTTTATATTTTTCTAAGAAAGGTAATATGATACCCCTGCAGTTCAAGAATTTTTGACCTTGCAAACTAAATTTTTTTAGTTCTAAGGATTTTAATATGATGACAGAAATTTCTGTCTTTAGATTTAAATTTTGACCTTGAAGAGATCTAAATTTAAATTTCCTGCAAAAAGTTTGACCTTGAAATTTTAACAAGCTTTGATTTTTCACCACCAGAGGGCGATTTGCCTTGAACTGAGCCAGAATCGGCCGCATATTACTACTCCTAATGTATTTTGTTCCCACTTTTTATTTTCGTCAATACTATATTATAAATCACTACACGTTTTTTTAACAATTTTGTCAGAATTCTTCCATCATCAACTAACTTTCTTCTGATTTATTTAGATCAATAAAAAGGTTGTTTTTTTATGTATTTAAACTTATACTAAAGTTATGAGTAAAAGTAAGTGACAACAGACAATAAAAAATTAAGATAATAAATGTGTATCATAAAAAGAGAGCTTGCGTTATACGTGATAATTCGTATACGGTTAACAAGTGTCGCGACGATTTGTACTAGTTTCACTTTGAAAATCTCGCGCGATGGACGTAACTGAACGACGCAAAAAGTTAGTATTACGATCGCCTTAAATAGTTTTGAGAATTAATTTTGAACAATCAACTTTTTTATTTTTTTAATGGTGTAGTGTTTGGGTATTTGTATAGTTATGCTGTCCTAAAGAGAACTGACAAAAAATCTTTCGGTAAGTTTTTTGCAGTACAATAAAATTTTTCATAAAGTTGCGTTATCATTATTAAAATTTATGAAAGTACAGATAGCACTTTCGTTACAAATGCAATTATAATAATGCACCTCAATGTCATTGAATAATTAATTAATTTACTTTTGCCTTTGTTTAGAAAATAGAATGTTTAAATTTTATGCCAGCAAATGTAACTGATGTGTTCTGTCATTGTGCTCGAAAGTTCAATTTGGTATTTGAGATGTGTAGCTATGGTTTAAAAAGAGATTGCACTTAATCTTGTCTGCAACTGTCGCTCGGTGCCAATTTAAATATAAATGCAAAGACATGCATTTCCGTCATAGTGGAATTATTATTTTTGTACAACAAAATTCGATACAAACTGCAATAAACTTGGTGTATAAAGGGTGTCTCTAAAATGTTTGGTCATACCTTAACCACACACACTACTGATCAAAGTAATGCGATTAAAACCAACTTTCTATATTAAAAGTTGTGTTGTTGTATTGCACGTCAAAGTCGGTTTTTAAACAAATTTTGTGTATAACGTGCCATCTGGTTTTAATAATTTTTGATTTGATGCTCCACGGGAACAGAAGACATAATATGACATAATTATCGACTTTACTGACAAACTGAGGGTAAGCAAAAAAACATATTCCATCTTAAACTCAACTGCAATTTTTACTGCGGGTCGCTGTGCGCTTCTATCCTTTTTATGCAAAAGTACACACTTTGGTAACAGTTTTTGTGTTTTGACAATTTTACCTACGGTTTATTTTCAAAGAAAGTAAATTGAATTAATTAATTACTATCATTCGATTGGGATTTGTGTTCGAGCAGTGGTACTTAGGGCATTGTTTCCACCACAAAATATACAAATCGGAGGTGTCGCTTTCATTTTTATTTTTGAGGATTTATATTGCTATTTTTAAAACTTTCTGTGGGAATCAAGCTACTGTTCGTCAGATCTCCGAAATTTTTGGAAATAAACTGCACACGCAACACACAATAACGCACACCCGCACACATACACACACACACACACACACACACACACACACACACACACACACACACACACACACACACACACACAACAACACACACACACAAACACACACAAGCACGCAATAAGTATAGGTCACATGCTATTAACGATATGTCTCATCGGTGGAACACCTAAAAGCCTTATTCGTTGACAGTGACCTATCAGTGGTAGACAAAAAGTTTCGTTCCACTCTCATATTGGATGTGGTTTGATCTAGGATATAAATGAACCTTTAATCTCTCATCCAATATTTTTATTTTATTTTAAATTATTGGATGAGAGACTAAAGGTTCATTTATATCCTAGACCATAAAAAGTACTTTATTTTAAGATGTTAAATCCACCAAAAAGATCTAGGATCTAGGGCAATAAGAACCGGATCCTACCAAATGAGATGTGTTTTGCAGATTTAAAGGACGCTATCAAGTCAAAATGACCTTATTTCAGGGCACCAGATTAGATGGAGGCTGTTTAAACTTATTCCAAACGAAAATACATTTGTATTGTCTGCATTGTCGAATTCTTTTTATTGAACACACCTCTCGTTCGCCGTTTTATATCTGAGACTAGACATTTGTATATTCCACGGGTGAGTCAGTAATCGAATCGGTCTTTTTGTGTAACACTGATAAGTCATAATCATCGAATGCATCTCGGCAGGGTAACCTAATTAATTTTCTGTTTGAATTTAACACAAATTTCAATACGTACATTATTTTGAGTACTTATTTGAACGATTAAAAACTTCTTTCGAAAAAAAATTTAAATGAAGAGTTCATAATCATTAAAACTAAATAATTATTGTTGTATACACTAGGAGCATAATTTTCAATGTACAACGTATGACAAAAATAATTCTTGGAATCAAAATTAGGTAAATACCAATGGTGAGCATTAGTGATAATGTGGCACTCATTTTTTAACTATCCCACTAAAAAATGTGTACTTTATAATCATAAAAATGTAAAAATATATAGTAGATACATAATTATCCATGTGGCACGTGTGAAAAATAATTGTTACAATTAATCTAATGTAAATGCTTAACGCAAACAATAATGGGAATGTGGCACTTATTTTTTGAATACTATAGTAACCACAAATTTTATACTTTAAAAACATTAAAATTTAATTAGTTTAATTAAGAATACGTAAATTCTTAAAAGGAGCAATGGGAGTAATGAGGCATTCATTTCTAAAAAAAAATTAATTTATTGCTTTAAAATCTTTAAAATTTAATACGTTATTCTTCTGCACATAACACATAGTTTTTAAAGTGGCACGTGCCACTTTGTTATGAGACTGAAAATGATGTGAATACTTTCTGGGTTTGATAGTGGCAATGTGGCACCGATTTTTTAGTTTTCATAATCTAAAATTTAGCATCCTATATTATCAATTCCTAATCAATTTTTCTTCTGTGTAAATTGACATATAATTCACTGTTGCACGTGCCAAGAAATTGTTAGTGCAATTAGGGTTAAATAAATACTTAACAAAGGCAATAGTGGAGATGTGGCTCTCATTTCTTGAAAACTATCGTGGTAACAAATATTGTGTATTAAAATCGTTAAAATTTAATAAGTCTTCGGTATAAAACAGATAAATAGTTCAAACATAATTCTCCATGTGACGTATTTCAAAAATACTAAATTATTTTCTTAATAACGTGCCACTCATTGTGGGGCAGCTGCAATAAACAGTAAATATTTTCTTACTCTGAAGACATTAACTAACGTGGCACTGACTACAAAAGGAATAAATTCTGTAATATAACAGTATTTTCAATATAGGCACCTAAAAAAATAATGCTTAGTATTAAAATTATATAAATATTTAAGGGAGAAGCTAACGGTAATGCCACTCGCAATATTCAAACTATCGTAATCTCTAAAGGAAAAAACTAAATAATGTGGCACTTGTCACAAAAATAAATGCATAAGCGACGATTACGGATTTGATTAATTAAGTATAATACCTTTAGTAATGTGTCACTCATTGTAAAGTAACCGTAATAAACCATAAACATCCTTCTAATCCGGACACTAACTGATGTGGCAACGACAACAAAAAGAACCTACATGCGAATGAATATAATAATAGTAACAGTATTTTCAATGTGGAGCATTTAAAAAAAGAAATGGTTAGTATTCAAAATATATAAATACTTAAGGAACGCAATAGCGGTGACTCGTATGCTTTAAAATATCGTAATTTACTGATAGAAAAAGTTAAATAGTTTGGCACATGTCACAAAGATAAATATGTAGGTGTAGTTCATATTCATTTTATTTATAAAATAAGTACTTTAAGTAATGCGTAACTCATAGTACGGTAGCATTTATTTTTGAGTGTTTACCTACTTGCGTGCATGTATGCTGACGCATGTGTTTGTTTGAGAGTTTGTATATACGTGCATGAGTGAGTGAGTAAGTGCGTGAGTGAGTGAGTGAGAGAGTGAGTGAGTGAGTCAGTGAGTGAGTCAGTGAGTGCGTGTGGAGTGAGTGAGTGAGGGGTGAGTGAGTGAGTGAGTAAGTGGGTAAGTGAGTGAGTGCGTGGGTGAGTGAGTGAGCGAATGAGTGAGTGAGTGTGCGAGTGAGCGAGTGAATGAATGAGTGAGTGGGTGAGTGAGTGAGTGGGTAAGTGGGTGGGTGAGTGATTGAGTGAGTGAGTAAGTGGGTGGGTGGGAAGGGAGATCGAGTGGGTGATTAAGTGAGTGAGTCAGTGAGTAAGTGGGTGAGTGTGTATGTTTTATCGTCTTCGCTTTGATAAGCAATTTTACGCTTTATTTCTGGTTTTGCCTTATAAGGTTTCACGTAGTTCAGCAATATAGTTGTGTTCTCGTCAATAATGTTCTAACGTTTTATTTTGGCTTACCTAAGGCGATATATCTGTGATGGGATGGCTTTTCCTTACTTTGAGCAGCTTTGCAATCTTGGTTGTGTCGGATAACGTGCAACTGGCACGAACGATCAAATAGTTCAATGAAAATCAGTATATTCAACTTGTGAGCTACATAATTTCCACTGGTGGAATCTGGCGGTAGAGTGATGTTGTATTGGCCGGTATAGCTTGAATTCCTTGATAATCAGTAGGTGGAATAATTGTAATTGTACAGTATATACGATGTGTCTTCGGAGAGACAGGCGACAACCAGATGTACATAAGTATTGTGTAAATGATGCAATTGTCATTTGCAGTAAGTAATCGTGAGCGTGCCTAAAATGTAACTATGTCACTTTAGTAGCAATTCTAGAATTCATTTTTCCAAAGGATCACTCACCACATGCACGACGGGTGTGACGGTCTCAAACGGCAGCAGAACGCTACGTAGGTAAATAACAGCAAGGGATAACTTGCTAGTTATTAAGGTCTTGAATTTTACTAAAAATTTTAATTACGATAAACGGTGAGTCGTCAGGTAATATTTTAGATGCTGTTCTATGTTCATTAGGGTAACAAGTACTCAAGCAAAAAGAGATACATAATCGTAAAACAACAAAGATACATGAGTCCATCTTTTGCTGCCTACTGCAGATCGCACACAGTTCGGTCACTAATTTCCTGGATCGAATCTGAAACGTAATGAAAAGTATAGCTCTCACTTTTTGGTTCTACCAGCATTCATTTAACTCTTCAACTCAACTCGCAATCAATTCTTGTTATAAAAAGCATTACATTCCCAAAATTTTTAAATTTAATCTTTAATTCCACCGTTCAAGATTATCTCTCCCATTAGTGATACTAGTGCACCTAGAAAATAAAACTACACAAAAACTTAAGCTGTTATATGCGAACTCGCCATAAAAATACGCCATAGTGAAGTAGAATATCAAACTCTAGAACTACGTTTCACAACACTTTAGTCAGATTCACACAACATACGGCAGATTCAAATCAGCCATCATCGCTCTAACTACCGGGTGCCCTTCCGCACATGACTTACTTAATGCAACGATCGATACTCAATGCCCCCTTTTGCAACTCCTTCAGAATCCACCATCTTACACTTTAAGGTCCCGAACCAATCTTTTAATTAAAAATTTATTCAAACATTTTGCGCGCTAAAAGCAAGAAAATTTCCGTGTACACGAAGTAAAAAAATAAATATCAGCCAAACGGCTAATACCACGTTATTATATGTATCCCAATATATTTTCATGTGATCTGCGAATTCTCCACAAAAATACGCTAAAGTGAAGAATATCAATCTCTTGAACTGAGTTTCAAAACACGTCAGTAATGTCACACAACATAAGGTTGTTAATTACGTAACGACGCCCAATGCCCCTTTCGCGACTTTTACAGAATCCGCCATCTTACACTTCAAGACCCCTAGCCAACCACCTTAGTAAATATTCATTTAAGCATTTCGCTCGGTAAAAACTTGTAAATGTTGGTGTACACGAAGTAAAAAAAAAATGAATGTCGGTAAAATATCTACCATCGCGCCAATACGTAATTACATGTAACCCAATATACTTTAGTCGCCTCACAATATTGAAAAATCAAACTTAAACTAGCACGCACGTTATAAGATCTATACTCGCTTCACTTTCAGTTCTTATCTTATATAAATTCTCAGTATTTCGTCTTTACATTAAGTTTTCCTTGACTTAACAGCTCTGTACAATGTTTTGAATTAAATTAGCAACAAAGAAATAATCTTCAATGACTCAATTTCTTCTAAAAAATAGCTAATATATCTAAAATCAACCAATAGGATTATCCAATATATACTAGAACAAAAACTACTTTCTTGAATTATTTTTCTACATCACACCACAACAAGCGTAAACAAATATTACTAAAATGCGCGGCATACAGAGCTTTTATCAGTGTAGCCGTTTGTTAAAGGTTTTGCTGGTTAGAAGGAACTTTGAATTTTTGGAGTTCAGGGTTATTCAAGATTCCCTTTCACTTACAAAGTCATCCACTTCCGGCTATCCCGGAAGTCGCCATTACCTTCTTTAATTAAAATATATTGTTTTATTTTTGGATTCATTAGAAAATTTCATGGCGGGTTTTATCTAAGAGCGCAAGAATGGTACTTTCGAAATACACATTGGCAATTGATTTATCGTATACAGGGTTTCCAAAATTTGATGACCAATTAAATCACTTTCAGAGTGGAAAAGGTTTGTTCCTTCAAATTTTCATCGGACACTTAATGTGCCACTTTATTGTCCTTAATTAAGCAAAAAACATAAAAAAACTGAAGTGGTCATGGTGATTATGTTCCTTATAACATGTGGATTATCTCGTACCCAGTAGTGATTATTTCGGCGATTTATAATTCCTTGTCCACTAAATTTTGGTTGATCAGTCCGCATAATGTTATGAATAAATTTTAAATCTTTGGTCATTTCTATGAGTAGTATAGCTAGAGTGATACTAACGCACTTTTGTCACCAGAAAAGTAACTAGATCAGAAAAAATTCACTAGATTTGTTTTCAAGGTCAACGTTGGTCGCATCCCACTTCTAACGCGTTTGTGTCACTAGAAAAGTAACTAGGTTTGAGAAATTCACTACATTGGCTTTCAAGGTCACATATAGCTAGACGGATCCTAACTCACCGTGCACGTACGCGCTCCCCTTCAAAGGTTATTCAAGGTTACCAAGCAATTCTTGGAATTTGGCTAAGTCAAGGCCGCGTGTCAATTCCTAGAAATCAATGGCCACCTGCAGAGGTATTCCGACCATATCCGATCTTATCCGATCCTACTCTTCAAGGTCAAAATTCTTGGAAATAAGCATTCCTAAACAATGAATTTTATAACTTGATGTGCGTTGGTATCCTCAGGGGAGGCAATTCTTAGAAATCTAAACAGTCAAGACCGCGTGTCAATTCCTAGAGCGTACAATAGTTTTGCACGTAAGGTTAAATGAATGCTAAGGCAATCGATGCTAAAGGTGAATGTCCTTTTAGTTCATATTATTGAGTTGACTTTTACCACCAAAAATTTCGTCATTGATATTTCAACCAATGTACGTGTGCGGTACAATGAAAACGTGCATCATAAATTAAAAAAAAATTAGAGGAGTTTTCTGAAAGGGATTCCGGTTGGGCATTACACGAAGCTTTACATTTAAAAGTGATTATTAATAGCAATATTCCATTTAGAGGTGGCCTTTCAACCTATGTTAAAGTTCCTCGCTTCATTGCACTAAAGCGTGCGGTGGTGAATGTTAAAAATAACGACGAGTATGGCTTCCTGTTATTGTTTCAGTATTGTTTCAGCATTATATCCTGCTTCACGGTGTTCAAATCGAACTTCTAGTTATCCTCATTTTATAGATGTTTTTGAGTTTTGATCCAATTCACTTCCCCATTCGGCTGGATGATGTGAAAAAATTTGAAAAATTAAACAACTTATCAATTAATTTATATTGCATTCGGGGGAAACTATATTACCGTTTGTGTTAAGTGAAAATTGAAATAGTGAGAGGGATCCTATAAATGTTTTAGTAATTTCTAGTAATGATCACGTCACGGGTGCTGATGATATTGATACAAAAAATAACACTATATGAAAAGTCTAGTACTCCAAAACACGGTGATTTACTTCCTAATAGTATACGTTGTATTATGTGCGGTCCCTCCAATTGCGGTAAAACAAACACAATGATCAGTCGGATTACCAAAAAAAATGGTTTGAAATTTAAACATGTATACGTATACTCTAAGTCATTGAATCAGAACAAGTACAAACTTTTACAGAATATCTTACTTCCAATGAAAGGTATAGGCTACTTTACCTTCAGTGATAATCAAGATGTGCTTGAGCCTAATTGTGTAAAATCAAATTCTATTTTTATCTTCGATGATATCGCTTGTGAAAAGCAAAATAACATAAGGGCATATTTTTCTACGGGTAGGCATAACCATATTCACTGTTTCCATTTGGGCCAAACTTACAGTAAAATTCCAAAAAAAATTAATTCGTGACAATGAAAATCTAATTATATTATTTGAGCAAGATGAATTAAACCTAAAACATGTGTATGAGGATCATACAAGTCCCACCAAAAACATGAAATTGTTTCGGGACATGTGTTCAAAGTGTTGGGCAGGTCCGTTTGGTTTCATGGTCATAATCAAGGATGCTGAGGTTAATAATGGTCGCTATAGGAAACGATTTGATGAATATCTAATAACTTAAACTGCTCCGTTCAGTTGAGCTTTTCTGTGGGAAACGGCTACCTGTTTTTGAGAAACTGGTACCGGTTTTGAGCCGTTTTGACCTGCTTCCGGAAAACAGGTACCTGTTTTTGACCTGTTTTTAGTAGTTGTTTTGGCCTGATGATTTGATGAATATCTAATAACTTAAATTGCCCCGTTCAGTTGAGCTTTTTGACCTGTTTCAGGAAAACAGGTAGCTGTTTTTGGAAACAGGTATCTGTTTTGACCTGTTTTAAGGTTTGAAGAATAATACCTTAAACTGCTTTCGGCAGTTTAGTAGTTACTGATGCGCTTAGATATTAACATACCTGTGTAGTGTAAACAGCTATCTGTTTGAAGTAATTGACATTCAATATAAGCACGAGAATAATACGATTTTCTGTATGTTGCAATACATACACAACAATAAACCAACTGATTTTCCGTTCTAGCAACTTAAGTTTTTATCCAAAAATTCTGATTTTTCGCATACAAATAGCTGAAATAAGAGCGCTTCTAATAGCAATTCACGAATTTTAAGTAAACATTTCAAAACTTTACATATATATATATATATATATATATATATATATATCTATGTATGTATATATATATATATATATATATATATATATATATATATATATATATTGTGTGTGTGTGTGTGTGCGTGTGCGTGTTCGTTTTGGTGTGCGTGTGTGTGGTACGTGCGTGCGTGCGTGAGTGAGTGCGTGTGTGCGTGCTTGGGTGTGTGTGCGTGTGTGATTGCGTGGGTGCGTGCGTGCGTGTGCGCGTGCGTGCGTGGGTGCGTGCGTGGGTGCGCACGCGCGTGCGTGCGTGTGTGTGTATGCATACAATTTGTAGTTATAGTAAATTTAGTTTGTAGTAGTTAGTAATTTAGTTTTATGCAAACTAATCAAACATTGGAACACCTTCCTTCTATTTTTATCCTACTAAAACATTTTTAGGTTCTTGTCCTTTAAAATATAATTTTTTGTACTTTTTTACTAAAAGTTTTATAATTTAGCAAAAAATTATAGTGGTATAAATACCTGATACCTGCGAAAAGAAAGATAATAATTACAGATACTGCTTCATATATGAGAAAATACTGACTATGTTTTTTTCACTAGGGATAAGTGAGATAAGGTCTGTTCGTGTTGCTGAGAGAGAAAACATGATGTGGTTTCCTTATGTATGCAAGTCTAGACGCATTGCTTGCAATTTTAGACTTTTTTTATAGATTATTCTACATTACTTTATGCAGGTGTTTAATTCTTCCCTTCCAATTGCTCACAGCTTTTTGTTAAGGTTAATAAATTTAGTTGCATGTAAGCTTAAACATCGGATAATATCGGATAAGGTAATACCATTCCTCCTTCATGTTTCCACGAACTGTTTAGATTTTAAGAATTGCCCTCCCCCTGCTGATACCAGCGCACATCAAGTTATAAGATTCATTGATTAGGAATGCTTATTTCCAAGAATTTGACCTTGAAGAGTAGGATCGGGTAAGATCGGATATGGTCGGGATACCCCTGCAGGGGGCCATTGATTTCTAGTTATTGACACGCAGCCAAATTCCAAGAATTGCTTGGTAACCTTGAATAACCTTTGAAGGGGGGCGCGTACGTGCACGGTGAGTTAGGATCCGTCTAGCTATACGTGACCTTGAAAGCCAATCTAGTGACTTTCTCAAACCTAGTTACTTTCCTAGTGACAAAAGCGCGTTAGAAGTGGGATGTGAGCAACGTTGATCTTGAAAACAAATCTAGTGACTTTTATAGTGACCTTTTTCAAATCTAGTTACTTTTTTGGTGACAAAAGTGCGTTAGTATCACCCTAGCTATACTACTTCTATGCATATGAACTCGTAAAAGTCGACTGGTCTTGTCTCGCCACGACGTACCACGTACACAGTTATCTCAGAAAAAGGATGCTTTAATGTTTTCTTAAAATTCCGCGGGTTGATGCTCTTGAAATATCCAAATTCAGCGCTGCTGCTGGAGTTGAATTCCGTGGATAAACCTGAAAATAAGCCAACACATTCAACTCGTTACGTTCATTATGCATTACGGGATTTAGGTGATTTTGAGTTGCCCTTACACTCCCAGTTACCGTAAACAAAGTTTCGATTTTTGCGAATTTTCCGAGAGCCACTGTTCCGGATATCGCGGAATAAAACAAATTTAACCTTCAATATTCTCATTATAAACTGTAGTTGAGAAAATTAGCAAAATCACTAGAAACGTAAGTAGATACCTAACAAATCTAATCAGTGAGATGATACTGATTTGATATAAAACCAACATCGTTTCTACTTCTGTTAAAATAAAGGCTTACTAGGCAGAACTTTTGGAGTTTCATCGGCTGTTGATAAAAAAATTAGAGTAGGGAAAGTTATAGCAGAATAAAATTCTGTATCCGAGCATACATTAATATACAGGGTGTCACATTTGAAAGAACGAACTTTTTCAACTTTGAAATTGATGTAATAAGTCATTAAATTTTGGACACCCTATGTGCGATAAATCAATTGTCAAGGAAGATTTAGAAAGCACCGTTCTTGTGCTTCGGTCTACCTTAGAAGCGCTTAGGAAAGAAAGTTCTACGTTTTTTCTAACCGCGAAAATTTTTAATTGACGGCTACCCTGAGAAGCGCGATATAATCGCGATTTTTATACTTCAATATGTTAAAACAAACAATAGTGAATAGTCAACTGCGAGAGTAAAAAATTAGACTAAATTAATTCGATTAAAAAAAGAAATTAGTCATCCTCAAATCTAAGCCTGACGATGGAAGCTGAGCCCGCTTCCGAAACATCACGCTACAAAAACAAAAACTGTGGATAGGCCAATCAAATCAACTGATATGACCCCACAGTTACGAAGTTATTTTCATGACTAAAATTAGTGCTGTCCAAACATACTTACGTACATTTCTAACAAAGTTTTACAACAAAATCTAAAAATCTTAATTTGCTACTATAATTTCTACAACCCATTTTACTTAAAAGCGCCCTTATGAAAATATACCCAATAATAATAAGTTAATTATCTCTCTCAGTACCTGAAACGAGGTTACTGTTAAATAAAATAAAATAAACATCTTTAAAGGGGTACCGCTGGAATGAGAAAGTTTAAGATCCAAAAAATTATGTTTTATAACGTTTCTCCGCCAACAATTTAAAAATAATGTAGGATTCGTAATGAATGGAAGGCTCTATTAAACAAGCGCACTTTTGTACAACTCAATTTCTGATGATGATTTGTCACGTAAACGCTAAAAATTAAAGGAAAATCACACAAGAGTCTCCACTTTAAGCAATGAACAAACCATGACTACCCTCACATATTTTCTAACTGATAATGGTACCAACTTAAAAATTCTTTATTGGTCGCATTCAGTAGTAATGTTAAAGTTAACTTTTACAAAAATTGCTATTAAGGAAGCGAATAAACAAACCGTAACACTCCGTATAAGATAATAAAACAGACAACCTTGCAAAATATTAAAATTTACTATCCCTTACTGTATTTAGATTGAAAATTGAGCTTTCATTATTCTAAAAATAATTGGTCAAATGATAACTATGTAAATAAGTATAAAGTTGGGAAAGTTTCTTTGAAGTTTAGAACCTGCTGAAATATCAAAAACCATTAAAGTTAAAATAATAAAGTGTTTTATGTCAGAAAAACATAAAGAAGCTTATAAATAAGAGTTGAGTTTCTTATCCAGTTATACATTTCGTTTTTAAAAGTTTACATTGTGTAACAGAAGTTCGAAGTTTTAATGTGCATCTTAGAAAAACCACTAAATATAATTTTTTTGCGAATCCTGAACGGTTTCAAATGGCTTTATGAGGTAAGTCATTTAGCTAAAATGTATGAGGCATAATCAAGCACTGTTACACAAAACTATGCGCTTCAATGGAAAGTAAGTTATTCTACAAATTCCATCGACTCAACCTTTATGTGAAATAATTTCGTTTTTATATTGCAATAATGCACTGTTGTCCACTATTTCCCATCCTTGACAAAGCTTTTCAAGGTATTTCGAGGTTGTAATAAAACGGACGATGCAATTCTATTCTGAAAAGAACATTAATTAGTAAAAATCTAAACGCAATTAAAATGATACATGATCAGACCATATTTTATTAGTTTTGTATCGGTAATTTAAAAAAATGCAACACCGCATGACTGCCGGTTTAGCTTTCAGCCATCTCGCTTTGTGTGTTTTTATAACTTAGGAGCCTTTTGGCTAAAAAATTTAGATAGAGAATTTTCTTTCTGCACCTATGGTCGTGTTTGTAGCACTTAGAATCTAGTCTCAACATCTTGTAATAAGGCTCCGCAGGCAGGAAAAACTCTGATTCTATGCTCCTACATCTTAACTTAGGTTTCAGCATCTTTAATAAGTTCCTTTTGACAGAAGGTTCTTATCTCACTTACACTCCTTAATGGGTGAATTTGGTTGTGTCTTTTTCGGGTTAGAAGTAAATGTAGCGGCATCTTGTGATGTAATTAGAAGTTACCATACAGTTTGTAACACCATCTGCTAGTGTAATTAAAGTTATTAGCGATTTCCTGTAGTATAATACCAAGTTAGCATACATATAGGCCTTGGGCGCAGGCGGGCATAACTCTGATTCTATGCTCCTACATCTTGACTCAGGTCTCAGCATCTTTAATAAGTTCCTTTTGACAGAAGGTTCTTATCTCACTTGCACTCCTTAATGGGTGAATTTGGTGTCTCTTTTTAGGGTTAGAAGTAAATGTAGCGGCATCTTGTGATGTAATTAGAAGTTACCATACAGTTTATAACGCCATCTGCTAGTGTAATTAAAGTTATTAGCGATTTCCTGTAGTATAATACCAAGTTAGTATACATATAGGCCTTGTGGTGTACCTGGCAAGATTCCAACGAATACATAAACATAAATCTACACGTAAAACTTTTTGAACATGTCCAAAACGTATAAGAAAATATATCTAAGCAATACATGCAAAAATTTAGCAGCAAATACAACTAAAACACATAATTTTAAACATGCAAATAAATGAATTAGTTATAAGTTATAATTTGCACAGATTGGGGCTTGTATCTCGATAACTGAGTTGGTTAAAGCGGTACTCTAGCAAGGTACATGTCATAGGTTCAAATCCTGCTCGAGGAAAACTTTTTATTTGTGTATTTAGTAAAACTAATAATAAATTAGTAATTAAGCGAGCGCCTGATCTTAAAAGATATAAACCCTGTAAAAACATAAGCGCACAAACAAATAAACATGAATCACAAAACCCACACAACAAAAGAAGCTAACCAATAACCATCCAAATATATTAATCATGCAACGAAACAAGCATGAAAACGTACAAACACACAATAAGAAAAAATCTTAATCTCCAAACCAAACAACCTACATGAGCTTTTTGACATGCAAACTTAGTCACATACGCGCGTACAAATATGTGGACAAACACATGTGCCATCATACAAAAATATGTAAGTAATTAAACACTCAAAACGCTTTCTACTAAAATTTCAGCCATTAGAAATTACGTACGTAAAAATGAGTATTAAAGTCATTTGACTTAGTGCAACTGCCCTCCTTATATCACAACATGTATATGTGTGCGTGTGCGTGTGCGTATGCGTGAATGCGCGTGTGTGTGTTTACGTGTGTGCACGTGTGCGTGTGTACGTGTGTGCGTGTGTACGTGTGTGCGTGTGTGCGTATGCTCGTGTGTGCGTGTCCATGTGAGTGTGTGTGTTTCGGTGTGTGCTTGTTGCGTACGTAAGTGCTTTTCACATTGTATGCGTGTAAACGTGAGTGCACTTGTGTGTGTGCTAATGCGATTAAGTGCGGGTGTGAGTGTGTGTGTGCGCGCATTTACGTGTGAGCATGAGTATTTTGTTCTTGTATGCGTGTATGAGTATGTGTGTGTGTGTGTGTGTGTGTGTGTGTGTGCGTGCGTGCGTGACAGCGTTTGTGTGCATGTACTTCTATGCATATATGCGTATGTACGTGTGCGTGTATGCACGCTTATGTGTGGATGTGCGTGTGATTTTGTGCGTAGTGCGTGTCCGATGCGGGTATGCAGTTGCGCGCGAGCGTGTGTGTGTATGTGCTAATGCGATGAAGTGCGTGTGTGTGTGTGCGCGCATTTACGTGTGTGCATGAGTATTTTGTTCTGGTATGCGTGTATGAGTATGTGTATGTGCGTGCGTGCGTGACAGCGTTTGTGTGCATGTACTTGTATGCTATGCATATATGCGTATGTACGTGTGCGTGTATGCACGCTTATGTGTGGATGTGCGCGTGATTTTGCGTAGTGCGTGTCCGATGCGGGTATGCAGTTGCGCGCGGGCGCGTGCGTGCGTTTGTGTGTGTGTGTGTGTGTTTGTGTTTGTGTATGTGTGTGTGGGTGGGTGGGTTGGTGGGTGGATGTGTGGGTGGGTGTGTGAGTGGGTGCGTGGGTGCGTGCGTGAGTGCGTGCGTGTGGGAGTGACTTTTTAATATGGCAAATGTCAAGTAATTTGTTTGTTAACACGATATCATTTATTTATTATTAATCCTTTTCAGGTAAAGCCAACCAAAAAATTAATTTTTAGTTTAATTGCCATAAATGCCAATTTTTTCTCAAAATTGGTACAAAAACCATTAATTTTAGGAATAGGGACATATTTACAAAGTTACCTTACTTTTTAGCGTAGAATTCATTAATTCAGTAAAAAATAGGGTTGCTATTTAACTGAATAAACTGTTTGAATTATTGAAATTGCGAAATTTGACGCCATTTTTCGAACACGCTTTATAATTTTTTTATTTGTTTTTGTAAGGTTCTGTAAGCTATGTGTACAGGTATTAAAAAATAGTTGGCCTCTCTCGCTTGTACCTTGACAAACTGTATTTTTTGTGAACAAGTGCGTCTGACAAAAATTTTGAAAAAAAATAAAATCTCAAAAACGGTGCATTTTATACATATGATACTTTTTTCAAACTAACATTTAAATTTAACGTAGATTTTAAATTTATATTAAAAATGGGTAAATTCCGTTTAAAATAACAGAGTTAGGGTGTACTTCCGAAGATCATTCCAAAAGATGTTAAACTCTGAAACAAAATAAAATAAATACTATTTAACATTTATCTATTTATCTCTCATTATTTGCCACAGTCATGAAAATATGTCACAATTTTCAGTAGTTTGACAACTACTGTCAGACGTTCTGACATTTCAGTTTTACAGGTAACTAGTATATGCCACACATTAATCAAAAGGTAAATAAAAAAATTATAATTTACGTCAAGTTTGTCCTTTTACCTTAATCATATGTTACCATAACTTGTTACAGGCCAAATACTCATTAGAGCATCAAGCCCGTAAAGTCAATATATCCGCACAGCATAGCTCAGTGGTGTGGACGGGGTTCTTACTTAATGCTTCAAAAACGTCAAACTCGGGAGAAATGGCAAAAAGGCGCCACCTGTTAGAAACATTTATAGCGGAAAAACGTCATGAGGTGAATCTTAATAATGGCCTAACAGGAAACCATAATGTTCACTCAAAATAAAATACTCTCCTCCCTGAATATTCTACTCCAAAAACATTTTCCCAAAGTTCACCTAAATCTCATTCAAATCTTAAGCCTCATATAAAAGCCCCAAAATTGCGAACTAGAACTCATTAAATATTTCGATAAAATCTATGTCTCAAATACCCAAAAAACTGATCAATCTGGTAATTAATTATTCAATTTCAAACGAAAAATACGTTACAACAAATCTAAATCGTCACGATCAAATATCTAAGAAATCCTAAAATCTAATAAACGACAAACTCGGTGTTATAATTCCTAAATTGGAGAACAAATACGCAAATCGGTTTCAAACAAATAACAAACTGTTTGCCTTTTGGCGAATCCAGGTACTGCGGCATCGGTAAGTTGATTCCTATAAACGTGACTTCAAAAAAATTGCGACTACTCACAAAACTACCGTATGCCAAACTAAACAGCTGACTGGTCAACGACCGACTCACTGCATAATTACGTTACTTTAGAAATTAAAATCTCTATTAAAGTGACTTATTACCAAAATCAGAATTGAAAACACTCAAATCGACAAATTCCCATTATTCAATACGTTAAAACTTAATGAAACTTAAAAAGGTTACTTTAAAAACTTGTCCAATTTCAATAAAATTGATTAAACCAAAGTGAACGATAACTTTAAATGGATGTCGTGGTAAACTTACTTGAAATTTCTCACAAGTAATTTAAACATTAGAAATCTTAAACGTGAATCAAAATATCTAATTCTTCAACTTATTATTTTACGTCGGCAAAATCGTAGGCACAAAAGACGAAGTCACAATAGATTCATATCTATTAATAAAACAGTTATAAACATTAACAATGGTTGTATATTATGGAATTTACATATTAAATTTTAGTAGGTACAGTTACAAAAAGCACATTAAATTTTGCAATTCAAAACAAGAAGTCAAAAAAAAAAAATAATAATCAAATCCTGTCGGCGCTTGTGTAAGTGTAGAGGTGCGTGGGAGCTTGCGAACATTTGTAAATATTTTTAATAACAGTTCTATGTAAAATTTTATGTTATTCAAAATTAAATCTAATCTGCATTAGTATTAATGTTTGTCTTTACCAAAAATGAACGAATGAACTATTGACTGTAGGGAAAGGAGTCAATTAATCTGCTCTCGTTCAAGTAGTATAAATTTTAGATTATAAGCTTCGGATAACTCTTTTTTAAGTAACTGTCTCTTGTAAAGAGCGGCATATTCCATAACACCGTGTTTAGGATTAGCATTAAACCAGTTAGTTTTATGGAATTGGCACAAACCGTAGATGTAATTTTAAAGCATTATGCTATGTAAAGTTGGTCGGATTACATCAAGTGTCAGTATACACCTCAAATTACATTTTCGTGTGTAATATTTTAATCACAAAGGAACACTGACGAAACAATAATTATAAATATAACTTTAGATTGAAACATTGAAATTGTTTGGTTGTGTGAGCATCAAACTCTGTCTTTATAGGTGAAATTATTTAGGCAGTTTTTTTATTACAGATGGGCACTAAGGAACCTCATTTCCTATCAGCAAAACTGTTTTGCTAACATCAACTTAGCACACGTAGTATATTAATTCGCTATTGGTATTTTACGAGCTTAAGCACCAAATCAGGGCATGCTTCACATAGCAGTATTTTGTTATTAGAGTTAAATTGACTGTATCATATCGTGCCCCATTTCTTCGTTACTTGCGAAGAGTTACTTTTGTTACAATTTGATCGACAAAAACTTTTTTGGAGGCTGCATTTAGACTTAAATAGCTGCTATTCAGTTTTGAGGTCTTATTCCTTAAATTAAAAAAAAACAAACTTATAGAACCACTAAAGAGCACTAGCGAAGCACTAATCAAATACGTAAGTTGTAGTTTAATCAGTGACAACTTTTCGTTGGTGTGAAGTTACTCAGAACAAACGGCAATTTAGTTTTGAGGCTTTATTCTTGAAACCTTTCGAAAACTGTTAAATGAACTAAACAGTGCCAACGAAACACTACTCAAATATGTAAGTTGTAGTTTAATTGGCGAAAACCTTTTGCTAGCGTGAAGTTATCCAAAATAAATACTTCGTTTTGTCCCCTTATCTTTAAAATTTTGACAAAATTCCTTAAAGCGCTAACTGGACATTTTACGTGATATTTTTTCTGCACAAGATGTTAATCCAGTATGAAGTTAAAATGTATGTAAATTTTGTTAGTATGTCAATTGAAGCACCAACAAGCACTAACGAGACAAGACCTAAAACCTTCAAATCTTTTGTTAGTGCTTTTATTCTTTTGTCAACTGCACGGATCTGAATTAACAGCTATACTATTGGCGATAATTTTAGATACCGATATAACTACTTTTTGTACTTAGAAGGGTGTTTCAATTCTTTGTTGTTTGAAGTGTAAGTTATTTTAACAACCAAAACAGATATAGCTTATTACAAGCGCCCAGAAGTAAACACACGTCAGTAGTTATAATTATTAACGGGAAGAGTTTGTTACAATCTTTCTATTACAACAAAAATTATATTTTTATCCGTGTTTACAGTCTAAAATTATTTGTTTCTAAAATAATTCTTCTACTTGTGCACGACAGGGTAATTAATTTCTCATTAAAATCAAATGTTATATTAAAAATTAGAATTTGTTAAATCTTTCTATAATAAAAATTATATTTCTATTCGCGTTTACAATAGAAAATCATTTTTGTCTGAAATATTTGTTCTACAAGTATACAACAAAGATATTAATTACACCTTAAAATCAAATGTCACAAGGTAATTTTACTTTATATTTTTGTCTGTAAACTTTAGAAGCACTTACGATGAAGGACAAACGACGAAGGAGGAATCTTAAACGAAGCGACGAACGACGAACGACGAACGACGAACGACAAACGACGAACGACGAACGACGAACGACGAACGACGATCGAGGAACCACGAACGACGATCGACGGACGACGGACGACGAACGACGAACGACGAACGACGAACGACGAACGACGAACGACGAACGACGAACGACGAACGACGAACGACGAACGACGATCGACGAACGACGATCGACGATCGACGGACGACGGACGACGGACGACGAACGACGAACGACGAACGACGAACGACGAACGACGAACGACGAACGACGAACGACGAACGACGAACGACGAACGACGAACGACGAACGACGAACGACGAACGACGAACGACGAACGACGAACGACGAACGACGAACGACGAACGACGAACGACGAACGACGAACGACGAACGACGAACGACGAACGACGAACGACGAACGACGAACGACGAACGACGAACGACGAACGACGAACGACGAACGACGAACGACGAACGACGAACGACGAACGACGAACGACGAACGACGAACGACGGACGACGAACGACGAATGGTGAGCGACGAATGGTGAGCGACGAACGACGAACGATGAACGTAGAATGACGAACGACAAACGAGGCTAAAACAAAATTAAATAAGCTTTCATTGTTAAGCATCAACCGTTATACATTGAGAGTTTGTAAACCAAACATAAGCAATATAAAAAGATCGATACCAGAACAAAATTAATATTCAAGATTCTTTATAATTAATTCCCACAACTACAAGACTTGAGAAATCGTGACAAGAAATGTATAATTCTAATTGAACGCAACGTGATAGCGCATTTAATTAATTATGTCGCTTAAGTTATTAAAATTTACCCCATATTTCGCATTCACTACTGAATTATTTTTAGATATGTGATAATAATGGAAATTTTACCTAATTTGGTTAACATTGTTTGCATTAATGACTTAATATAAGGTTTACTGTGCACTCGTAATTTAACAGAAAATTGTATCTTTTTCAAGAATAACATTCCCTTATCTTGTAATTTAGAACTTGAAATTTCTGCGTATTTACGAAAACTTTCTCAAGTATTAAATTTTAATTCTCAATCACCTAATTAATATTCTAAAATTGTTTCTGTTTGTAAGCAATTATAAAATTTGCATTTTAATTTTAATATCACATTTGCTGTTATACTTTTAGTACAATATTTTGTCAAAACCAACTAAACCATTTTCAAAAATGAGGTTACTAGTTTTATTGGTTCACTTAGCCTAAATCTTTAAAGTTACGATACTTTTATCCACTAAAGTAAAGCCGAGAGTAATCTCAGACACCGATTTGAGCATTTTACGACACTCCTTGTGGTAATTTAAAACATCCCTTAAAATGAGCTTATACATAATCGGTGGTTAAAAATCGTAATTTTAAAAATAATGAGTAACGCAATTAGAGTATTATCATATTGTAAGCGATTACAACACTACTTTTCAAGCAATTGTTTAGAGATAAACCCATGCGTTACTAACATCATTTAACAATTATAGCACGTTTAGCCAATCTCCTGTTTTAAATAATAAGAAAATTAATTTCTCAAAAAGAAAGCATATAAAAACTGTTTTTTAACAAAATTCCTAAAATAAGCCCATCAGTATGACTTAGCTTTCTTAGTGTTCAGAGGCGTGAACACCATGACAGGCCACCGCCACCGAACCGGTTTCGTCGTTATTGCGATTCATCAGGAGCGGGTAGATCTGCCGCGGAATATCGCGACTTTGAATGTATATATGATGGCTGCAAACGAAGACGATACGTGAAAGATACGAGTAGAGCGCCATCTGTATCCCAAAAGTGGGACCTCTCTCATCTATATACTAATGTTTATAAAAACTAAGGAAATTGATTTCTCAAAAGAAAGCATATAAAAATTGGTTTTCAACAAAATTGTTCAAATAAGTCTACCAGTATGACTTTCTTAGTGTTCAGAGGCGAGAACACCATGACAGCCCACGGTCCGACCGGTTTCGTCGTTATTGCGACTCATCAGGAGTGGGTAGATCCGACATAGAATATTTCAATTCTGAACGTATATATGATGGTCACAAAAGAAGACATGTGAGAGATAAGAGCGCCATTTGTATCACAAGCGTGGGGACCTCTCATCAAGCTGGTAATATACTAAATGTATATAAAAAAGACAATTAATTTCTTAAAAATAAAGCATGTAAAAATCGGTTTTTAACAAAATTCCTTAGTGTTCAGAGGCGAGAACGCCATGACAGGCCACCGCCCGACCGGTTTCGTCGTTATTGCGACTCATCAGGAGCGGGTAGATCTGCCATGGAATATCTCGACTCTGAACGTATATATGATGGGCACAAACGAAGATGATATGTGAGAGATACGAGTAGCGCCATCTGTATCCCAAGAGTGGGACCTCTCATTAAGCGGTAATATACTAATGTATATAAAAAATAAGAAAATTAATTTTTAAAAATAAAACAAATAAAAATTGGTTTTTAACAAAATTCCTTAGTGTTCAGAGGCGAGAACGCCATGATAGGCCACCGCCCGATCGGTGCATACATATACGTATTATATATATATATATATATATATATATATATATATATATATGTCAATCGGGCACTTTGAGGACATTTGTATATCATTAACACCTTTTTAAAAACACGGCACTTCAGGGACATACTATTAAACGGTACTACCATAGTTCAATATCCTACTTATATTGCCCTGTAACCACACCTTTTGATGTCTGTTAGAAAATATATAAGTAAAGGTCTGACTGTAATTGGGTGCACGGGAAAGGGTTTAGGTGTGTGTGTGTATGTGTGTGTGTGTGTGTATGTGTGTGTGTGTGTGCGTGTGCGTGTGCGTGTGTGTGCGTGTGCGTGTGCGTGTGCGTGTGCGCGTGCGCGTGCGCGTGCGTGTGCATGTGCGTGTGCGTGCGCGTGCGCGTGCGTGTGCGTGTGTGTGTTATTATTATTATTAATATTATTATTATTATTATTTTTTTTTTTTTGTTAGGGCATCGACATCTAAGGTCATTAGCCAAATTTTATCTTATTTAGATCTTACTATATACGCCGATTCTTTTTAGGTACCCTATTACTATTTTTAGATCATTGTAATTGTTAGATCTTAATAGTTGAACTACATCGATTTCTTTTTCTGTGTTTGCTTTGATGTTTTTGTATCTTTTGCAGGTTTTCAAAATATGTATAACAGTGAGGTTTTCATTACATTCATTGCATTTTGGTGCTTCGTTTCCTCTTAATAAATAGGATGATGTAAGGTTGGTATGACCGATACGTAATCGTGTTACTATTACTCCTTCTCTTCTCGTAAGCTGGTTTGGTAGTTTCCATGGGCGTACTTGTTCTTTGAACATTCGTAATTTACTTTGTTCCTTTTCCCAGCTGATTTGCCAGGTTTTCATTATTTGTTTTAATACATATCGTTTGGCGTCCTCGGAAGTTAGTGGTTCATTAGAATCTTGATTTAAGGTGGATGCTTCTTTTGCTGCCTTGTCTGCCATCAAGTTACCGCTAATGCTGGAATGGCTCGGAATCCATAGGAGGATAAATTTGTTATTCCTTAAGGATGAAATGCAATTAATTATTTTATGTATTCTTTGTATGATAGGATTCACGGTACTTTGGTTACCTATTTCCAACAATGCTGATGTTGAATCCGTACATACTATACAATTTCTGTTTGTCACTGACGAACAATATGCTAATGCTCTTCTTATTGCATGTAATTCCGCTGAGTAGGCGCTGTTCAAGTTGGATATTTTCCATTTGTATGACTTTCCTTCCACGTAATAGGCGTATCCTGTGCCTACTGCGTTTTTCGATCCATCAGTGTAGATCAACAGAGGGTTAGAATATTCGTCTACTATCTGGTTAAACTGATGTAATATGATTTGTGAGTTTGTCTCATTTTTGCGAAATATCGACAACTCAAGCCGTATCAAGATGTCGCAACTATTCTATGGTGGTAGCTTGTTGTACTCTTGGACTGCTAATGTATAGTTCGAGATTTGAAGTACATCTCTGTACTCTCTGGCACGTACACACATTGGTCGAGTTGCAGTTGGCTTTTTCTCAAATTTTTGGATTACGTGTTTGCTACTAAACAGTTTGTAGTTTATATAGCTGGCATTTGATATTACATTTGTTACATAATTCAATGTAAGTTTCTGTCTGCGATATATTAACGGCATAATGCCTGATTCGCAGTTTAGACTTGTAAACGGACTGGTTCTGTATGCTCCCGTTATGTATTTAATTGCATTACAATGGATAGAATCTAGGGCCTTCAAACGAGATGGTCTTGCTGCTCCATAGATACCGCATCCGTAGTCTATTTTAGATAAAACTATCGCTTTATACATTCTGATAAGTGTCTCACGATTAGAGCCCCAGTTAATGTTTGACATGCATTTTATGATGTTAAGAGCCTTCTTAGTTTTTGTTGCGATTTCACTTATTTGCATTCTGAACGACAAAGAGCTGTCAAAATGCATTCCAAGAAATTTCACCGAATTTTCGCATCTGATTCGACTTCTGTCCAAAAATAGTTTCGGTCCCCTATGAGGGGTACGGAGTCTACAGAAGTGGACGCAAACAGTTTTTTCGGATGCAAAACGATATCCAATAGATTTTGCGTTGCTGTTGATTTGATCAATTGCACGTTGAAGCTGAGATTCTATAGAGGCAATAGTTTTTCCCGATAAGTAAATAGCTAAGTCGTCAACATATAGACATTTATGTATTGATTCATCTACATTTTGTGCTATGTTGTTCATGGCAATAATAAATAAAGTCCCGCTTATTGTTGACCCTCGTGGAACGCCATTTTGAAGTGGATGGCTCTTTGATAAATGATTTCCAATTCTAACTACAAATGACCTGTCTTTCAAAAATGAAGAAATGAACTTGGGTAAATTTCCCCTTAACCCCCAGTTGTACAATTGTTGTAAAATATTATGCTGCCATGTTGTATCAAAAGCTTTTTTTAAGTCGAAAAATACTCCTACAACATGTTTCCTATCAATGAAAGTATTCTGGATAGCATTTTCTAATCGAACTAGGTGGTCTAATGCAGAGCGTCGTTTTCGGAAACCTGCTTGGTAGGGTGCTATTAAGTTTTTAGTTTCGAGGAACCACGCTAGTCTGTTGTTAACTATCCTTTCCATTACTTTACTTAAGCAAGAGGTAAGCGATATAGGTCGGTAGCTGCTTATATTTTTGCGGGTTTTACCCGCCTTTAGAACAGGGATTACGATTGCCTCTTTCCAACAATTTGGAAAAATGCCTGTTTCCCAAATTGTATTAAATAATGATAGTACTTTGATTTTTCGACATTGGAAGATTTCTTATGAATTCGTAAACAATGTTGTCCTTCCCAGGAGCCGATTTCCATGATAGCCTAAGTGCAACGTTCAACTCTTTGAGAGTTAGGGGGTTGTTATAATCCATATTACATTCGGAATTTGCAAAATTAAGTTGTTGAGTTTCTACTGATAGCTTTGTCTGCAAGAATCGCTCATCGTAGTTGCTGTTTGAGCTTGCACTCTCATAATATTTTGTAAATGCCTCTGCTACTTCTGGTTCGCTTGCAGCCCACCTACCGTCAATTTCTACTTTAGGGATCGAGTAATTACTTTTTCCCGATATGTTTCTTATCTTATTCCACACATCGTTGGCTGGACTGTCAAATGTGAGATTTCTAACGTAGTCTTTCCAACACTTTTTTTTGTTATGACGTATTAAGTATCTAGTCTTTGCTCGAGCCTTCTTAAACATTATTAAATTTTCTTGGGTCGGATGTTTTTTGAAATTGTTTAGGTAGGATTTCTTCTCTCTAATTTGTGCTTCAATATTTTTGTTCCACCAGGGAACTGAGTATGAACTATTTACACCCTTAGTTTGTTGAAAACAAGCTTGTGCGGTTTTTATGATGCTATCAGATACTTCGTGAACATCTGTGTTTATGTTACCTGTTAACTGTGGTGCAGTGTAAACTGATTTGTATCTGCCCCAGTCTACGTCTTTTAATAACCATTTTTTAGGAATAATTTGATCTCTGTAAAAACTTCCTGACGATACACAGATGGGGAAATGGTCACTTCCAAATGGGTCATCTAAAGGATGCCATTGGAATCTTGTCGCTAACGATGGTGAACATAAACATAACTCTAGACATGAAAAGGAATTCGATCTAGTATTAATAAATTTTGTTAGTTCTATGAACTGCTCCATCATGTTTCCTCTCGTATCTTTATATGCAGATCCCCATAAAGGGTTGTGAGAGTTAAAATCTCCAACTAACATAAAAGGTTTTGGTAGTTGGTCTATTATTTCTGTGAGTTGTTTTATGGTCCATGTTCTGTCGGGGAGGTATAAGTTGCATATTGTTAATGGACTAGGATTAAATATTTGCACTGAAATAACCTGCAGTTCTGACTGGATTGTTATATTTTTATAAGCAACATCGTTTCGGATTATAAAAGCCACTCCTCCGTGTGCACGAGTTTGGGAGGTGACATCCTTACGTTCAACTACATATCTTCGTATGTTAAACTGTTCTACAGGATTAAAATGCGTTTCTTGAAGACATACTATTATTGGATTTTGTATATGTAGCAGTGATTGGAATTCTGGTAAATGCTGTATTACACCATTGCAGTTCCAATGAATAATTTTATCCATTATAAAGTTGTTGTTTATGCACAGTTTGTAATAATGACGATAAAATATGTGTTTATAAATCAGACGATATACAACATTACCATTTAAATAAATATGTAACAGACAAACAAAATTTGACACAATAAAATAAATATATATGTATATGTTCTAAGTTAATGACTAGATTAGATATCACAGATTTGACATCACTAATAAATATGTATAAATTCTTAGTTAATGACTAGATTCATTATCACAGGTTTGACATCACGAGATTATAGGGTTCACTACATGCTTGAAGGCCCTGCCTCCGTGATTTGTAGTACGGAGTCAGGTGGTGCCTTCTTCCTGGGTTTACCCTTTTCCCATCCAGGTTTCCTTTTCTTTATTACTCTCCCTGGCCTTTTCATTAAGATTAAGGGTCTTTCTGAGCTTTCTAATTCAGGACTTTTTTGAAGATTTTCATTAGTTATTAATTCAACCGTTTCCATGCTCTCTTGACTAAATTTATCATTATCTTCAGCATCTACTTCCGTTATGGTTTGCGTTGCACTTGGAGCTGCATAAATATTGATCATGTGTGCTTTAATGCTGTTATTAATCATCTTGTCAAGTTCGGGAAGGAGAGTTTTTATTACGTCTTGCACGATATTAGTGCTTGAGGTTGATGTAGCCGCCGCGTACGTTTTGTTTGTTAGTACTGGTGACAATTTTAATTCCTCTCTGGCTTCGAAGTATGAAATTTTCTTTAACGTTTTAATCTCTTGTATAGACAACTCTTCTATATATTTTGGACATCTGCGGTCGTTTGATTTGTGATCACCTTTGCAATTTATACATATACTGTTAGATCTGCAGTTGCCTTCATGTATAGGTTCTCCGCAAATGCATGTTGGGGATCTATTACAATTGATTGCCAGGTGCCCAAAATATTGACATTTTAAGCAACGTAATGGCATCGGAATGTATGGTCGCACTTTTAAAGGTTATATTCCTCCTACTATACGTTGTGGAAGTATTGGGGTGTCAAATGTCAGAACATGATTTGGTGTGTCTATGAGAATACCATTCCCTTTGGTCTTGATCCGCCTTACCTCATCAATTGAGCAATTCAGAAAATCAGGGCAGTATATTACTCCCTTGTTTTGATTAAGAGAATTATGTGGAGTAACTTGAACACTCATATTACATACCCTAGACGTGTTTAACAATTTTCTTGATTGCAAGTTTGATATAGTTTCTACTAATAACATATCCTTAATCTTTTTTACTGACTTAGCCCTTCCAATAATTCCGTTTATAGATTTCGCTATTAAAAAGGGTGACGTTTTAGAAAAGTCACCTTCAGTACTTTTAATAAGAAGAAACCGGGGAAGATCCTCCTTTTTCTTGCTTATATTTTCGGCATTTTGACAACGCTGTCTACCGTCAGCACTTATTTCGGAGGATGTCCTCATTAAAATTGTTAGAACTCATAATGTCCCTCGAGAGGGGATGAAAATACACGTCGACTACAGAAGTGCACCCATACTATAGTAAGGCTAATACTGTGAAGAGGCGCCCGTTTCCCTACAGGCGTTTCAACGCTAGAGACCAGGCTTCCCCCTGGCCACGCTTAGGCATCCCTTCGCGCAATCCCTTCAGCACCTAAAACTGCCAAACGACCTTGGGATTGGGGGATTTTTTATAGAGGTTACCTTCCTCGTAGCCCGGGCGGTAAAGCCAAGACCACCGACCGCTAACTGTACAACGTTCCCTAGCCACGCCCTGCTAGAGTCTCTGAAGTACAGATTGCGGTTGCGGTATTAGGAAACGACTAGCGCTTAGCCGTCCCCAGCTAGGACATCCCAGGCTAGCCACACCCGTATACGCTTTTGACGGTGCATGTCCTGGGAAGAGTAGAGAGAATAGGAAGAGGTCTCTCAGCTTTCGCTAGGAGCCTGAAGAGAACAAGAGTTGGGGCGAGGATGCTCCGACAGAAGAGTTAAAGTAAGGGAAGTCACCCAAGACTAGTTTAAGAAAAGTGTACTTCTAGCTAAGGGGACGCAGGGTTCCCATCCCTGTCCTCGTTAGATACGAGGCCCCACGTGGACTGGTCCGCGACACCGTATTCTCCAGAGCTAACAGTGGCGGTTTACCGCCACGAGCTCATATTTCATATATCATATATCCGCCACTTGGGGACGCGCCTGGTAGGTAGTCCAACCCCTAGGTATTATTATTATTATTATTATTATTATTATTATTATATTTATTACAACTGTTAATTTACATGCTGTCTTGCAAAATTAAGATTCTTATTTATACATAATTAACTTAAATCAAACTGTAACTGTAATTGTAAGTTCGAATGTAAACTTAAGGTCTATACTATTACATTTCAGTGATCCATATTATTGATTGGTTTACATCAATTCTACATAACACATTGTTTATGCACCATTTACTTTCGAAGAGGCCGATAGCATCATTTTCCATGTCCCAGTAGAAGTCTTGCAGTATTCTACTTTTTAAACTACTAATGTAAGTCTATTCAAAATTATGGGAAAAGTTATTGTTTTTCATGGCGCCTATTGTGATATTGTATATAGTAGCTTTTGCTAAATTTATGAAGAAGTTGGCTACACAATGCATTTCCATTTATTCCACATAAGAGGTAGATATTTTATGTGTGTGTGATGTGTGTGTGTGTGTGTGTGTGTGTGTGTGTGTGTGTGTGTGTGTTTTTGTATATATATATATATATATATATATATATATATATATATATATATATATATATATATATGTGTGTGTGTGTGTGTGTGTGTGTGTGTCATGCGCATTAAATAGTTTGTTATTGAATTGCCAGTCAGTGTGGTATGAAGCATATTTCTCCGTGTAATAGCTATAAAAACGGTTCTGGATTAATTAACACCTTAATAAATAAATTACCCGTGGAGTTGCATATACCTGAGTACAGATATTGTGGTCCGGGTACACGATTACGAGAACAATTAGCTCGCGGTCACTGAGGTATTAACGAACTGGACCAAGCGTGTAAAGAACTCGATATTGCATACTCGCAGTCAAACGATCTAAGGCATCGCCACACAGCTGATAAGCATTTGCAACAAAAAGCTTGGAATAGATTTCGTTCCACAAACGCTACCTTTGGAGAACTAGCAGCTGCATTAACTATAGCCGGTATAATGAAAGGAAAAAGAACAATGGGAATGGGAAGCAAATCACGACGTAGGAAGCGTTCTCACAAAAGCAGACCAATTTCAATCAACAAAGCAGTGCTTCCAGCGCGACGTCGTGTTGCTGGTAAACTTCAGTCATCGTTAAAATCTACGGTACAACAAGCCTTGAACGTTTTAAAACATAAAAAATCTTGACACCCAAGAGAAGAATATTACCAATACCAAAACGTGGGGAATTCATACCTATTTGCAGCATTAGGAGCTTTAGGTTCTTTGAGTGGAGGTGCAGCTGCAGTTGCAAAAGCGGGCAGTGATGCAAGAACTGCGTCAAAAACGTTAGAAGAAACAAAACCACACAATCAAGCAATGGAAGCAGCTACCTTAGCAAAAGGCTTATATATAAAACCATATAAGCGAGGTTTAGGCCTACATCTACAACCGTATTAAAAAACTCCCACTGAAGCTACCATGTCACGCCTTAAGCATCGTTGAGCTATCAAAATTTGTTGAGAAATTAAAAATCCCCTATTTTAGAGGGATATACATGCGAAATAAATTACCTACACGAATCCATACGAATGAATGTGGTATTGTGTTTCTGGATGATCAAAATAGCAGGGAAACACACTGAACGGCTTACATCAGGCACAATGGACATGTTACATATTTTGATAGCATAGTATATATTAAACCACCATAAGAATTAATTCACTATTTTAAAAGTGATGGTAGCAGAAACACGATTGATTATAACTATACCAAGGTTAAAAACTTTAATACATACAATTGCGGTCATTTAGTCATTTTTATATGACGGTTCGTTTTGATTCTCAGCAGTCGTTGCTTGATCGTAACGTCGCACACATTTACATTTACCGATGCAAGCAGTATTTTGCAATCCAACTTTAACCCACCGATTTATCTTGATAATGAGTCGGAATATGTAATGGGGTTAACTAGTTTTGAATCTTTCAATACTGTACAAAACGTTACTTCCAAGAATAACCAACTGATATTTGAAAGAACTAGAATTACAATACAACCAAGATCATACGAAATCGCGGATGTGAATAAACCTATAAATGATACAGTGCAGGGTTGAATAATTTTTTTAATTTACGAGCTAACAATAACAGTATGAAAGCAATTATGAAAGCAACACATGATATTAACTTTAATGTAAAAAATTCTATAGGATCTATGCTGGGATTTAACAAAAAAGTTTACAAAGGTCATGAATTTCATACCTCTGAAAATCCTATTAACATTATTAAGATTAATTCGTTAATTATCGAATGCAATATAACAAGTGGAAGTTTCAAAAATGTAGGGGCGCCACATATTATTCATTAATTTTTTCCCAGTGTACCAGCGAGATACAAAATAATTGAATCCCATCTACATGTCATCTATTTACCTATAAATACAACCACCATTTCAACCATAACACTTAAAATATTAGACCAAGACGGAGGCCTCGTCAATTTCAACGGTGAAGTTATAACGATAGGTTTACATTTGAAGAAAAGATGGTGACGCGGAATAACACATGTGCGTGTAACCACAACAAGATGAACTATAAAAGATCGAAGCGTGGAAACGTGAGAGTCGGTAAGCGGTCAATCCTCAAAGCACTGACAGAGCAGAATAGATCATACTTGCAAAGTCTTGGTTTCAAAGTAATACAATGAGTATGTTAAACGTAAACGAAAAAGTTGTTGTTGATAATGCCATAGTAAATTCCGAATTCTACACCCATCAACCATATGCTACGAGATTTGGAAACAATGATGAAATCAGAACACCTATTCAGGAAGACATGTGCACTTTACCATCAGAAAGTTATGTCTACGTAGAGGGAAGATTGCTGTGGGAGGATGGTGCCGTCTCTAACATCGCGCGGTTTGTTAATAATGGCATTGCATTTTTATTCAGTGAAATTAGATACGAAATGAATGGAAAAGTGGTAGATTCCCTTACTAGATTAACGTCTACAATGAAAGGATTGGTATCATTGACACCTCGCTCGTCATGAAAACGCAGGTTGGTCTCCTACCTCAAATAGCATACTAACAAATGCGTTAGGGTATTTTAATGTGTGTGTCCCCTTGCGAATGCTACTTGGCTGTGGGGAAGGCTACAATAAAGTGATTTTGAATTTAAGACAAGAATTGGTTTTAATTCGCAGTAATAGATAAAGCACTAAAAGTTAACATAGATAAAATATATTGGAAAGTTCTGAACGTCATTCCAACATTAGCGGAGGAATTGGCGTTAACGAAGTACATTGATAAAAATGTGAATACTCCATTAGCATTTAGAAGTTGGGAGACACATATATCCAGCTGTTCCCACAACAGATAAACATTGATGGGCAATCAAAACATCGACTAGTATAGAAACACCTAGATACAGTATTATCATATTTGAAACGGGGCGAGAAGGTAATGTTTCTCAAGATATGAGCAGATTCGATAAATGTGCACTAAAGAATATTAGGGTATTCCTTAACACGGATCGTTATCCGTGACAATTTAAACGTAAATTACGATAATAATTGCTTTGCTACATTGTATGAATTGTTTGCTGACTTGCAGATGTCCTATTATCAAAGAGATGGTCAACCATTACTCGCACCTAATAATTTACGACAGTCGCACCATTGATAGTGGTAGACTGTTCGAATCAAAAGAAACATTACACTCTAAAGCAGTAGTACTTCGTGTAGAATTCCAAACAGCAGTCAACTTACCCGCGAATACGACAGCATAGTGTGTTATACTCCACGATCACTTAGTTACGTATAACGCGTTAACCAAAGCCGTAAGACAAACAGAGATACGATGCCCGTCATAGTCGACGTACAAGGATTTAAACTGTCAAAAGTTTTTATACCGAAATATTTAATGGAATACAAGTAGCCCAATACATGTTTAAATCACCGTATCCATGGCATACGGTGGATGCGGAGAGTCGTCATCAAGCTACTTGGTTAATTCTTAATCAACACTGTATAAAATGGAAAGAGGGGCATACACCACCACACCAATTTCACAGAATTCTTAGTCGCTTGATTCAACCTACAGATACTGTCTACGTCAACGGTAGAGGGAAAGCGGATTACATCAGAAAATTTGTTACACAGTCCGTTATAGAACTTGAGGAATGCCCTACTCTTCCTGCTTTGCAACCAGTTTGTTATTATCATTGTAAGTCATTACGTCACTGCGCTCTGTCTAATGTATACCATCTGTACGACACTTATGTAATGCATTAAAGCTTGTACACGTTTTTTTAATTAAAATTGTAAATATATATTTTGTTTATTTCTTTTGTATATCACACAATATGAGTACATTCTGTATACATATATTCCCTCGATAATGAATTATGGCATAATAATAGTATGTATTCCACTAAAAAGTTACTACATTAAGTAGCCGACCTGGAATGGTGTATCGATAGTATACGTATTAACATGTATGGTTATACATGTTCATAGTTTCATTATGGAGATAATATATACACAACCCAAACTAACAAGCATAAATACCCAAACTATTAGTTACTAACTAGATTATACAAATTCATTTGCCTAGCAACCTCTAGTAGACCACTCAAAGAATCGGCGTTCTCCAATTCTGGAATTCGTTAATGCCCCCACGCCAATGTTGTACACGTGCCATGCAATCGATACCGCTTGTCATCCTGGGACCGAAAGGCGATTTTATTTAACATCTCAGTGTATGTAATGCAAAGTTGATCTAAACACGAACATTTTACACATGACTGTTTTATCAGACGCTAAGCAACAGATTTGTAGTCTACCTCCGTCACACTTTTTGAATAACGATTTTCTTAACACCTTTTTTGTGACGTACCGTGCTAGACCCAAGCGGCGTCCGTTATTTTCCCAATGTGTTAATAACTTTATTACTCTTCTTTTGTCGACATTCTCCATTACTTTACCAAATACACCATTGTTCATGCATTTAAAGAAATCCTTTTCGAATTAGTTCTTGGCTTGATTTCGAAGAGTTGTATTAAGGTCTATGTATGGTATTAGCCAAGGACGAAACCGTAAAGCTCTATGAATATGAGTAACAATTAACCCATGCTGTATACATTGTTTTAAACATCGGTAATGTATAACATAGTTGGTCTTATCAAATAAGTTAGGAATTAGTGGTTTGGAATGTGGTGCGCAGATCATTTCGGGACAAAAAGAATAATCATTGTGTTCATCATGCAGGTGGTGCGGATATTGTATATCTACCTCTAGTACATACCCAATATCAGCATCATCATTAATCTTCAGTACACCAAAGTTTTGAATTTCCCCTTCAGTTAACCACATAAACCTATTATGAGGTAGGTGTTGCCGCATACTCCATCCGTATAAATTCGTAGAATCCAAATACTGTAAAACGACTTTTGGACGATCAGGGTCATAATTTGGGACAAATAGTATTCTTCATCGGATATATTCTCATCACGCATTCTATCGTAGAATTTTTCATTGGAAGGTACTGTGACATCGTCTAATTTATTAAAATTGTCTACGTACGCGTAGGGGAAATTACCTTTCTTTCTAAGTTAAAATCATTATCATCAACAAAATATTTCCTTACCTCTCTACATTGATCATCTGATAATTTATGAGATAGAGTATCCAAGGATGCCGCCATGAACCTACAACTATCGACGAATCGCTAATTTATGTACTTCTTTTCCCTATGGCCGCGACCATTAATGAATTCCTCTACATAAATATGCTTACCGAAAGTTATATATTCCTTATTATTAACAGGGAGTATGGTAATTTCTTTAGTTTCACTCGCTAACTGTTTGATGAACAGGTGGACATCATAATCACTGAGATTATGGAAAAAATTGAATAAATGTAGGTAACTGGTAGTTTAAATTGCAATTTGAGTGTGCCACACAACGATATTTACCAGTGGTATGGCAGTGATCTCGTATTTTGGAATTTGTAAGATCATCCGTAAAAAGCTTGTCGCATATATAACAATTAAGACTTTGCTCATGTGTCACCAGTTGTTCATCAGTTAGTGGTAACATTGGAACAACAGTTTTCAAATGTTCATTATATATCTGTTTCACATCACTCTCGAGTCGTGTAATAAATACCTCCGCAGCATTTACCCCCCTATAAAGTTTTAATTTGGACCAAGCATCGTTTACACCGCACTTAATATAATAATTGAATGAGTATGATTAATGTTTACACGTTTTTATCGTGAACGGTTGTTCGGAATCGGGTTCAGTCTTATTTACCGGTACTAATAGCGCTTCAAAATCTGCATATATTACGAACGGTAGAAACATTTGTTTTTGATAGTTTCGAAACGCAACTATATTTTCCGCATAGAACTCCCCGGTTCTGCCTTTTCTTGGCATCACCCCAGGGAATTTAGTGTATACGAAATTACAGTCATGAGACACGTGTCGAGTTAATTTCTCCTGCGTTCTAAAGTAATGTTCTCTAAAAATGCATGCAAAACCTTGTTTTTAGTGGGAGAAACACCTATATTTAGCGAAACGAAAATAGTACAAATTATTCGTACAACTGATTTTATAGTTGACACTACTGAACATATAATGAGTTCAAGAGCAAGTTCCCCATCATCTCCCCAGGTAAAAACCACCAAATTTTATGTTTTACATTTTTTCCATGGTTGGTACATTTCTAACGCTTTATTTATTTTTTACAGGTTTTTGTTAACCCCCGTTCTCCGTCGCCTGGGGAACTCCTGCATCCCTTCAACTTTATCCCGCTAGCGTCCTCAACTCCTCTCCCCAATTTCCGCCAACTCCTACTCCTTAGGTTTCCTATCCAATTGACGTTGACCTTTCTTCAGCCGACACCTCAGGATTCCTCCCCCTCTTCCCTTGAGGTTCTGTATATCCCGCCCTCTGCATCCTTTCCTATTATCGTGGACGCCCAATCCAGCGACGACGAAATTTATGAACTGACGAGGACACATCACTACCTATTGACATAGACGAACATAACGATGATGGTAATGATTTCGTCAGCATATCATCCAGTGTTGAGGGAGTATGTTCTTCCTGTGCTGGCAACGATTACCTCAACACTGGTGATTACAACTCTGACGTAGACATGGACCCTATCTACAGGTATGATTCCGTAGACTATGACAATGGCGCATTACGACAACAGCGAGTACTTCGCGAAACACGTACTGACTTTTGCAGCGAAATCATCGTTGAAGAGAGTAGCGACGAGGAGAACTTTATAAACGCTCTCACTAACAACATGCAACAACTGGACTATCAGACGTAGTACAGCTAAGTGCACAGAAACATAACAGCATACAGGACGATAACAATGACAATGGGAGTGCTGCAGACGTCGCTCCGCAAATCTAGGGTCACGGAAATAACGAAAACGCTGACAACGTGCAAGACAATGACGACGGAGCACTTGACGATGGCTGGTTTTGGGCTACACATATCCCTATGACCATTGGTGGCACTATGCTTCCACCCCTCTACAACGTTATGTGTGCGATGGCATCGGGAGACAGTGCCACTCAACGCAATTTTGCGTTTCTACTTATTGCCGGGTGGTACAGGCTATTCTACGCACATCGAATCATCACATGGGACCGTCTCACGTTCACGGTATGTATTGTCTTGATACTACTTTATTTATATTTATAATCCTTTCTTTCATTACAGCTGACAACTATAGTGCCATTCGTCCGAAATTACGATGTCGTGATTAAGGAGAGCTCTCTAGAAGAGCAGCTCGACCGCGTCCATGCTAGGCGTGTAACATTACACCTTGACTAGCATAGTGTTATAAGCCTAGCTATACTAAGTGGGTATGATCACGCCATTGCATATCTGGAGATGATACTGGAAACTGTCGAAGCGATTGGTGGACTTTACGAACTCATCCGAGTTCGTAATACAGCTCTTCGACAAGTGGTCTTTGCAAGTGATCGAGACAGACAGTAAGTATAATTGATAGAGCTCTCCTTCTACTTATGATTTATTTCCAGAAAAACGTCGACCCCAATAGTCCGACCCCAGACCATACAGACCGACAATATCTGACTGAGCGCGGCGACTACTATACAGACAAACAAACAGACAGGTAGACATACAGACAGACAAACAGACATACAGACAGAGAGACGGACAGGCATACAGATACACACCACACGGTGTATATGCTCAAATGTAGCAATGTGTGATGGTATACTATCATGTACCGCTGATGAACATCTGCTAGTTCTCTAGAGGAGCATCTTCAGACGATACGGTTGAATACTTTATGTGTGGAGTTCAAATAAACCAATGGCGGCCATCTGACACTCCGCAACAGGAGCATCTCCGATGGGCACCACACTGCACTATGCTCAATTACTTGCACCACGTCCTCGCAGGTGTAATGATACAGAAGTGGAAAGTACCTTTTGCACTTGTACTAAATTAAAATGTTTTATTCTTAGAGAAAATCGTATATCTGAATAATACACTGATTACAATTGTACATACAACAAATAAATATATTAGCATAACATTACCTTTTTTTAATTTGGTTCTAAGTGTGGAATCAAAGAAGTGTAAAAAATTACATAAGCAAGCCTTGAAAAAATGAGATGTCTATCTGAGTAGCTAGGGTGCGCAAATAGCCTTGAGAATGTGTTGGGTGTTAGTGACCTTCGTATTTTTTAGACCTTACAGTGTGGTATTCTTAGAAATCTGCGACCTAGGGAAAGTTGTGTGCAAACATGACCTACTTTTTCGTAACCTTCAGCTGGTGCGACCTTGAAATAGTGGTAACCTTGGAAATGTGGGACCTTGGAATTGTGGTGTGTTCCAAATGTCTCCAATCTTACCTACTTTTTATGACAAGTGCGAAGTCCGCGAACAGGTTACCGTCTTACAACACTAGGGCCCCTTATTAGAATGTAACCCTCAATGCATAATTAAATTAGGTCACAACCTGTAGATGGGTATTAAAAGAAGTGTAATAATAATTTTAATAACAATTATGCAATCTCCTTTGATAAAATAACCCCAATAAATATAAATAACAGATTAAATATTTTTATTCTTAGGTGAAAAAATACGATCCCCACGTGGACATATAAAAATGGCGACCAAAGGTGTTCCAAGGGTGACGTCACAAATAACAAAATGGCGGCCAAAAGGTGTTCCAGGAAGAGGGTGTTGTGACGTAAAAAAGTGGAGGTGATGGTACTCTTGTACTACTTACATCTTTTGCGAATTTAAATGTAGCCGTCAATCTGTCGCCTTTCTTTTCAATAAATATTTTAGTCCATATACAAACAGTGAGATTTCTAAAGGTGAGGTTTTAAAGCTGATTTTCGTAGAATGGGCTGGTCACAAACGGATCATATTTTAGTGGTAGCTCAGAGGTACCTTTGGGAACGCAATTTGGTCTGATGCAATCCTTTTTCGATATAGTAGCAACACGCTATCGTTTTTCGCGCGTGTGTTAATTTAAAGTAACAAAGCTGTGTAATTGGCTAATTAAGATATAAGGGGATAAAAATCCAATGTGGTGAATTCTGGATGATGTTGAAGGCAGTCTTGGGTTAGAGAAGCAGTGATGTAGACTCCCGTTGTCGCGGCTTCAGACGCGTACGCGAAGTGTGTTTTGGAGAGAGATGGAATCTTCTTAAATCTGTACCGTAGTGAAAGAGCCTTCATTGGGGTAGGTTTCCTGTTAACCCTTTAAGGGGGATAAGGATTAGACTCGCCTATCCTGGTAAAATAATGTAGTACTGTGTACCGTTGTCAGTACTTGGCATTTTCGAGCGGAAAGAATGTGGTTACGTGTTTATTGGTAGTTCCAAGCTCATTTCTTTTGGATGAATATCGCCTTTCTGGCGGGTTATTTGTAAAGAGATTCCGGTTATAATATTTTTGCTTCGATCACATAGCTGGCCATCCTAAAGAACAAATTTGCTGTATAAAGCGACGCTTTAATAAGTTTTAAGTAAATATAGTCATTTTGTGTAGATATATCGTCAACCATATGAAGATGCAATAGTAGCGAATGGTGTTTGGTTCACGTCGATTAAATATCAAAAGGTCCATTACCGCGTAGTTGTGCAAAAGAAAAGCAAGTTCGATTGATTATTTCGGTGAGTGTGAAGGTAACTACACATTTTTCTGAATTTACATTTGCCGGTGACTTTAATGAAATGTTGATTTGTGTTTATTTAGACCAATGAATGTTGAAGTTTATGTAAGTTATGCTTAGATTTAAAATTTTGTGCAGAAATAGTATCCATTCGTAATTGACTTTTTCGTATTACTGATTGTCAAATTTATGTGTTCAACGAAATTATTATTATTGTTAAGATTTATTTGTGGTGTTACTTATTTAAATGTTTAAGGTGGGTACATTTGGGTTAGCTGAGTTTGCAAGACTCAGTGGCATCAGTTTTATCAGAAATTTAACGATACAAAACTATGTTCACCCGTGTTTCGGACAAAAGATTAATTGTTTATTTTAATTCTTACTAAATTTCAATATGTGTATAGTGTTTATTAATTGAGTGTTTTTTTAAGTGTACACATCTTGTAATCTGAACCTTTTCGCACAACGCTCTCATTACTACGGTTATTCAAATTTTAGAAGTTTTGGATTGAATCCAGTTATTGAGTGATCTACTGGTTTTACCGAAATTATAAATTTACATAACTTTACGGTGACGATTCTTTTTGTTGCTTTATTCAAACCTTAACGTAATAATTTGAGAGATAATTAGTCATTTTGAACTGGTTGATATGATTTTAGTAGATGAAAAGTTTTAATAAATATACCGTAGCGTAATGATAAAGTAAATGGGTCGTTAACCGAACAGCTAGCTTACTTGCATGCCAGTGATTATCTTGCGAGTAGTCGCAATTTTTTTGAATTTTTTTTTTGGAATCAACATACCTGTTGTTGACGCCGTAGTGCATCAGTTTGCCAAACAGGTAAGCCAATTTGTTTTATTTGTTACGACAGCTGTATATTTTCCCGAATTTAGGTTACTACATCCCGATATCGACGTTTAGTAAATTTTCAGTCACGTTTAGTTTTATTCTGACGTATTTTTCGTTTTAAATTGAATAATTAATTACCGTATTGATCAGCTTTGGATATTTGAGACAATAATTTTCACGTAGAAGTTTATCGAAATGTTTAACGAGTTTTAGTTTTGTTATCGTAATTTGGCGGCTTTTATATGAAGCTTAAGGCTTGATTTGGTTTTGGATGACCTTTGCGTAAATAGTTTTGGAGTAGAATTTTAGTGGCGAGGGTTTTATTTTGAGTGAACATTATGGTTTCCAGTTAGGCTATTATTAGATCTAGTTCATGACACTTTCCCGCTATTAATGTATCTAACAGATGGCGCCTTTTTGACATTTTTCCTAATTGTGACGTTTTTGGAGTTGTGACGAGTACCCTTTTGCAGCATTAAGTAAGAACCCCGCACACACCACTAATCTATGCCGTGCACGCACATTGTCTTTACGAGCTGATGCTCTAATGAGTATTTGGTCTGTAACAGCGATTTTAGTGCACTTAGACTCTTACTCAGTCAAATTGCGAAAGAGCAGGCCCGAATCCATAAGATAGCATGTATAACTCATTTTCCATCCTCGAGTGACTTAGATCGTTTTTCCTCTGTTTACACTATTTTTTTTTATATCTGAGTAACGCAAGAAGATATCGATTTGCGGTTTTCACTAACTTTTATATTTTTTCACGCTCTTTCTCGTGAAATAATTATAACTTTAAATTTAAAATTTTTGAGAAAATTGCAAAAATTTACGACTTTGTCATAGAACGCCATCTATCGACTAAACTAGACTAAAACGACAATAATAATATTTTATTAGAAGGACCCGATAAGCCTCTCTTAAACGAGATTCAGTTTATAAAAATCGTTTGAGGTAAAAAGAAGGTATGGCATGTTTCTAAACCTACATACTTTATAATAAAGCTATTTAGGGCATATCTTGATAATGTCAATTTTTTATGATTGTGGACCTGAACAGGCTAAATATGGCCTATTGTGCTAAAGTACTCAGGAACACTTAGGAGGATGGATAAAGGGATAACGAATTGCCAATGCCTATGCCTATGAACAGCTACCTTAAATTTTCTCATATCATAAGTGAGAGGAAAGCAGGAACTAGGGAGATCATTCCAGAGTTTAGAAGCCGTGTAGAAAAATGTGGATTGCGCCCGTTTGGTACGACAAGTGGAGATTTGTACTGCATACTGATGATGTGAATGAGCGAACCGAGTGTTTCTCGCAAAGATAGCCCGAGATGGTATTAAAGAATATAATTCAGCAGCACAATAGCCGTTGTAATAACGATAATACAAAGAAAGAAATGAAACCATCCTTGCTCAAGGAACTCTGTGTGAGAAATATTGGGGAGCACTAACCCAGAGGTGAGAATTATATTCCAGATGAGGCCGAATTTGGGCCTTATACAGCAGAAGGAGTTGTCGAGAGGTAAAGTACTGCTTAGATCTGTACAAAAAGCCTATTTTACGAGCAGCCGTTTTGGTAGCTGACAGAAGATGGTCAACCCATGAGAGATTTGAAGATACAGTCATACCCAACAGAGAAATAGAGTCTGAAAACTTAAGAACTGAGCCATTCATACTTACAACAGGAAATGATCGATCTTTATTGGCGAACATAAGGCAACACTGAGTTTTGTTAGCATTAAATTTAACTAGATTATTGCTTCCCCATTCGAGAATACGTTGAATGTTTTTGTTGATTGAATTTGCCATTTAAGCTTTAATTTCTTGATTTGACATAGAAGGTGGATTATAACTATAAGTAGACTGAGATGAACTACAGTGAAGAGTGCTATCGTCAGCAAACCAATGGATGGGGTTAGTTGTTGAAGAAATAAGGTCATTTATGTACAGCAGAAAAAGTGTAGGCGCTATCACGGATCCCTGTGTTACGCCCGCGTTAATGCTAACTTATTTTGACAAATAGCCATCAACTACGACACGTATTCGTCTGTTATCAAGGAAACTAGAAACCCAGTTGATGAGCGTATCATTTAACCCAAACGAGGTGAGTTTGGCAAGTAAACACTTGCCAAACTTGGTCAAATGCCTTTGAGATATCTAAAGCGACTACAACTGTTTCACCGGACTGCTCTACTGTATTGTTCCAAACTTGGGTCACATATGAAAGAAGATCACCTGTTGAACGACTTTGCCTAAACCATGATTTTAGACAAAATGGAAGTGATGGCAATTGGTCGGTAGTTTGAGGGATCGGTCTTATCGCTTTTTTTGGGAATAGGTTGAACAGTTGCTAACTTCCATGATGAAGGGAATTCCCCCAGAAGACATAGAGATCGTATAGAGCTTAGATAGGATTGGCACTAGTTCGGGAGAACATTTTTTTAAAACAATAGCTGGGATACCGTTTGGGCCAGTCGCCTTATTGAGATCAAGCCTACTGATGATCGATTCCAAGAGCTTGTACCGAAAATGAATTGGTTTCATAGCGTATGAAGAAGAGTTGACTAGGGGCACATCTTTTCCAGAATCATTGAGACACGAGTTTGATGCAAACAAATCCACAAAAACATTGCCTTTGGCTACAGAATCAGCAACTACCGATCCGTCAATAGATGTCAGGGGGGGAAATGAAGATGTTCCAAAGTTTTTACTAATGGCTTTAGCTAAAGGCCAAAATTTACGACTGCTTAAAGTTAGTTTTACTGATGACACTTTTGCAGATATTTCTAGCACCAACGTATTCTACATGACTGTCGACCGATTTAAGAAAAAAACCCTATTTTCTAATTTGGTGTTGATGTACGCCCCCTAGCGGCCATCTGTTCAACTTGAAAATAATTTCCTCTTGGCCAATTTACCTATTAGTATTTTTTCCTGATGTTGTCAGATTGACAGTTCCCGAGATATAGCCGGCGTCCATTATTAGTTGGACATCCGGTACAAACTCTGTGCTATACTAACAATATTATATGCAAATAACTTTAAATATACTTTACAGCTTTCACAATGAAGTTTTGAGCAAATTGGTTCATTAATCCTATTTTATCTATATTGGCTCGGATAATTAAACTTTTGGAGCGAGTTTCGTCTTTTGAATAATTAAAAATGTTGCTTCGCATTTTCTTCGGAAATGAAATATGTATTGTTGAAAACTCTCTGACTATTTTATAATTTCGTTGCTTGTAAGTAATTAGTTTGTGAGTTTTAGTAAATATTTTTCTTAGGTGGAAAATATTGATTTACTTTCTCCCCTTACCTTCTTTGTTTGGTAACGATTAATTGTACTTTAATTGTACTCTATCCACACACTTTACAACATAATAAACATTCAGTCACCCAAAAAATAAAAATAAAAACAAAAGAATCCATAAATAAAGGGAATTCCTTCTCCTTTGTCTACTATTATACATGTCTGTTTGACATGTAATTCTGTTTTAATATCCTTTTTTTCATTAAACTTCAACTCGAAGCTTCCAAAATAAAGAAGGGCAAAGGTGATGATAAAAAAAAATAAATGTGTTAACATGTGAGATTTGCAATTTTTTGAATTTCTAAATTTTCATAACGTTGTTAATATGTGTTTACGATTAAAAACTGTAAGAAAACTTTTACAAAAAAACTTTTCGTATGATGTTCAAATAGGTAATTTAAGTACATTGTTGTTGCTGTTATTATAAGGGTAAATAATCAAACCTAAAGGCCTGAAAAATATTAAAATAGATGAACGAAGTACAATTACATGATAAATAAAATTGTAATGAAGTTTAGGTAAACATATATTGCCTGAATTAATGTTTTTTATTTTATATTCTGATAAAAGGCTGCACAAATACCTACCGAAAACGGCTTCAGCTCAATAGAACAATTATACGGAAAATATGTTTTCTCGAGCGCCAACGTAGAGGTAATTTTTCTTTCTGAGTGTTGGCGGAAATGGAAAGATTAAATTAAAAACATCAAAATATGAGATTAATACGGTGAGTACTACTCACGCACTAGCTTTAATTTATTTAACTAAAAATTAAAATTAACTTGTAACTTTTGTTTCAACGCCTAACTAATAAATAGTACGTTAACGCCTAATTAATAAAATGTAGTGTCTCCCTTAATTAAATGAATTCAACATCTGCTTTCAAATATTTGCAATTATTGAAACAAAACACATAATTATATTCTCTGACATTTCCACAAATGTAAATTTACCGTTAATAATTAGGGTTATTCTGTGTTCAAGTTTTGGATTGATAAGGGTGTGCTACATAAATTATGCACACTATTTAAACTAATCATGTTCCAACATTTCATAAAATATAATCAAGATACGAATTAATTAGTAATGTTAGTCATAAGGTGCAAAGTGTAAAATTTGTTAGTTGCGTTATTTTAACATTCAGACAAAAATAATCATAAATACTTTAAAAAAAATTTATCAGTATGAAGTTCCAATCATTAAAAAAAAATAACACTGATGTTTTAAATGCATTATAAATCCACAATCCTTTACATAATTATTTATTTCTCAACGCGTTTCAATACATGTATTTAAAGCAGAAAAAATATATAAATAAAATAATTAGAAGTAGTCACCTGGTCGTGACTTTATCGATTATTTGTCGATAATTTCGAAATTTTGAATTACTTGTTAGCACCGTACATTTGAAATGTGTATAAATTCATGCAATTGAATTTGATAACGCATACATTTTTGGAAAGCTATGAAAAGTCTTTCAAGGATTTGGAAAGAAATTGAAATTTTACAAATAGTAATCGCATTTAGAGTTTGAAATAAACATTTTCGTATTGGTATCAATAGTTAGCGAAACCCTTTTTAATAATTTGAGAGAACAAATTAATTAGTTTCTTTGTAAATAAAAGTTGTTTTTGTGATTTTATAGATAACGGTAGATATAGTTATTTACGTTAAAATTGCGCCAGAGGGAAATTACAGGATACATTTAAAATTGTTACTTTGTATTTAAATATAGTGTAAAAAAGCATACTTCGCTGTTTATTAAGAAGTTTTAGGCGACAATTTGTCGGAATATTTCGATACAGATTTTTGGTTTTAAACAAAGAGTTTAGCTTTCAGGTACGAGGCGTTAAGGTTTAGTTTTCAATTTACTGGATATCGGTTACATTGGTTCACGGAAAGTTCACCGACTGCAATTTATCGACGGAAAGTTCACCGACAACACTTCACCGAATGAAAAATGTACCGACCGGAAAGTTCACCGACTTGAAAATTCACCGACCCGCAGTTTGTCGAATAGAAAATTCCCCGACTCTAAAATTATATAAATAATTTAGCTATCATTTAAATAGAGATAAATCTAAATAATGGCGTTTTAAAATGTTACCTGGTTTTGACGAAAACGGATATTTTTATTCTAGTCAATTATAAATGAAATAAATATTTATTCATTGGCCTGTTACGGAAAATTGATTTTACGATGGTCATGTAGAGATGAATCGAATCAATGGCGTTTTAAATTGTTGACTGATGATGATGAGAACATAGATTTTTATTCAATTTATTCATTTCACACCAAATTTTTTCACGAAATATTTGGTTATCAAGTTAACACGAAATTTTAAAGAAATACATAATCCATATAACCAATAAGTACATAATTTGAATAAATCGTGTTAAGACCGCCGATAATCGGGATCATTAAGAAGAGATCATTTTCATGAGTTTTTTGTTATTGTGTGAATTTGAATAAAAAAGAGAATTAAAAAATAGTTTAATTATATAGTAGTTATATTATTTATATGGATAATTTTGAATTACAAGTACAATAATATTTAATTAATAAGTAATATTATGTACTACGCATCTTAGGTACTCTAAAATATAATCCCTGTTATAATTATTAGCGACAGCGAAAAGTCTGTCACCACAATCCCTGTATTTTTTACGTCCAGTGTACCTGGTTGACCACTTACATGTTGTTCGATTTGTAGAGACCTGATGCTTTGTTTGCGCTGAATCGCCTCAAGGAATTTCCAAATATTAGGATGTTCTGCAGAAATCTGGGTTTCAAATCCACGATGCCAGCTTTCAATTGTGTTGGAAGATGGTGTATTACTCCGACGTGACAGTTCCACATTTCTAAGGAAAAGTGGGGACTTCGACGACCGCGTCGTTGTGGACGTCCAATCCAACAATCTCCGAAGTAATCTACTACTCCTTGCGCTTGTTCGGGCATGTCAAGAGCCTCAAATGCCTCTACTACATCTTCAGTTGGGACAAAGGCCAATGCATGCAGCAACCTCATTTCCATTGCAAACTGGGCATCAGTTTCATACATTCCTTGAAGACCTTCTTCCTGAATTTTTCGGATTATACACTGAGAGAAATGGAAGAAGCATCCCCGATGCCTAGCTCTAGGAAATTCTTGACGGAGAGCATTTATAACGGCAGGTTCACTTGTAAAAATCTAACGTATGTCGCCTCTGTCTTGTTTGGTAACAGAGCATATAAAAGTGGAATTGAAGTGTTCACTTGAATACCATGAAGTGTGTAGAGTTGATAAAACAAATGAGGTACAGTTTTAAACGTCCCGTCCCCAAACCAATGTTTAGATGCGACCAATAACTGAAGATTTCTTTCCGTGGCAAATATTACTATTCTATCTTTCGTCGGTCCAGAATCAAAAAGCAAGAATGGTTCACCGTTTATAGTTATCTTGTACTCCTCAGGAAATATAATTTCCTGTCGCGTCATATGCAAAGCTGGCGCTGCCTGTTTCCTTATTCTAATATTTACTTATGTACTTATGCCACGAGAAAGAACTGTTTGAAACTGAAATCGTTCAATTTTAAATTAGTCCTGTAGGGCAAACAAAATCATATGAAATCATTAACGTTCGACAACTATCTGAAACATTTAATTCGAATTTTATTACCCCATTAGCATAGTCGGTTATTAGAATTTTCTAGTAAATTAGGTAGCAATTTTAGGACATTTAATCTTTGAATAATGTGTTTTGGCTAAGTTGCCTTTTAATACAATCTCTATTGTAGCTTCTTAAAGATACCGATTATCGGTGGTCTTAACACGATTTATTAAAATTATGTACTTATTGGTTATATGGATTATGTATTTCTTTAAAATTTCATGTTAACTTGATAAACAATGTTTCGTAAATAAATTTGGTGCTAAATTATTTATATTTATTTACATAATTTTAGAGTCGGGGAATTTTCCATTCGACAAACTGCGGGTCGGTGAATTTTCAAGACGGTGAACTTTCCGGTCGGTACATTTTTCATTCGGTGAAGTGTTGTCGATGAACTTTCCGTCGATAAATTGCAGTCGGTGAAGTTTCCGGACAAAATAACACTGGATAGTTGCTTTGGGAATGCAGTTTAAGTAAGTGATGTAATATTTTCCGATTTTTTCCGCAACGCTTTTCGTTTTCAGCGCGTATGATAGTTAAATTAACGAAGTTGTTTAATTGCTATGATTGGTTAAATTAAAAGGTAGGGAGATCAATGGAAGAGGGTGAATTCTGAATGATGTTGAAGCAGTCAGGTCCATGATGTAGTGGAGGGCTCACCCTTTTTTTTGTTTGCGGTTTCGCAATATACGCCAAAGGGGTATATATGGAACCGATGGTGTACCTAACATCACCGTAGGAGTGTTCTAGGCTTCCATGTGTATGGGACAATTTAAAGTTTCAACATACCCCAAGGTTCTTATCGTAGTGTTTGGTTTTGTTAACAGTGACAATTTTCGGTCATAGAAAAAATTGGTTTTAGTTTTTTTTTGAAGTGCTGAACCTTTGTTCTATTGACCTGTTTTAACGCATTTTGGCTATGCGGATTAATTTTAACGAGTTCCTCTTAAAGGGGTAGTTTCACGTATATCGCATAGCTCAAACAAATAGAATACAAACTTGCTGCATATAGTGCCGCTTTACTAGAGTTTAGAGTATGTAGATTAACGTTAAAGAACGCTTTGTAAATAACGCGATGTTATCAAGTACTGATGATAACTGTCGTAACTATTTAAATAGGGGGTTGTCGTTTGTGAGATACTATTTGGAGAGCGTACAGTAGAAATTCAGTGGAGCCCTATCGAGTCAGCATCTGGTGGTTCAGTTGCACGACTTAATATATTGTAGTCCAGAGGAAGGAGAGTATTCTATTGTTGGTGATGCTAACTAAGGTAAACTTTTACATTCTTATCCTGCTGGTGATAATAGTGTGTGTTTTTTGTGTTTGTGTGGAGGATGCATTCGCTTTTTTTCGGATAAACTATTGTATAGAAGACCTTCAGGCAATATAGGAAAAGGAGAATTCATTCATACATTTTATATGTTAATAACCTGAAGTTTTTTTATCTGTGTTATGTTGTGAATTGAAAGTTTATTTCACGAAGATTAGTTAAACTTATGTTCCTGATATCTTTATTGTTTTCGTTGTATTGATAATATGACATTGCAAGCACCGACCGGATTTGATTTGATTTCTTGTTTTGAATTGCAAATTTTAATGTGTTTTTGTAACTGTACCTACTAAAATTTAATATGTAAATGCCATAATATACGATCATTGTAAATGTTTATAACTGTTTTATTAACAGATATGAATCTATTGTGACTTCGTCCTCTGTGCCTACGATTATGCCGACGTAAAATAATAAGTTGAAAGATTAGATAGTTTGATTCACGTTTAAGATTTTTAGTGTTGGAATTATTTTTAAGAAATTTCAGGTAAGTAACGCGAAATCTATTTATCGTTATCACTCACTTTGATTGTAAGCAATTTGATTGAAATTAGACAAGTTCTTAAAGTAAACTTTTGAAGTTTGATTAAGCTTTAACCTAATGACTAATTTCTTGATTGAACGTTTGCAATTTTGATGTTGGTAATAAGTCACTTTAATACAGATCTTAAATTATAAAGTAACGTAATTATGTAGTGAGTCGATGGTTGACCGGTCAGCTGTTTACTTTGGCATACGGTAGTTTTGCGAGTAGTCGCAATTTTTTTTGAAGTCACTTTTATTATTCGCCAAAAGGTAAGCAGTTTGTTATTTGTTTGATACTGAGCTGCGTATTTGTTCTAGAATTTAGGAATTATAACCCCTATTTTGCCGTTTATTAGATTTTGGGATATTTTAGATATTTGATCGTGTCGATTTAGATTTGTTGTGACGTATTTTTGTTTGTTTGAAATTGAATAATTAATTACCAGATTGATCGGTTTTTTGGGTATTTGAGACAATGATTTTAGCGCTAAGTTTATCTAAATATTTAATCAGTTTTAGTTTGATTATCGCAACTTTGCAGCTTAAATATTTTTGGAGTAAAATATTCAGGGAGGAGAGTATTTTATTTTGAGTGATCATTATGGTTTCCTGTTAGGCCATTACTAAGATCTAGTTCATGACGTTTTCCTGCTATAAATGTTTCTAACAGGTAGCGCCTTTTTGATATTTGCTCCCGATTTTGACATTTTTGGTGTTGTGACGAGTGCCCTTTTGCAGCATTAAGTAAGAACCCCGCCCACACCACTGCGCTATGCCGTGCGCACAGATTGCCTTTACCGGCTTGATGCTCTAATGAGTATTTGACCTGTAACAAGTTATGGTAACATGTAATTAAGGTAAAACGGCAAATTTGACGTAAATTATAATTTGTTTGTTTACCTTTTGATGGATGTGTGGCATATACCAGTTACTTCTAAAACTGAAACATCAGAACGTTTGACAGTAGTTGTCAAACTACTGAAAATTATGACATATTTTCAAGACTGTGGCAAATAACGAGATAAATAAATAAAAAGTGTTCAATAGTATTTATTTAAGTTTAACTTCTTTTGGAATTATCTTAAAGAATATCACTCCAGATTTTACCTCCAGTCGATAATTTTTTTTTCTCTTTACCGAGTTGAAAAAAAAATTTTTGTAAATTTATTTTAGTTAAAACTCAAGATGAAAATTTTTTTAACAAAATAATTTGGACTGATGAAGCAAGACTTCATACAAATGATATGTTTAACCGGCATAACTCTCATTATTGGAGTGATGTAAATCCACATCTAATTCGTTAAATGCAATACCATACTCATTGGTGTTTTAACGTTTTTGCCGTAATAAAAAATGATGGTGTACTAGTGGTACATTTTCATAATGAAAATTTTGAATGGTAAACTGATTAGCGATTGTAAAACAAATTTTGATTATTTGACACGAAAAAACGTGGAAATTTTAAATCATTATTTATGACCGCTAATTTGAATTGGAACCAGTTGCGATACCAACATAACGGAGCTGCACCTCATAATAGGCCGTTTGCAAATATTTTTTTGGAACACTGTTTTGAGGATTGTTTGATATCAAAGAACGGTCCTCATAAATAGCCTTCTCGACCGCTGTACCTAATCTCATTAGATTTTTTTGTTTGGGGTCGTATAAAAGATATAGTGTATGCTACGCCACTCACAACAAAAGAAGATTGCCAGGAAAGGGTGCGAAACGTACTCTTTCTCCGGATGAGTGCTACTCATGGCGCTTTTTAAGAAGAACTAAAAATGTTAGACATTTATTATAATTTACCAGTTTTTGTTTTTGTTTTAAAATTTTATATTTATAAGAAATGAAAAATTTAGGTGATTGATTGTTATATTAAAAAGGTAAATTACACAACCGTCTAGCTCAGTGAGGTACAAACTTATGAAACTTACTGTAATTGAGAACTCCTTTTGACAGGTCGCGAAGGAGGCAGAGATACATCTATAGGTATAACCAGTAAAGCATTTGTTTTGTTGGACGCCACTCAATTTATAGGTTTAATGATTAAAATACAACAAAAATTGAGAAAGTTGTACCTTCTTAACATAATAGGTAATCTGAGTGAACACTAAACAACTTTATTTAGATGTATATTAAATAGAGCAAAAGATCGGCATAAAATACCTAAAACGATATTACTCGTAAAACTTTACGATTTTAAAATTACTAAATTAAACGCAACTATACAAGCTTATAATCTATATTTACTTAAAATTCGAAATGCAATATGATCAACACTATATTCAAGAATAAAACACATACTGACCTATGTCAACAGATATTACGGTTAATGCAGGTTATGAACTCAAATGTTATTATCTTAGGAACAGAAACAGCTGTTCCTTTATAAACGTATCAAAATAACACTAAGTGTTTTGTTTCCTTTACTTAAAACGTACTTTGCATAAAAGGATACGTATTACTTACATGTACTCAACATAAATATAACTTCGTCTTAAAATGCACTGTAGTAGGAGAATTTCATTTCCATTCATAAGATAAACATACGATAAAGGTAATTCCCATTTGTCAATAACGTACCAACAAACGAACTGTAGACCATATATGTAGGGTAATTTTCATATCCTCCACATACCAACAATGGAAAAACTAAGAACGCAGGCAAACTAACAGCAAGTGGTAATGATACAAAGGTATCCCCATTTCTAATTATCCAAGACAAAAATTGCATATCATTTACGCCGTATTATGTAATTTCATCACGTCATGCAGTACACTTTTACAACGAATAAAATTCTTAAAATTTCAGCGTTTTCTTAACACAAGCGGTTTCCCTAACTTAGAGACACCCTTCTTTGTTCCCTAATAAATATAACATATACAAAAATGTAACTAGAAACCTTACATACCTCATAAAAGGGAAGCAAAACTTAAAAGCTTAAATGAGGCGCAGAAGGTACGGAAATTAACCAAACTGTTCGGTTTGCATTTGCGCACAAAACTTAGACCATAATACACTATGTACAGAGGTACTTGTAATTATGTAGACTAAAGTGAAAATATCGAAATATACTAAAATTTAATTATTGAAAGAAAACAAGATACCGACGTAATGTATATAAATATATTTAACAATAATAATACAAATTTCGAAACTTAAATTAAAGTAGCGATAGCCATGAATTGTCACGTTATATATTTGGTGTTGTTAATTTATAAAAATAATCATTAATTTAGTTTGTATTGTTATAATTGTTTCAATTACAAGTTTGGTTTTAAAAAGAATTAGTTAAGCAGATAGCATTTATTATTGATCCAAAAATGTTGACTTTTTCAAGACTGCACAAAAACTATAAATTTTAAAAATAGGGATATATTTACAAAGCTTAATGTAGTAAAAAAATTACCTGTTTGAATTTTTGAAATTTCAAAAATTGACGCCATTTTTCGAACACCCTGTATAATTTTTTAATTTTTTTTTGTAAAATTTTGTAAGCTGTGAGTTCTATGTGTTCAAGTATTCAAAAATATTTGGCCTAGTTCGCTTCTTGTACTTTGAGGAATTGTACCTTTTGTAAACAGGTGCATCTGTTAAAATTTAAAAAAAATACAATAACTCAAAAACGGTGCATTTTACAGATAGGATACCTTTTACAAAGTAACATTTAAATTTAACGTAGATTTTAAAAATATAATAAAATGGGTACATTGCAAAATAACAGAGTTAGGTTCTACTTCCGGTATAACCGGAATCTGCATAAAACTGGAAATATTTAGGTTAAACTAGATTTTTTAAATAACCCCTGTATACAAGTTTTTAATCAAATATTTTGAGAAATTTTCCATGTACAAATCGACTCCGCTCGTCGTGACAGAAAACTCTACTATACGTGTAAACCTTCCATTATGAAATACGATTACGTAATGACAATTAGAACTGTTACGCAGTATGGTAGTATATATTACATACAAGTTTAAGGAAAATTCAAAATTCTTAGTTTGGTAACACTGAAGAAGTTTTGTTTTACTAAGTTAACCTCAATTTTTGTTTGGTTCAATGTCAAACAATTATTGCATTTATATGACGAAGATATTTTGAGACCGGGCACGCCTAAACGCACGCACGCACACACACACACGCACGCACTCACGCACGCACGCACACACGCACGCACACACTTACACACACACAATATATATATATATATATATATATATATATATATATATATATATATATATATATATATATATATATATATATACAAGCTCTTTTCACAAAAGAAGACTGCAGATCCTAGAGCCGATTTTATCTCGATTTAACGTAAATTACCTTAATACAAAAACACTTCCTAAGAGAGCTGGAGCTCTTGGAAGATGGCGCCCTAATATCGGTTTAATTTTTCAAACCGGTTTCCCTTTAAATGATAGCATCCTGTACATTTATTTAGTGAAATATGCCCAATCGTATGGCGTGAATATGATTTTTTAGTTGTACTCATAAGCGGCCCGTTTGGGCGGGGCATTGGACATTGTTATTCATAAGTTTTTTATTTTTTAAAATTTCGCAATTTTAACATAAAATTAAAAAAAATTCGGTTTTTTCACAAAAGAATGGTAGTCTTGTCTGAAGTCGCTACGACGCAGCGTTTTCGAAATAAATCGATTTGAATTTTTCATGTGTTAATCATACTTTTATAAAATTAACTAACGAATTCATTTACAATTATGAAAGATGGCTATGGAAAATAAACAAAATAACAATTGCGTAAACGTCAAACTGCTCTCATGTCATAAATTAATTCTGCTTTAGAAAGTAAGAAATAATCTCGGGTAAAAAATAATCGTTTTTAATACAAACAAATGTTGCTGACACAATTAATAATAAAAAAATTCAAAATGACAACAGAAAGCATGCAACACAAAACTGAATCTACAAAAGATACTCCACATTCGTTTCTATGCACAAATTTATTCGTTTATGTAAAGATTGCCGAATTTTCGCAAACATTTCCTATCGTTCCTAAATTCGTCGCAGGCATCCTAAAATCTTCTCCAAAGCTGGTAGCGTGTTTCTATTGGTTGGTAATAAACCATTGATTTTAGATATCCCCAAACACAAAAATCGCAAGGAGTTAAATCTGGACACCTTGCTGGCCAAGCGACCGGACCGCCTCTTCCGATCCATCGGTCTCGGTAATTGTTATCTAAAAAAGCAAGAACAATTCTGGTATAGTGAGCCGGACAACGTGTGAACCACAAGTTCCGCCGAATATTCAGATTACTGTCATCTAATAAATCCGGCAAAGTATTTTGTAGAAAGTTGAGATATTCTTCGCCGTTTAAACGATTAGGCAATTCTTCAGGTCCAAGCAAATTATCACCAAGAACACCTACCCATATATTAATGCTAAACCTTTCCTGATGTTTACTTTCCCTTATTGCATGAGGGTTTTCATCAACATAGGACTAATGTGCATTGTGCATATTAAAAATTCCATCTTTTGTAAAAACGACTTCATCATAAAACAAAATATTAGAAAAAAATCTTGGTCTTGATTCTCTTTATTTTGCATCCAATTGGAAAAATCAACACGAGCAGGAAAACCAACTGCTTGCAAGGCTTGGACTTTTTTGAAATGAAAGGGATACAAGTCTTCCTTATGTAGAATGTTCCACACAAAAGATTTTGACATATTGGGATACATTGCAGCCAACCTTCTTACGCTTATTTGGGAATTGTACTCAATTCCCATTAAAATATCATCCTGATATTCTTCCATTACATCAGCATGTCTTCCTGTTTCATTATTTCTAGGAATCACCGATTCTGTTTCCCCAATTCTTTGATGAAGAACCGTAAATGATTTAGGAGCAGGATGTCTTCTACCTAGAAATTTATCTGCATATTTACGTGTTGCTGCCCGAGCGTTGCATTGTATTTCGCCGTACACTAAATGCATATTTACGGTAGTGTAACTAAACAATAAAAAATCTTTCACTTAAAACTAAAAAATCAGCTCTAGAATCTGTAGCTTTCTTTTGTGAAAATAGTTTGTAGACACCCTGTATATATATATATATATATATATATATATATATATATATATATATATATGCAGGTGTGTGCGAAGAGCTTTGATTAAAAGTAATAGCGGATACAGTTATGTTAAAAATCTGAAATTACGCAACTATAGGTTTTGGATGACGCTGAGTTCAAATATAATATTGTCCTGAATGTGGCACTTCCGGTTATACCGGAAGTAGATGCCAACTTTGTTATTTTAAATGGAACCCACTATTTTTTATTTGATTTTCGAATTCTACATGAAATTCTAGATAAAATTTGTGCACAATGTCCTATACCAAAAATGAAGCATTTTCGAGATATTTCGATTTTTTGTTAAATTTTGAAAAAATCCTAGTCCACATTGAATAACGATATCTCCATTAATAACGAAGCTAGTGACGTGAAATTGTAAACAATAAACAACAAGCGCTTTCCCGTTAACTCTATATATCCATCTCATTGATATTTCATACAGGGTGTTTTAAACTTAGCCGCCAACATGCACAATTTAAATCATCTATGAGTTGCTTACTTTAAATAGAACACCCTGGATTTTATTACATTTTCCGCTGTATATTTTAAGCCAATTCATTTGGTATCAGTATTCCCTATACCTAAATCCAACCACTTCTGAGATATTTCATTATCTTAGTTAAAACGTAACAACACTTAATTATATATATATATATATATATATATATATATATATATATATATATATATATATAATTTATTTATTAGTTGTAGTAAACGCACTTAACAGGGAGTACAAGCCGATTTGTTCCTATTAATCCACTTCTACTTTTAGGTATGTTACAAACATATACTCAGTGACATTGAAATTGCAACACCGAGAAGGGGTAGAAATTTTTTACCAAACTTGGCAGAAACGTTTAACTACAAAAAGGTGGCAAGTGATTCAAATTTCAAAAAAAAAGAACAAAATATAGACATAATTTTTATTGATAATGGGTTGGTCCCCTCCTGTTGGTTACACACTTCTCCACTCGTCGTGGTATCGGTGCCAACAGAGGATCAATGTCCTCTTGAGGTAGTGTGGCCCAAGTAACCTGTAACTTGTGCTCAAGAGCCTGCAGCGCCTGCGGAGGACGCTGCAACATTTTCAGTCTTCTCCCCATGGTGTCCCAAACATGCTCGATGGGCGAAAGGTCGGAAGATCTAGATGGAAATGGCAAGAGATTAACATTATCCTCTGTAAATCGGTCCAAAGAACGTCTTGCAATATGCGGGCGAGCATTATCCTGTTGCAAAAGTGGGTCTTCTAACTGCTGAAGAAATGGAAGTGTGTGGGGTTCTAGCACTTCATCCACATATCGATGGGCGTTCATATTGCATCGGATGAATACCAAACGAGACCCACCCCATACCATATTCCCAACAGTTTTGGTGCACATGCCTCGCAACAGAAAATTCAATATTCCGACGTTCCTCACGTCTTCGTCTGACCCTCCCTCATACGGCCATCATGCATCCCCAAACAGAATCGGGATTCATCAATAAACACCACCCTATGCCGGTGGTTGGTTTCAGTGGAGTCGCAACCTACACCACTCCGAACGTTGCCGTCGATGTTGAGCCGTTAGTGGTAACACAAGGTGTGGCCAACAAGATTGTAAGCCGAAGGCTCTGATTCTGGAGTAAACCATTCAAAGGGTTACAGGACGACCTTTATTAGTTAAGCATTGATCGGCAATTGATCTGGTACTTGAGAATCGGTCTCTTGTTGCCATAAGTTGAAGATGGCGGTTCTGCACGTTACTTGTTCTTCACCCCCCCCCTTCCCCCGGTTACTCTTTTACGGCGTTCCTAACTCTCCTAGTCCATGCTTGACAGCAGCGCATGATGGCGGTTTGGTTCCGGTTAAGGGGATTTCTCTAAACGAAAACCCACCTTCGTTCAAACGAATAATACGACCTCTGTCGAATTCGCTTAATTGGCCGTAATTTGCAGGTTGGCGCACTCTAGGCATGGTCAGACCCTCAAAGCAAAAGTGGAAACAATAAAGAACTGAACACAATCTCGCACAACTTACACCTGACAAATTTGTTGGAAAAAACTGAACGAACTGACAGATAAGCCATTACCACTTGATCCATATGAATGAAATTTTAATCAATTGCTACCTTTTAGTGGTTAAACGTTTCTGTCAAGTTTGGTCAAAAAAAATTTCTACCCCTTCTTGGTGTTGCAATTTTCATGTCACTGAGTATAAATTGATATTGTCATGTAAAGAAACTTTTAAACACCAGGTAAAAACATGACAATCTGCGTTAAATTGTAATTTTTCTTTTCAGAAAAGTGAAAAATATAATCAAATAACATCAGAAATACCAGTTATCGTTGGTCTCTACAATTACTTGATTCACCTCTACGTCTAGTGGATTAATAATGTTAGTGAACTAATGACTGCTTGTACAATTTGCTAATTGCGTTTTAAAATAGAAAACAAACTTATGAAGTATAGAGTTTTTAAACCGTAAAATTGTACTTGAAACATATTTGATAATGCATTATGTGCTTTTCATTGAAGTTGAATTAGTGGGTTATTTAGTGAATAAAAAATAGGTTATTATGCAATTACTTTGGGTATGATCTAATCTAGCAATGTTACAAGGTGATTTAGCTTATGACTTCAGCTATCTTGAAAAGATGAAAACAAGCAAATCATACCAAGATGCATTTATTATTTATGTTATCCATTACATATTGTTTCTATAACTTTTTTTTCTATTAATTGAAACAAAACTATCTTTAAATAAATTAATAATTGCATAAATAAGTTAGGTACTACATTCATAGTATTTATGAAAGAAAGAAGGCATATTTAACATTTTTTAATTGTAATGTAACAAAATATTCATTACATTTAAGTTATTTTAACTTACAGTATTACTTCTGCCACCCTTCTAATTGCAATTAATGACCCTCTGACTTTTAAAGGATATGTGGGTCATAAAACGTAGCAGACAATCATTGACTATTCTGCGTTTAATAAAAGCTCGACTCAACTGCCACTACAATTTAGTATTGAATTTATTGGAATTACCATTTATTAGGAAACTTCGTTAATGACATCAAAACCCACATACGTATCTATGCAATTTACTTCAGTGTTAAAAATTATAGTCCATTATTGTAAATTGTGAACATTTTCATAGTTTTTTTATCAACACCTCCTTTAATTCACAGATTTTAACAAGTTAATACTTTTATTTAGTTTAACATTACTTTAGATCAATAACTCTGTCAATAAAATAACCATAAATAAAGTGGGGTTAATGTGTTTAATTTAAAAGTAACTAACAAAACTAACGGCTTCACTAGTTCTATTTATTTTAGTTCGCATTTTAGATCTAATTTTTTATTTGGGAATTGAAATGAACCACAAAATCCTGTAATACATTTGTAGCTTTGATACAAGACCTAAAGAGCATATGAGATTTGGTAGATTAGATCAACCAGAGAAATCCGCGGTAACTGAGCACGCTTTAAATAATTTAAATCCTGACAATCAATTTGATAATATGGAAGTATTGTCAAGACTAACTCATTATTATGTTGGTTTACAACGTGAAGCTATTGAAAAGATAAACATCTTAATAATATCAATAGGCAAGAAGAAAATCTCCGCTTAAATAAGTTATGATATATATATATATATATATATATATATATATATATATATATATATATATATATGTGTGTGTGTGTGTGTGTGTGTGTGTGTGTGTGTGTGTGTGTGTGTGTGTGTATGCATGATGTATGATACGATAAGATTGGTGAGTCTTAATTTTAGCTTTCTTCAGTGTTGTGTTATTCCTAGATCCTGAAGTAAATGCTTTACCAATTATATGTTAAATTACCCCAGCACTACAATTTAACATATGTAGTTGAAATCGACATTACTTGGGAATATTTAGGCGTTTTTTTCCTTTAATAATTAAATTTTGGTGGACATATTTTCTCCTTAGTGTATATAATTACGAATACCCGAGTATATTTTATCGTCTATAATGGGTATTTAGCCACTACTTTGCAACACACATACATTCCTGCATAAGATATGCAGTTGCTTTTAATTACATTTTGCCTTAATTTATTATATCTAATAGGGAAAACCCTCCCTTCTGTTAATAAACTCCCTTACCTTGCATTAACAAATTTTGTATCGTTTGTAATTGAGGATATGTATATGACGTCAAAATGGCTTGCATGATGCAATTGCATTACCTTGCAGAAAATTTGAGTTGGAGGTACCTTTTCTTTTTGTCATTAAATATGGCAAGAGGCAAAGTTACGCGTGGTTTTAGATACGTATGCTGTTAGTTACACGCGCTTTAGTTGCCACAACCCTTGTACTGGCTGCTCAGGTTTGAGTATACATTATTGAACAGAGCTGAAAATTAGCTTAACTACTGTGTTGCCTTATCGTATCGTCAAGAAAGAAAGTTCTTGACCGGAATTAATTTCGATGTAATTTATTGTCCTTATTTTTAAGTGTATAATAAGTAAGTACGCATCCTTTTAGTGCAATTTACGTTTCTATTAAGTGCACAAATAAGATGAATCGATTTACGAAAATTAAAGTAAAGCTGGTCTAATATTATTACAAGTTGTGTTGTGAACGAATAAGTTCGAAAGTAAATATGTAATTTAACAATTATTATTAATGTTTTAAATACATAAATAAAAATTAAAAATTATTATTAATTTTATTAAATACATAAATTAAAAATTTAGCGCGAGTAGGATTTGAACCTACGACCTGTACTTTGCTAGAGTACCGCGCTACCAACTGCGCTATAGAAGTACAAGTCCCAATCGATGTACATTTTGTCTCTATGTATGTAGAACTGATAAAAATTGTAAATTTAATGAGATAACAATAAAATTACTTATACTAGTGGAATGCGAGCCTACAATAAGTTCAAAGGTAAATATGTAATTAAAAATTATTATTAATTTTATTAAATACATAAATAAAAAGTTTACTTCGAGTAGGATTTGAACCTACGACCTGTCCTTTGCTAGAGTACTACGTTACCAACTGTGCTATCGAAGTACAAGCCCCAATCGACGTAAATTTTGTCTTTACTCAAGGTATACTTTTTATTTATGTATCTAATAAAATTAATAATAATTTTTAATTACATATTTACCTTTGAACATATTCGTTCATAACAAAACTTATAATAAACATAAATAAAAACTTTACTTCGAGTAGGATTTGAACCTACGTCATGTACTTTGCTAGAGTACCGCTCTAACCAACTGAGCTATGGAGATACAAGCCCCAATCGATGTAAATTTCGTTTTTAGGTATGTAGAAGCGATGTAAATTCTAAATATAACGAGATACCAGTCATTTACTTATATTAATGGAATATGCACCCGCACATAGGCCTCCATCAGGCATTGTTTGATCAAAGGTTAGATTTCTGTAACTGGTTACGAAACATGGCGCGCGAAAATCATCGTATTCTCTCAAATATTCTGTGAACATGGGCATCATTTAACAGCGAATCACAAGTTAACTTGCATAACTTCAACTATTGGTCTGAGGAAATTCACACTGGTTACAAGAGGTTCAGCATCAAGGTTGATGGTCAATAAATGTTTGGTGTGGTATAGTAGAAGGAAAAACATAGAACCTTATTTCTTTGACAGATACCTTGATGGGGATACCTATTTACATTTTTTTAAGACATGAACTCCCCTTGCGTTTGGAGGATATCTCATTAGAAACAAGAAGGGATACGTTTTTCCAAAACGACGGTTCTCGGTGAGTGTAAGTGAATATTTAATTCCGTTTTCTGGTATATGGATAGGTAGAGGTAGTATGTTTCAGTGGTTATCTAGATCACCTGACTATACTTGCTTACGCACACGCACACGCACACGCAAACGCACACGCATACGCACACGCACGCTCATGCACATGCACACGCACACGCACACGCACACGCACACACGCACACGGGCACGCGTGCGCGCGCGAGAGGCTCCTTCTCTGCATAGAAAATGATTGTAAACAGTTTCAACATTTGGGAAGACGTTAAAAGCAGTAGTAAGTTAATTATTTATTTCTTTACTGTTTGTTTATCTGTTTATGAATTAAGTTTTTCTTTGGTTAATTTAATATTTATATGCACACGTACACGCGCACGCGCTCACGCACACAAGGAAGCACCCGCGAAATGCTCCTTCTATGCATAGAACATGATGGTAAACAGTTTGAACATTTGTGAAGACGTTGACAGTAGTAGTAAGTTAATTATTTCGTTCTTTACTGTTTGTTTATCTGTTTTTTGTTTTGGTTAGTTTAATATTTACACTCACATGTACACGCATACGCACACGCACACACTCTCGCACACGCGCAAACACCCGCGAAAGGCTTCGTGTCTGCATTGAAAATGATAGTAAACAGTTTGAACATTTGGGAAGACGTTAAAGTTAGTTTTTTATTTCTTTACTGTTTATCTGTTTATGAATTCAGCTTTTGTTTCGGTTACTTTAACATTTATACGCACACGTACACGCACACGCGCACACATACGCGCAAGCACACGCGAAAGGCTCCGTATCTGCATAGAAAATGACAGTAAACAGTTTGAACATTTGGTAACGCTAAAGGTAGTAGTAAGCTAATTATTTATTTCTTTACGTTTGTTTATCTGTTCATGAATTAAGTTATTGTTCTGATTATTTTAATATTTATACGCACACGTACACGCACACGCACACGCATACGCTCACACATACGCGCAAACACCCGCGAAAGGCTCCGTATCTGCATAGAAAATGATGGTAAACGGTTTGACATTTGGGAAGACGTTAACGGTAGTAGTAAGTTAGTGATTTATTTCTTTACTGCTTGTGTGTCTGTTTATGAAATAAGTCTTTGTTTTGATTACTTTAATATTTATACGCTCACGTACACGCACACGCACAGGATCACGCACAAGCGCAAGCAACCGCGAAAGGCTCCGTCTCTGCGTAGAAAATGATGGTAAACAGTTTCAACATTTGGGAAGACGTTAATTATTCATTTCTTTACTTTTTGTTTATCTGTTTATGAATTAAGTTTTTGTTTTGGTGACTTTAATATGTATATTATCGTTTCATTTCGATCACAAATGATTATTTTAATATTCACATAAATATAACAATACCAAATAACGAAATATAGTTTAACTTGGTTCATTATTTACTTTCCTACTAGTATTCATCAAAAAAAGGAAAAGGCCACGTATTTCATTCCCTCCCCAAGGGGGAGGGCGGGCTGCTCGAGCTTTCCGAGCTCCTTCAGCCACAATCATGGATTCCCAGCATACATACATACATTACGTATATACGTATGGTGGGATTAAGGATGGGTGTGGTCAGGATAGGATCGGAAGGAACGGGGTTAGGGTTCTGAGGGGGAAAATACTACCCCAGCATTCGCTTAAGCAGCCGCACATGGTGTGCATATACGCAGTGACCATGCCGCTACATGTGTATGAGGAAAACCCCCTGAAAAGACCTCATGCAAGGTAGACGGTAACAGGAATCGAACCCATTACCTCCCGAATGCTAGGCAGGTCGTGTCACCACTACGCTACCAGCTCGGTAGTATTCATCAAAGTCACAGACACCTTATATAGTTTTTTTTATGATGCAGTATGCTAGTTACACGTCCGACTATTTCTTATAATATCTCGGACCAGGAAAAAGCAATGACCATCCGGTTTTCACTGAATCCAGTGCCTTAAAAATTTTTTTTTCCATAAGCTCTTCTCTGAGGGTAATCTGTGACACATACCCTCGAAGCAAATGTTGCATTTTCATGACAGTGAAAATAAGTATCTAACGTGTCTTACTCTACAACGTTCGAAATAAGACTTAAAGTACAGTATAATTATTATAATTTTAAATGTTTACCTCTTATTCCCATGATAAAGTCGTATACGACAAAAACATTGTTTTTTAAAATTGTTGTTTCTATACGCGTTTTCATCAAAAGATGTCGTTACACATACGAGCATTTCTTAAGATATCTCTGTCTAGGAAAAAGATATCGATATCCGGTTTTCGATGTTGCTTTGCTAATTTAGCATATTTTTTTAAAGCCGTAGTCAAACTTAAATGTTTCTATTTAATATTTTCAGGAGAATAAACATTTTCAAAGAAAAATTAAATATCACCCTCTACCATTCGCCATATTGGTTAGATTAATTAGAGTTAATGAACATTCCATTGATGGAGAAAAGCTTTTTTAACTATACCAATATTGCAAAATTTGGCGGAACAGAACCGGGCTTATGAGAATTTCTCAAAACAGGGTTCCTACTCTCCTTTACCTTTTATTTGGAAAAATAGAACAAAACTCGTTTAACCTATAAGGTGCAGAATGTCCTGATGATTCAATTTTTCATACTTCTAATGTGTCTTAATTTGTAACATTTCAAAAAAAGTAAGATTTCTAATATTTGATATTCAGTTACACCATCTGGTGGTCGACCTACAAATCTAGAAATAATTTTCAGATGTTTCTCGTTGTCACTTATTTGAACACCCGGTAAGTAGCGGTAAATGGTTACACACGTAACATAAGAACGGCATCCATTGGTTGTTAATGACATTGTATGAAGTATGCTAATTTGTAACTATTTTTGACAATTAGAATGTTACTGAACAAAAACAGTTCAGTTTTAATAATATAACTAAAATTATTAACACGTATTTACTTTTACCTCAGGCTTTAATTTTTATTTAATGATTCAATAACACCATAAAGTATTTTTTTAGGTTTCGCTTGCGGTGTAATGGGCAAATAATAATGGCAATTGCTGTCAATACTACCAAGGGTCGTGAATATAAACTTGAAATATATAGTGTATAAATCATAAAGACTAATCGTGGCAATTTTAAATTCCATTAAAAAAACAGGAAAGGAAATTGGCAAATCTTTAATACCGTACATACAATCAATAATTATATTCATTTAAAAATTTATTTTATTTTTCCATTAAAGCATCAATCAAGAAACCAAGGAAATTAGGTAACACTCCGGACATTAATTTATCGAACGAAAGTGCTTGAATAATTTTTTTCTACCTTTAAAGTCAGCATTCAATACAATTTCCATTACTAATTTAGACACGTACTCACATGCACACTTCAGTAATTTCGCAATGCTTCGCTGAACATCTCAACCGAAAACGCATAAATTTCTTTAGCAAGCCTTTTTTGTTATTTATAAGAAATTAATTATATTTGACTGAAATCGTGGTAAAAAAATAAATTAATGAATTCATATCTGTAAATGCATAGTGAAAGTATGAATAGGTTTTTAGCTTGTGTTGCTTTGAAATACATAGTCGTTGTATGGAAGCTTTTTATTTAGATGTGTGCTTGCATTAAATTAAATTCCCTAAATTCGTGCAAAGCCAATGTTTGTATTGCGGTCAACATTTGACACTTGGAGTATTTATTGTTTAGTTTTGCGTTGTGAAACAAACGTGTTTCGCATTACGTATACTGAATAAACTTCAAAACTAAAGTAATAAGAAACTGCTTAAGTTGTACCATTCACTTTAATCGGTTCATTCTGCGATTGCAAACCTTTGTCTCTTACAAGTCAGGCAGTACCCATCAGATTCATTTACAATTCTTTTTAATTTTACAACTTATTGTTATTAAGCGTGAACCATTACTGATGACGATGATAAATAGATGGATTTGCCGGTAGCTCAGTGGGAATGGGTGTAGGTATAAAATTTAGGTTATGTTCGATGCGTCATAAAAGATACATATACCGACAGTTAATTATCGGTTACGCTGCACATTACTCATCAAATCAGTAGTGAACTCAAAAAAAAGCACGTAGGCTGCTTGCCTTAATTATACACGATAAAACCCTAGAAGCCGGTGTACCGACGGTTACTAGGGAACAGTTATTCCGTTAAAGGCAAATATTCAAGCAAAGATTCTTAAAAGAGGTGTAGGTAGTAATAGTACAAATGCATGTAAGAAATCGTTTATTTCTAAATCGTACTACGCTGCAGGAAAAATTTTCCGAAAATTAATATCCAAATTCTTCAAAGATCTGCAGATAAATTAAAAAGCATCTAGCATCTTTACTATCCACGTAGTACATACATCCCTTTCCGTTTTAAGAGAGCATTTAACTAAATCCAGTAAAATAATGCAAAACGTGCTTCTCCCATGAAAAGAATGGAAACGAAAAAAATTGTAGTAGTCGTAAATCGTGTAAGAATTGTATTGTATAAAAATAAACTAGTTATTTATTTGTCGTGGTAATGTGAAGAAAAATTGAGTTGGTTAGAAATGTTAGGAAACATGATAAAGTGTAAATCTCGCCAGTTTTGGGAAGCTGGTGCTTCGATATTGTGCCTTATTAGAATACGTACTTTTATGCAAGAAAAACTAGTAATTTTTGATAATTCGAGCAAACTCGGTACGCGTAGCTATGCCTCTTAATGGTATATTCTGTCCCCACTATTTCAAACAAAAACAATAAATAGTACCATAAAATTCCTCGTACACACCGAATTTGATTAAAATCTGATTTGGAGTTTATCAAATTCCCCTTTTTATTTCCTTTTCCCACGCATGTTAGGCAAATAACTCTAAAACATTCTATACACCCAAAAGCCCTTACCTACCTAGCTTCGTTAAACCGTTTGTCTAGTTTACCGATAACCCCTTCTTTTTATTCTCCATTCACTCTATTTCCAGGTAAGTAACGCTAAAGCATTCTCCGTATTTAAAAGTTTCTCTACACCAAATTTTATTAAAATCGGTGTAACTGATTCCGAGCTTATCAAATTTACTTTTCTATTTTTTTCACATGCATTCTAGGTAAGTAACTCTCAAATATTCATCGTACCCTAAAGTGCTTACCTACCAAATGTTATTAAAATTGTCTTATAAAGAGTTTCAGAAATTAATCATTGGATATAACTCTTACTTTTAAACAGGCTTATCGCCCGTTAGATTGGGTTCTACGAAACAGCAAACACTTTTCTCTAAAATGCACAATAATTCTTCACAATGCTTATGTTTTCTCAAAACTCGAGTACGCCGCTGTAATATGGAATCTTTTCAAATTTTAAGAACCAAGTATCTTATGACGCTCAACTAATTAGAAACTGGGCGCAGATTGATATCAGTTGCTATTACATACAAAGTTTTACATTATCAAATAGATTGCGAGCAATTACAACTAAAATGCAAGTTTACAGTACCTTGTATTAGATGTAAGTAGTATGGGAGGAGAATAGTCCAGCCTCTGCGCACGGTACTCCTGGTGTAGTTTTTAATTCCAGTCCCTGGAGGGTAGGCAACTGCAGACACGTTTAATGTATCTTAACTTCGGCTTCTTTTTCAGGCGCCATTTTCAACTCCTTGGTTGCGTGTTTATGATCCCCACTCCGTAATTACAGCCCTTTTGTCAGTATTAAGAGTTCTTTTAAGGTCCATAATTACTGAAATCGACTTCTATCAAAGCATCTAGAAAATACACTAGTGCCCAGGACGTCCCGCCCCTGGAGTGTATGCAGCCGTGAACATGTATCTTAATTGTAGGCTTCTTTGCAGGTGTCATTTATAGCCCTTTTTGTCGTATTAAAAGCCCTTTTGAGAGTCCACTTTTTAATGATGGATCATAATTAAATTTTGTCGGCGTTTTGTGCGTCGACCACCTTGTCAGTAATTCTTTTTTACGACAAATTTGAAATAGTATTCTAACAAGTGGGCCCGCATACTACCTCGTAAGACAGGCGTACGACTCCGGATTTATTCGAACCACCACACGGCACAATACGGGAGAAATGAGTGAGCTCGGCTAAAACTCAATCAAACGGTACGAAGACCGCAGATCACTCGGATTGCATGGGTGTTTTGGAGGTATCAATAAAATAGTTAAGTTAGAATTTAGTCAGTGAGGAAAGAACAGAAATATAATAAATACAATTGGAAAAACTTGTTCAGTCCACTTAATTTATCTCTAGTAAAAAAAATAATATTAGTAATTAAGCAATTTAAATTAGAAAGAAAAATTGATCCGAACAACCTTATCCATAAAACAATAGTGTACAGTACATATTTTAGTTACCGAATAGCATTTAAACTAGCACGAAATCTCGCGCCAAACTTGACTGTATTCAATATCACGCTACACAAAAAGTTACATCTGGTATAAACATAAAAGTTGCAGTAAAGCTGCTGCGCACGACTACATAAACAATAGTATAAAACTAATTATCCCCAAAAATGGAGATTGTACATGAACTCCCTACTGGGTGTGGCACAATTTTAACAAAAATTAATCAAAACGTTGATGTTGAGTGTGTGTCAATTATTGAAGAATGGCTTAATTAACACATAGCAGTTCTACATGAGAGAAATTGTATTCAAACTAGCTGAAGTCGGGTATCAAACTGACACCGATCTTACACTGCAGGTAACATGTTTAACTCGTTGACAGAATTAATATCAATATATTTAATTTCGTTGTAGGCAATCGTAACCTGCTAAAGGCAATTTAGGTACGAGTTGTATTCGTGGGTAAAATATTTGTCAACTACTTGTTAACAGAAGTAAGGTAAATGTACCTAATTTCGTTGTAGGCGATCGTAATCTGCTGAAGGCAATTTATACATGCGATAAAATGGAAAGAGCTGACCTGTGTGCGAAGGCTTATGCGTAGTCAGGATTTCACCTGCTACAATACAGGTGTAACCTCAACGATTACGCAATCCCAAGTACGTTAGACACAGAAGACCGCAGTGTATCAGCAGTACAATCCAATTAATAAGCCAAGAGATATGTAACGGGTAATCTTGTTACATCGATAAAGACAAAACCAAATGTAAACATAAACTTTGATGTAATTGTAACGGTAAATTTATATAGGGACATAAGTTATACGGAAACTTGATTCATATGGAAACATAAGTGCTAAAACGAAGATAAAGGATTAGAAAGGTGTTTATTCGGTTAGAAGGTGTTACCAAATGCAAACATGAACTTTGATGTAATCATAACGGTAAAGTTATATGGAGACATAGATTATACGGAAACTTGAGTTATATGAAAACCTAAACGCTAAAACAAAGATAATGGATTAGAACGGTGTTTATTCAGTGGGAGGGTGTTACCTCTCAGGGTCGAATGCGAGCGTTAGCGTAAATGTCTTAACTAATTTGTTACATCTATTTCTTTGAAGAAGTAGTATGAAATTCTTCTGTGTTTGAAACCTGAAAGAGATGTTCTAATTACAACGAGGTTAACAAGATCTGATACAGCTTACCAAAAATGTGTGGATGGAGTGAAATATGTCTATTATATCCGCCTTTACTAGCGATTATATCACTTCTATACAACAAAGCGATACTATATTCTGAAAACTTTCCAAAAAAAAAGTATGCTTAACATTTACGAAATAGAAACAGGAAAATTTTCTAGAAATTTCTAACATCCCACAGCAATGGCGGTTTTGAAAAGAAAGCCGTCTCAAGAACCAATTTTACAACTTGAAAAAATATTCTTATCAATCATTGTTACCACAATAGAATTTTATGTGTTGTTAACAGAATAAACTGTTATTTATACATTGTATTTATTTAGAAATAGCATCATAACAGATCTATTTTCAGAGTTAAGTATACCAACCACCAGAACTACGTAAATCTCAGATATGGCGCTATAGGTATTAATTGAAATTAATTTTTGTTTAATAAATGCTAAATAACTACAGAAAGCTTCAATACATTAAACTAGCGGAACTAAAGACGAGCAGACTTTTGAAATACAAAGGTGGGCACGAGAGAGAAATAATTTTCATATAATGTAGAAACGTACACATCATAAAAGAAAATACTATGTGAAGTAGAAATTAGCTACAGTATAGGAATAATTTTGTATAACATTTAGGAAAGAAAACGGAAAGGTTAGGTATTTCATTCCCTCCCTAAGAGGGAGGGCGGGCTGTTTAAGCTTTCCAAGCTCTTTCAGCCACAAACATGGATTCCCAGCATACATACATACATTACGTATATATGCATGGTGGGATTAAGGATGGGTGTGGTCAGGATAGGATCAGAAGGAGCGGAGTTAGGGTTCTGAGGGGGAAAATACTATCCCAGCATTCGTCTAAGTAGCCACACATGGTGGTGTGCATATACGCAGTAATCATGCCGCTACAAGTATATGAGGAAAATCCCCTGAGAAAACCTCATACAAGGTAGACGGTAACGGGAATCGAACCCATTACATCCCGAATGCTAAGCAGGTCGTGGTATAACATTTAATCCATCATACTCACTAGTAAACGCCGTAAATACAGAAATTTTGAATCATTATAGTAAAGAAAATAGATACTAGTAAGCTTAAACACATTACTGAATGTTTAAGTCACAGATACTTATTTAAGGTAGCTTTTAGGAACAGTAACCACATAAAATGATACAATCGATCCTATATCGATTTTTGCACGTTACATCTTATTCCAGGGTCTTTACACCATTGTCTGTCCCCTCGGTGGAGAATTTTTGATTTGGAACACACGGTGTTTACAAGTTATTAATAAAGTATGTATAAATCATCTAACAAGTGCTATTTGCTTAACTTTAATTCTCAACAGACAGTATCTGGTAATATTTTGTCTGCCATCTTGGTCGCTTTATTTTTAATAACATATAGTAATTATTTTCTGGGTTTCCCCCAGTTATGTAACCAGAAATAACAAACTTTTACTAGTTAAGTACCTCTATCGTCTCTGGGAAAACCCCTAATTACGTGAAAGGTACACAAGTTGACCTTTACTTTCAATTTTGATAAAACAATAACGGCCTTTTACTATTCGAACATCTCTATCGTGTCTGGGGAAAACTCACTAATTACGTGAAAGGTAAACGACTCGACATTGAACTTGTGCTAGGGTCGTTGCTCCTTGTAGGCCTTCGCCCTTTGGCGGGAAGTTTGAAATATTCTAATAAGAGGCCGTCGTATTATCTCATACGACAGTTATAAGCCGCCGGAACTTGTTCTCGGGCCTTCGCCCCTTGTCAAGTTTTCGCCCCTTTGGCGGAAAATTGACAGGAATTGATCAAATCAATCAATCGACTACTAAAATCAGCCAAAGCATACCAAACCAAATCAATCAATCTCGACCAAATCAATTAATCAAATCAATCAGATCAATTAAGCAAATCAATCTCAAACAAATCACTCTAGATCAAATCAAACAATTAAAGCAATTAACCAAATCAGTCAAATCAATCAATCTCAATCAAATCAAACCAGAAGCTGAGCTAAAACTCTCGGGCCTTCGACACAAAATTCTGCAGCCAATTTGGTTTTAATTATGAGTAACAATTCTCCCACTATATATACCTAGCACTTATGAGCGACCACTTACTTTGTAGATAAGGAAAACCGACACCCAGAGCTAGTACTCCCCCTAAACGTGAGCACACCGGCGTGAGAAAATAGTCGATCATCCGCAAATCAATCTCAATCAATTCAATTTCAATCAAATCAACCAACGAAATCATAACTCACAGCTTGGGAAAACCAGCTTACAATATAAAAATACTGGTTTGGTTTAACTTACAGCTTGTTAAAACGAACCACAATTCAAAAATACCAAGTTGATTTAACACCTTATGAGATATCCTTTCACATTGCTGTCAATATACGAACATTAAATTGGCGTGTAATACTATTGCCGCGGTTTGAATATACAAATTAACGTGTAACACTATTGTCGAGTTTTGCATACAGTGATAAAAATACGTTTTACAGTTAAATCGGTAAAATTGCCTATACAACAACAAATATAACCAAACTTGAAATCAGGCCTCTAGCAATTAAATAAAGTAAATACAATAAGGGATAAGGGTTAAAATAAAAAACGCTCACCTACCAGGGGCGTTGACTATAATCGTATTGAAAGAACACCTTGACAGGGTAAACAGATGGTTTTTGTTGCTTACGGTCACAACACATTCACTTTTTGCATTATAAATGAATAATATAAAGTACTTAACGACTTTCAGCAATCATTAATATGAAGTAATTATTTTGTGGATTTCCCACTTATGCAACCACAATAACAAACTTTCACAATTCAAGTACATCTGATGTGTTTGGAAAAACCCTGATTATATGAAAGGTCGACTGCCATTGAAAATTGAAATATGGTGTTCACGTTCTTTGTGCGAAAAGAAATCCCACTAATTAGATTACGCTTATTTTCAAGAAGCAGATTTGTTTGTTTGTGAGGCCATCTAGTTGTGTATTTTTAACTAGCGAATGTTTTCTGAAATAGAAGTTGACCGTGCTCGTCTCTCTGTTACAATGAAGCACCCAATATTGATGTGTAGGGTTCGGACGCATAATATCCAGGTTAAAGGTAGGGTTACCTAAGGTTGCACCGGTATATGTAAAAAATACACGATTAAAATTAACTCTAGCTAGTTATACAGGGTATTAGGGTTAAATCCAGCACCTTAATGTTAGATATTATGCAAAACAGAAGTGGGTAAAGATTTTTATCAAAATAGCAGTAGCAAACAACATTTGGCACCAGTTTAATTCTTCCCAAGATGCCAATCATCATACAGTTTTAAACTGTATATTAGAGGATATCTCTAAAGGACAAAGTAATTCAAGCGCTTCTTTGGAATGTAGTTGTGGTCAGACTAACAGAGGCGTCGCTATCGAGTAAATTAACTAAATGTACTTTCTTTACGTGATACTTGTAAAAAAGATTTTGATAAATAATCAATAAATGTTTGAGTACGAGTTTTATTTTTCACTATACAGGGTGTATTTTAAAATCACCAACAAACGAAAACTGGAGATTTTAGGTTCCAAAATAAGACAAAAATTCTTATGAATGGGTTTCCGAAAATGCTTCGTAACCAAGATACAGGGTGTACTCTTTAAGATGTCATAAGAACTAGAAGGAAAGTTAAATTGAAATTTGATATACTTTAATGTGTTACTAATTTATTCCGGTGAATTTCAGTTAGTTGGCTTCATCCCAGTCCCATAGAATCTGTTGAAGTCACCACTTAAATCAAAAGAAATGCGTATACCCCATTGCTTTTTGTCCAAAAAGATTACGGTTTTAGACTCACCACTTCATTTTGAAACTAAAATCATACTTGATATTTTTTCAAATTAGGGCTCCGTTTTTAAGATATTTGCATCAACACAAACGACGACAGAATTGACCGAAAAGCACATTAAATCAGATATTGCTTTGCACTTGACACTTACCCATTATGTGTCAAATAGTTATTGAATTTAATTGGCTTGTGTTTATTGTTTTAGTCTAGTTATTGCAAAAAAATGAATTATTGTATTCGAGAACTAGTACATATGCACCTGTGTTATAATGCTACTAATTGCAGCTGCTCGGTTGTGTGGACAAGGATTTCCAAACAGAAAACTCGCATATCATATCACCTTTAGAATTGTTCATCGCCAATTATTAGAGTATGGAAATTTAAAAAGAAGGAAAAATTCCGGACGGACTACTCGTACACCAGTTGAAACTGATGAAAACGTTTTAGATAGTTTATAAACAGCACTCAATATGTACGCGAGTGTTAGGTTTAGAATGCGGTGTGTGGCACACCAAGGCGTTTAAAGTTTTGCGTGAACAAAATCTACACCCCTTTCACCTATAAAAGGTACATACTATTGCCTCCCGACTATCCTCATTGGATGAATTTTTGTGAATGGTTTTTAAATAAATATGGACAAGATGCACGATTGTTAGCACCCCTTAGACCACGGAAGAGTGGTTTTTTTCTCGAAATGGGATGATAACGCAGCATAATTCTCGCAAGTGGTTGTATGAAAACCAACATCCAACTGCAATTAGATCCGAGAGATAAGTTCAGCGAAAGGGATAGTAGACGATTACGTAATCGGACCTGTCCGTTTGCCTGCAAGTCTTACTGGTGAAATATACCTCAACTTTCTAAGACAACATTTACCAGAATATTTGGCGACCTACCTCTAGACGTTAGGAAGAACATGCTTTTCATGCACGATGACGCCCCACCACAATCTTCATGAAACGTAACAGAATTTTTAAGTACGAGGTATCCTGGAAGTTGGCTTGTGCGAAGCAGTGATGTACCGTGGCCGGGACGATCGCCGGATTTAAATCGATTACATTTCTTTGTGTGGCGTTATCTAAAAACCCGCATTTATTCTGTTGAGGGAAATACTCGAAAACCACTTAGGAATCAAACAAAGATGGCATGTGATGACATTAGAGCCACGCCCAGGAATCTTCCACAGAGTTAGTTATAATTTACTAAGAAGAATGCAAGCTTGTATTTAAAAAAGAGAACATTTTAAACAATATCATTGACCTGGCCTGACTTCGACCTTGACTTGACCTTGACACGACCTTGGCTTGACCGTGACCTGGCTTTGACATGACCTGGACTTGACCTTAACTTGACCTTGACATGAGTTTGGCCTGACCTTGGCTGGACCTTGATCTGACCTTTACTTGGTCTTGACTTGACCTTGACTTAACCTAGACTTGACCTTGACTTGACCGTGCGTGGACATGGGCTTAACATTGGCTTGATCTTAACTTAAACTTGACATGGACTTGACCTTGACTTGACCTCGCCTTAACCTTGGCTTGGTCTTGACCTTGACTTGACCTGGGCTTGGCCTTGACTTTACCTTGGCCTGGCCTTGACCTTGAATCAACCTTGACTTGACCTTGACTCGACCGTGTCTTGATCCTAACTTAGTCTTGATTTTACTTTGAGCCGATTCTGACTTGACATTGGCTTGACTCTCGGCTCGCCCTTGGCTTGACCTTAACTCGACCTCGCTCTGACTTTGACTTGATCTTAACATGACCTTGACTTGACCCTGTCTCCACATACGTTTGACCTTGGCCTAGCTGTGAATCGACTTGGACTTGACCTTAACGTAACCTTGCCTTGACCTTGACTTGATCTTGACCTGGCCTATACCTGGTCTAGATTTGACCTTGACTTAACCTTGGCCTGACCCTGACTTGCCCTGGACTTGGCCTTGATTTGGCCTTGTCCGGACCTTGGCTTGACCTTGACCTGGATTTGACTTGGCCTTGCCTTAAACTTGAATCGACCTGGACTCGATCTTGGCTTGCCTTTCGCTTGACCTTGGATTGTCCTCGACTTGATCTTGATTGATCTTTTACCAAGATCTGAACCATCGTTGCTTTCTATTTCTGTCGCTAAAAGTATTTCTATACCTATCTGCTTTTCCCTTACACATGTATATTCTCTATGTGGTCTGAATTTCTTTGGATTTTTGGATATTTCAGTAATTTTAAGCCATATACTGTAGAGATTCTTATGTATGTTCCATGTCGCTGTGTAGTTCTGTGCTTTTGTTTGGAAATTAATCTTTGGCAGTGTATCATTTGAGTGAATTATCTTCTCGAACATACGGTGGTATGAGCCTAATTCCAATCCAGAATGTTGGCGGAATCTCCGTTAGGACCGATGTACATTTTTTTTATTCACCCAACAGCTCCCCGATATTTTCTCACTGTTATTTGCTTTTCCAAATTTGTTTGAGGTAAACTGCTTGTCGTTAAAGCTAATCTTGTCTACTTCAATACCTATATCTGATTCAAACTGTTCTCACTGCTTTTCGACTACGACCTGTAGTCTTTCATACCGCATGATGTTAATCTGATCCCTGAGATCATCTTATGTTTGGAGCAACCCTGCATTGAATGGACGAATCCATGCCAGCCTCTTGATTCTTAACGTTTATCTCTCTTGGTCTTGTTTGCGTATACGAAGATTGTTCTTGTATCCTGTGTATCTGTGTACATCTCTGTATATCTTTTCTATGCTTTGATTTAGGGAGAATCGTGATCAGGTAGTCTCACACAAACTATACATTTGAATTCACCCTGTCGGACAAAAATAACGAAAGCTGAAAATGATCTTATAGGTATTACAATCGTATGTATGTAGGATAGACTAAACAATTATTCAAAATTAGTTGTAAACATTTTAAGTAAACCTATTTTGACTTTGCATAGATGCAAAAATGTTTATTCAACATGACGTTTTTCAGTTAACATAAACCATTTTTTTACATTAAATTTTGCTTGAAAACGTAAAGCTTATAAAGTGTCATGTTATATTTTTTTGACGAGTAGAAGAATGTGAGATAAGTAGATTAAATGGAGCAACTTTAATGCATTTCATATTACTTTCACCCCGAAACTTATTTTCCTTTCATAATGTCTAACTTATCTTACAAAATTGAAAATTAGGTTTCTCGCGTACGCTATCAGAAAGAAAAAGTACAGTTGTGGAATGCCAAAGAGCCGTTTGCATTTACTACTAGTTCGCATATTTAGATATTGGCGATATAAGCTAAATTATTGAGGATTTATATTTCAATTCGTAATCAAAATTGTATGGACCGTTGATTAATGTGTTGAAATGGAATAATCTAAATTGATACTCATTCGAAACCTTTATTTAGTAATGGCGATTTTAATACGAGGGTCACTCGTGGAAAATGCACACATCTTACATAAAAATTTTTATTGTCTTTTAAAATATTCTCCCTTAAGATCTACACACTTTTGCACTCGGTAAAACCAATCTTCAAAACATTTTTGCCACTCTGGGCGAGGTACCTCCAAAACAGGTACTAGAAAAGCTTCATTGGCCTCTTCAGGTGATGAAAAACGCTTATCAGACTGTAACAACCCATTTTGAGTTGTATTAAAATTACCGTAATTAACGTCTTTCGTTCATTCAGTTGTAAATATAAGAAAAATTTTAATTATTTTTGCATTATAGATATGTGGTAGGCAACTTAATTTGCATTTCGGTGTAACTTAAGTTGCATACCTTTTTAGGGGTTTATAGTGCATATCTTCGTAATGGTTTATAACACTTCTTTAAATTACTTTTCCTGCTCAATATGTTCGCGCAATGCGTCATCATTGACTCAATTCTTTGCGCAAATCTCTTCGCGCACGACTACATCGTCTAATTTCAAAGAATCCATTTTTTGTCACTTCCTGATGAAGGTTTTGTTGATTAGAAAGCATTTTTTGGGGTTTTCCCTAAATTTTGGCGAAAGTGCCATTGATTTGATGGTAAGATATCTTTTAACGCATTATACAAAAAATTAAAACATTTGCTCTTTTCAGGCACTTTTACTTTTACTTTTCTTTTTTACTTTTACACTTTTAATTTTACCGCTTTTGATTACACAATTAATTCTACTGTTACGCACGCTTTCATTTTATGATGGCGTTTTGCTTTTAATGCAGATCTGAAGTGGACCCCATTATTTATTTTGAACCTTCAAAAGAATGCAATAAATATTGGTTTATTAAATTTCAAGAAGACAAACTAATAAGAAATAAAATTCCATTCATAGGTGTGGTTTACAACGTAAAGCATTATTACAAGATATTACGCAATATTGATGCAAAGATGAATGACATCACCTTAGCTAAAATTTCCGTAATCGTTTAGATACCAGAGGTTATTAAAAAATTTGTGTACAAAAATTTTACAATCAGGTATTTATGTAATGATTTTTTAGTAATTTAAGGCTAGTTAAGATATATTTTATTTAACCCTATCATTTAACTGTTAGTAAACATAGTCTGTATATATATTTTATTTTTACATTTCGATAAAATTTTTATTGTAAACAACCTCGGTTTAGTTATTCCGAGCATAATTAAAAAATAACTTGGCGTCCGAGATCATTTTTATTAGTGTTACATTGCAATTTTTTTATATTGATGTTCAGTGGAAGTAAGCTAGCAGATTTTGTGGTAATTAAGCAAATCAAAAGACTGGCCCTATATTAATTTATCGATTGGGACAAAGGCATTATTTCTGGTGAATGGTTAGTATCTCCAGTTAGCTTAACGATTTGTGTTTGGAGAATTTTTACACATATTTCTCTATTTCTTTATGTCATTATTAAATTTATTATACCATTTACACCACTTATTTTAGAAGACATTTCATTTTTGATGTTTTTGAACAAAAAAAAGTCGTTGGGAGACAGATCAGGCGAATATGGGCAATGAGTCATTAATTTGATATTTTGACTAGTTAAAAATTATGTAGTGTGTCGTGCTTAGTGTGCACTTGCATGTTTTTTCTAATTTTATCGATCAGCTGGGGGAGATAAATTGAAGTACACGATCAGCAGTAACAGTTCTTCGATCCTCCAATGCAACGGTTGTACCATGGCCGGTTTTTCCCGAAAAAACAAGCAATCATTTACTTAGAAACGTTACAATGTAATATACAGAATCTGATCGACCGCGGTCAAATTTTTTAAGCATTTCCTTGCACCACTTCACTCGTGCTTTTTTGGAGCTTCTGTTAAGAATCGAACTACTACGAATTTATGACACTTCACCACGCGTAATTTAAACACATGCCATTTCCACATGTACCCACATTTTAACACACGGACATTTCAACACACGACGTTTTCCCACATTTAATAAATTTTGATCATTTTAACAAAAATTTAATTAAATAAATTAATATATACTAAATTTTTATATTAAAGATAACTTAAAATATAATTAAATTAGAATAATTTTTAATGCATAATTACATAAGAAAATTAATAAGTACTTAACAACTTAATAAACATTAAGCAGTTTAAAAGAAATTTACTTACAAACCATAAATGTTCATCTAAATAGTCTAGACTTTATTATACAGGGTCTCTCATAGGTAAACCGACATGCGTTACCTGCAAATAAAAGGGCACATGGGTTCGAAATAACCTAGGTTTACTGGGTCTAACGCTTTTAGTAACTGAGATATAGGGTGTTTTATCAATTTAGTTCGATACTTATATAAGCCATTACTTTGGAATCATCCTGTAGATTTTTTCATATTTGGTATAGGTATATGGCTTCAAAAGCCCAATCGTTGACTGTAAAAATTTGAGTAAAAATCCAAGTCCATCTTTAGGAAAATTTTTAAAATTTGATAATTCTTATAACAACACCCTGTATATCAGGTTTTTAAAAATTGGACCGAATATTTTAAAAGTACGAAAAAAATAAGTTACACTGAAATCTTTTTATAAGTGCGCATTTAATTCTACTAATAACATATCTAAAACCAAAATTCAATAAAAGGATTATTAACATTTTCCTGAACCCTAACTTTAGAAGCGTCCTGTAAAATTTTTTGATATGTGGTGTAGGTGTAGAAGTGTAAAAACCCAGCCGCGTACTATGAAAATTTAAGTCAAAATCCAGGACATTTTTACAAGTGCAGATTATATTCCACTTCTAAAATTATTAAATCCAAAATTCATTAAATGCGTTATTGTGCCCCATAATTTTAGAACCATCCTATAGATTGTAAGAGTTTAAGCTGAATTCCAGGATTGTCCTAAAAGAATTGTATCATTTGGGTCCCAAAATAACACCCTGTATGTTTCACGAATATTTTTAACAGCGTACATTTTATGCTACATATTATTACAATTTTAAATTAAAATTCGTTACAACCAATAGTTATCATTCTTTTTTAAAGGCACAACTTTAGAACCGCCTATAGCGGTCTCTTATACATATTTTGACATATTTGTACAGAACGATAAAACTGGTTACACTGAAATATTTTGTTAATGCGCATTTCTTTGATTAACATTTTTAAATCAACCAATTTTTCCAGAAAATTCGTATAGTGCATACAAAAAACTCACTGGATTATAAAATCAGCTTAGACTAAGATGATAAATAATTTATGACACAATTTATTTTAAATAAATAATAATAATTTTAAAGATTAATTACAAGACATGTATAATTTTTAGGCAAATTTATAGTACATACGAAACTCATTAAATTATCAAGTAGGCTGGGCTAAGATGACAACTCTATATCTCAGTTATTAAAAGCGTTAGACTCAGTAAACCTAGGTTATTTCGAATTAACCAAGTGTCTTTATTTGCGGGTAGCGTATGTCGGTTTACCTATGAAATACCCTGTATAATATTATCTTAATAACCTTTTAATTGTTATAGCAGGTGTTAACCCAAAAAGTTAAAGTTAATTTCTGGTGTTTCTGAAGTTAAAAACTTGAAATTTTGACCGGACGGGACGATATACAGGGCGGGTGTCTAATGTTGGTTTGGTAATACACGATCATTCGACCTGTATTCTAAAGATATTCAGGTATATACAGAGTGATTGACAAAAATATGCCAACCCAAACCTGTGTTTTTTTACATGAAACACCTGGTATACTTTTGCATTTTTGGATTCAGTGTTACATTTAGAATAAAAGTATAGAAATTTGTATCTGTGTCACTAACCGTTCTGCAGATATCGTCATTTTAGTACCAAAATAGAGTTAACTTTGGAACCGCGACGCGAGCGTTGTCACTACGATTTTGTAAATCTATTTAAACCGCCGACTATTAATAATGTTGATATACAGAAGAACAAATAAAACAAAATCCAGAGCAAACAAGAAAATACGAATGAACTTAATTAATAACTAAACAATAAAATATATCTCTACACCTAAAAATAAGTTGAACAAGTAAACATAAACAAATAAAACCATAAATTCAAATTAATGTTGAAAATGTTGACCACGCCTAGCTAAACACTTTGCAATTCGCTCGGTAAACGTAAGATTCACTCGCAGCAACAGTAGAGGCGAAATGGATTGAAACGCAGCTTTAGTTCTATTTTTCATATCTTCGCTTGTAGTGGGAGGATGTTGGTAAACTTTTTCTTTAACGTAGCCCCAAAGGAAGAAATCAAAGAGCGTAAGATCCGGTGATCTTGTTGGCCAGATCTTATTCACCTCATCGGATAATTTCTATCGAGATATTGCATAATGTGGAGGGGCGCCATCCAGTTGAAACCACATCGTATGAATATTACCTCGATATTTTCCAAAATCTCGGGTAAATGATTTTCCAAAAACTGTAAATATCTTTCTCCAGTAAGACTCCCATCAAGGAAAAAGGGACCAATCACATTAAAATTAATTATACCACCCAACACATTAACTGACCATCGAGGCTGGTGATCAACAACTCTTAAGATGTGTGGATTAGTAGCTGGATAGTGAAGGTAGTTATGTGTATTAATATTGCCATTATTGTGAAAAGTTGTCTCATCCGTTAATAGAATGTTATTAACAAAATTGGGTTCTTCATTGACTTTAGTAGTTACTCATTGGCAGAAAGATTCACGATTTTGAAAATCTATTTCACTTAAAACTTGATGTTGCTCAATATGATAAGGATGCAATTTGTTTTTTTAAATAAAGCTGCGAACTGTATTTCTATTTAGGTCTAGGTGTGTATTTAGCTCTCTGGTACTAATTTACGAATTTTTTATAAGAGATGCCACAACTTGAAACTCAATTTTTTCATTGGGTTAGTTTTTGCGCGCTTGGAATAACACGTACTCCCAGAGTTTATAAATCTTTCAGATATATTCATAAAATATTCTTTCCGTGGCTGTCTTTTCTCTGGGTATCGTTCACAACACAAACTGGTAGGCAGCAAAGCATTTCTTTGAGCTTCGCCGTAAAGAAGGATCATACCGACCATTTCTTCTTTGGAAAAACTCATTTTATACAAAAAATGACAAAACGACATTCCAAAAATACTCATGAAACAATATTTTAATGATTATACAAACATCAAAACAATAGATGCAATTGTTCCTCTTTATTACTAGCGGCTAGCCTACCTGATTTGTTTTGTTGAATTCTATTGTCATAGTAAATTTGTATTTTAGAATATTTTTACGTAAACGTGTTAATATCTCAAGAGGGGTTATGGCTATGAAACCTATTATCAATTAGTATCTACTTTTCATGGGGAGTAGTAATGTGAAAAAATATACATGGTGTTACATTTGAAAAAACTACATTTCGCGTAAGTTAATCATTCTTTACAGATTTACATGTTTTTGAAAAATTTCTCAGTTTGTTTGTTAGTAGACTATTATTAATAGTGGGTGGTATAAACAGATTTACAAACTCGTGGTGACAACCCTCGCATCGTGGTTCCAAAGTTAACTCTAACTTGGTACTAAAGTGACGATATCTACAAGGTGTTCCATTAAAAAGCACAGGTTTGGGTTGGAATATTTTTGTCAATCACCCTGTATGTACCTAAATATTTTTAGAATGTAGGACCAATGATCGTGTATTACAACACCAAAATGCTTTTGATATCTCTAATAGTTAAGGAGCAATCCTCCGTCCACGCAGTAGACACCTACCCTGTATGTACCTAGTATATATGTATGGTTTTGTTGAAATGTGTCAAAAACCCTTCAATTCTACAAAAATAAATGGTAAAAACCATCTAATACGGGGAAAAGTCGTGTGTTGACATATCCGTGTGTTGAAATGACAATGTGTGGAAGTGCCGGAGTGTGGAAATGTCCGTGGGGAAAGGTTGTGTGTTTAAATGTCGTGTGGTGAAGTGTCGGGTTCCCGACGACTACAAAGCTTCCTAACATTTAAATCTTGTTTCAAAATGGTATATATTTGTTTCACCGCAATGCCTAAGAGTGTCTGTAGCTCACTGTTAGCTGTATGTCGTTCTGATAAAATCATGTCACTCACAATGTGTTCATCAAAAGGAGATCTTCTACGTATGAATTCTGCAAACCATTTGTAGACCATGGTATTCGACGGCGCTTCATTACCAAACAACAACTTTCATTTTTCCACACATTGCTGTCGTGTTAAACCGTATCGAAGGTCATAAAAAATAATCACTCGATAATCAGAGTTCGAAATATCCATTTTTTCTTAATCTTACTACCTTTAAAATTCTGCTGAAATGGAACTGTTCTGTTTACAATCAATTTATCAGTCATACTAATGGATTAAAATGTCTAATTTAGGATTATGACAATCGCAGAACCTTCGCATTGCAAGGAGTACTTGATTCCTCGAACTTTAGCTGTGATCCTCATAGCAAGAAAATGTTAATCTTGTAATTGCAAAATGCGGACAACCCTTCTGTCCATTTTTACCTTCCAACCTACATATACATATGTAGGTATAGAAGGTTATGCAATCGACTTTTTTCACTATGGATGTATGTGTGTGTATGGATGTACACTAGTATCCACGATAACTGCAACGTACTTAAAATTTTGTGTTTAAGCTTGTTTTCATTTGGCCTAGAGCTGATTAAATTTTGGGAGAAATTGGGCGGCGGAGAGGGGGGGGGGGTTGGTTTTTATCAAATACTTCCAAAACAGCTGCATATTTCAAAGATATAAGAGTACCTACATATAGACCTTAAACATATCGATTAATTATCTTCCATGCAATTTTTTGATATGACGCGTAATTTAAAAGGTTCCTAAGGTAGAATTCAAGTACTAGTTCAATTTTTTTCATTATCTCAACAATTTGTAACAAACATTTTACGTTTGTAACAAAATTTACGTATATGTATGCAATTAACGTGCAGTTCGTGCAGCGTGTGTTGCATATCTAGTTGCACAAAAACATGCAATTTAATTATTTTAATTAGAGCTCCTACGTATATCGTCGTTTCAGACATGTTCATGCACAAAGACCTTAGAGTCGTTTTGGTTGAGTTAAGAACGCGGATGTAGCGTCCATTATTGCTTGCTAAATTAAAACAAAATGACCATTTAATTGTATGATAAGTTGCAAATATCCATTATATTAAAGTTTGAGACGTTTGGTTTTTTCAGGCACTTTTTATTTTTTAATATTTACTTTAATTTCACCTTTACCGATACCTTTCATACGTTATATACATCTACGTAATTAATTATTTCACTGTTAGTCTAATTTACGGTATTAGTACGATCAATCAAGAACTTATTCATTTGGGAATTATAAAGCATACAAATTCAGATTTATTTCAACATGAAGTAGTATTACGCATCAATTTTCCAAAACGCTGACTCAGCATACGTATCCATTTTCGTTATCTACAGTGTGACCAAAAATAAGGTATTCTGATACCATTAATTACTTGCAACATTAATTACTCACAACGTCAATAATTATGCATTAGTTTTTTTTAACGTTACTAACCCTAGCATTAAGTATTTCTGTTATTAAGTATAGGTTGTGTTAATAAAACTTGTTGTTGTAGAACTTTCTTTTAACTTTATTGTATAATGGTTTACTTGTTTACTTCATATTTAAAAACAAGTTGGTGTTCGAGTATTTAAGAATTATTTTGAGGAAGAAGCAACCTCGATTTTAAAGCGAACATGTCTAGGTACATGTAAATATTTTTGGTTAATAAGGCAAATCGATAATTTAAAAACTTGGCCCATCTTAATCTACGACTGAGCAAAAGGCACCAAATCTTCTTGTCATTACCCATACTGTGAAATAACTAAAATTTGTATCCAAAGATGTAGAAGTATACGCATAGAACATTTATGATTTGTACACGGTTTAAAGGTTATTTACAAATTAATTTTATAAGAAAAAGTGTAGACGTATTTTTTAAAGAAAATTTAATTTTACATAAATCCTCTTTACAAAGTTTTTTAATGTAAATCATAATAAATGTAAAAATTAAATAAATGTGATTGAAAATGCAGAAGCTGTATTATCGATATTTTTAAAGAAGCGTGCGACAGTGAATTTTTCTTTACGTTAACATGTATTTATGTCTATGAACCTTTATCTGACATGAAGTTTTAAACGTCATTCTGACATAGATTACTGTTTTTGTTTTTACAATGTTGCGTTTTCGTTATGAACGTATACAAAAGAGGTTGCCTAGTTATCCTAAAAAGTTGAAATTAAAATTATTTCATTTCTTTTAATTTAAGTTGGCATCTAGATGTCTATTAACCTCTGTGTGCCATGAAGTTTTAAACGTCTGTTTGACATAGATTATTGTTTTTGCGTTTACAATGTTGCCTATTTTTGTGATGAGCGTCTTATAAAGGATGTTGCATAGTTATCCTAAAAAAAAATTTATAAAAATTATTTCATTTCTTTTCATTTTCATTTTGTAGGTGTTCCGCATCAGATATTTCTTCTGTAAGTCGTTGTGAGAGTAATTTTTGTAAAACAATTTGTGTTAGTGGATATATTACTTGTTTGTTGTACATTGATTAATGCATTTCATTGTATTGACTGGAAACCATAAAATTTACACACATAAGTTAACTAACACAATACATTTATTTAATTTAATCATCCTTTCTCTTATGTGCCTTTCTTCTTTGAATAACGCATTAACAATTACTTAATTGCATTTTCTTGAACTTGAAATGGTATTAGTTTGAACAATCTACACAATTTCCATACATTTACAAAAATTACAACGCTCAATATCATTCTGGATCTGTAACGTAAACGTATTAGGGTAAGTTCTAAATTATAGATTTCATTTATGGATGATTTATTTTTTACAGTTGAATAACTTTATCGAAAGTAAATAGTGATATACTAAAGCTATAAATATTAAGACATTGTGACCGCGTCCAGAACTCTTAAACCATTCAGATTTTTCTGTAATATTAATTTATAAACTTTTGTCTTGTACCGGGCAAGTCAACGATAGAGTAAACTTGTGCTTTATGGGTAAACTTTGCCAACAAATTTTATTTATCATACTATATGACTAGTAAGCGTGCACATTTTAAAATGATTATTGTATCTAGAAAGTATTTCAAAAAAGCAGGGCAAGACAGAGTTGGTATTTTTTTAAAGGAACACCCTGCATGATTTTTGTTGTGCACTTATAAAAACTCTATATAGGATTCATGCATGTAAAATTTACGGTTTTTGAAATAATTTATCCAAAAATTATTATTAAGTACCAAATTGTGTTTTGTTAGGAAAACTTTTTATTTGGACCAAGGAAAGACCAAGATTAAGCCTATGTTCTGAAGAAAAACATTAAAGATAAATGCTACAACGTGTTTAAAATGTATGTACAACCTGTGAAACCTGAAATTCAAAAATATCATTTTTCGTTAAACAGAACACCCTGTATATTTTTTAGATGTGTTAAGGAGAATGAAAAATCACCCAATTCTTCATAAGTAATTTGGATTCATAAGTTATTTGGATTTCTCTATATTATTTTATATTATTTTATATTTCTATGAAAACAACTTCTCACTGGACAAATGTTTGACCTGCCAAATGTCAATGGTAGCAATTTAAGATGTGAAAGTGTTGTGTGTTCAATAGTAGAATAATGTCTTACTCTAAACGTGAATTCATTGATATGGTTTATGTGTCTTCTTGCTCAAAGGTTATACAAAATGAAGTATCCTGTTCAACGCCAACCCACACGGCTCACTTGTGAAACTTTTATGGAGAGATTCGATTCTACTGGTAGTGTGGATTATGTAAAAAGCAAAGTGGTGAATAAAAATATCAGTAACCACCGAAAGAACTTCTGGAAGAAAACCCGCATGTCAGTAGTCGTCAGTCAGCAATATTATGTGAAACGTCACAATCAACTGTCAATCGGGCAACTAGAATCTTTACCATATTGAATTACACCAGGAATTACGCAACTATGACTTTGAACAACGAGCAAACTTTTTTCACTTAATTATTTCTTGAGATTAATATAAACTTTTTATGTTATGTTTTGTTTTCTGACGAGGCTATTACGCGTTAGAAAATCAATTTTGAATCCGACAAGTGCAAATCCAAAACCACTGGTCCATAAATGTTTGGTGTAGCATTCTCTAAAATTAAATTATTGCGCTGTATTTTTAACACTCCCTTGATTAGTCGCCTTAATTCCTTTTTACCTACCTTCTTCATATGGTTAATAATGATGAACGACAGAATATGTGGCTGCAACAGGACGTTGTCCCTCCGCACAACCACCGCGAGGTACGTGAATTTTTAAATAATAGTTATTCTCAAAAATGGATTGGGTGTAGAGGGTTTGTCCAGTGGCCCGGACGGTCGCGCGATCTTACTCCATTAGATTTTTCTTATTGGGATATTATATTAAAGAGCGTGTATATGTCACATCTCGCATTACAAAAGAAGATATGGAAGATAAGATACCAGAACACTGGAGATGTTGGAAAACGTGAGCAAAAACACAATAAAACGACTAAACGTATGCATTCAGCTGGAGACATCTTTTCGAACTTGTTTTACTCATTAGTAACTGTTGAATTATCCAATGATTTGGGATAAATAACTAATTAAAATAAACGTAACATATACGTAACATAAAGTTGTTATATTGACACTTTCGTCACATTCACGGTTTCTAACGCTTCCTATTAGAAAACGTACGTACTGTTCTTTCTGTTGTGTTTACACCCCATGCGTGATACATTCTTGTAATTAGGGTGTTAAACCCTTTCAAATAGTATATCACATGACCTATGTTGTTATTTAAAAAATGAAGATGGCGGCTATGCTTAAAATTTTTTGTGCAAAAATAAGTGCAAATACATTTAGTTTGAATTCGGAAATTTTGACTTTTTTATGTTGAACCGCTTAAGCACTAGGAAAAAAAGGAGAAGGTCACGCATTTCATTCCCTCCCCAAGGGGGAGGGCGGGCTGCTCGAGCTTTCCGGGCTCCTTCAGTCACAATCGTGGATTCTCAGCACACATACATACATTACGTACATATAAATGGTGGCATTAAGGATGGGTGTGGCCAGGATAGCATGAGAAGGAACAGAGTTAGCTTTCTGAGGGGGAAAATACTACCCCAGCATTCGTAGCCGCACATGGTGTGCGTATACGCAGTGACCATGCCGCTACATGTATATGAGGAAAACCCCCTGAAAAAACCTCATACAAGGTAGACGGTAACGGGAATTAAACCCATTACTTCCCAAATGCTAAGTCGATCGTGTTACCACTACGCTAACAGCTCGGTTTAGTATTCAACGCAACTTTTCGACTCCCTTGTTTTCAATTCCTTCGCTACTGAGAATAATCACAAAAATAAACATTGAAATAGTAAATAATATATAAATAAAATTGGTAGTCTTCGACCGTTAGAAGGTGTTCTGATTTGTCATCTTTAAGACAGCTTAACAATACTTAATTTTTAATGATCTAGTTATTCTTTTCTAAAATTGAATTCTACAGTTGGCTTTATACGTTCCTCAAATTGTTATATTAATAGCAAGCTTATGCTTATGTTTTAATTTTTCAAATTTCACAAAATTGTTTCAACATCTTTAACAATTTTACTACTGACGAAGATAACTGTAAGTGTTATCGAAACGTTTACATTATATTACATTAATATACTAATACACCATTAAAAATCCCAAAAAAGATAAGTATCTCATTATGCGTAATGGTATCCGACAAAATAGCCCCGACAAAACAGCCCACCGACAAAACAGCTCAAGTCAAAATAAATACCACACATATTTATAGAATTTATAATTATTATACTTATACAATATGTCTACCTGAGTTGGTGATAATCATTGAAATTTTTTTGTTTTTTTGATCTTTCCTTTTAATTGTGTTTTTGTATTTTTGATCATGTTTGTTCTTTTTTAACCATTTTTTTAACTTTTGCTTCAATTGTTTTATTTTTTTATTATGTGTATTTTTTGCTTAATTTTTGTTTTCTTTATTTTTTATTTTTGTTTTCAACAAATCCGTTGCGTTTTTGTTTATTTACACACGAAATAAAAACAAAAATAAATGTAAGTAATAAATTTTATTACAATGTATATCTACAAACAAAATTCTTAAGAAACTATATTTGACAAAGGTTAACACAATAATTAATAATGATTATAAAATATAAAATCAAGGTTGTTGCAATTATTAAACGGAACTTTAAATAAAAAATTCCAAAATGTGTTGACAGAAATAACTTAATAATGTACAATTCGCCAGCTGGGAATAATATTATTTTTATTTTCTATAAATTTTATATCAACTTTATGATTTACACGTCAAATGAATGTGTGTGGTATATCCCAAACACCATTAAAACTGGACCTATGGGGGGCTGTTTTCCGATATCGCTTCTTACAAGTTACAAACGTAATCACCAAGTATTCACCATAAACTTTCAAACTCCATAGATTCTGATGGTCAACTACTCTATTTAAGTGACGGTTTTCTGTATCATAATAATGGAAGTTACGTCGATTTGTAACGGTATAAACGGGTGGTAGAACGGGATTACAGATAAAATTGGCCTTTTTGCCCCGACTAGCCAGCGTATGGGTGTGGGTATGATGTTGATGAATTTTGCACATCCAGAATAGTAAAACGTACGTAAGTCAAAATAGGGGATGAAGACGTAATCGGTTCGGTTTAGGGCGCCAGAATGTTTGGTAGTCAAAATAAGGGACGTCGTGCCAAAATTACGAGTACATAGCGTGTCTAAACATACAAAAAACATACGCTTACCTATCCGCAATCAATCCCAGGTGTCCTCGACAACAGCTCAGCAAACCACCTGAAATCGGGCTTCAAAATAGCACTACACGCTTGACAAACAATCTGCGTAACGCCGTTCTAAATTGCTTAACTATATATATATATATATATATATATATATATATATATATATATATATATATATATATATCGTGGGTTATTTACCCACACCACTATAGGGTCAAGTGCCCTTTAATACTAAAATAAAAGTGTGAAGGCGGAGCGTCAGAATTATGATTAATTTCAATAAATAAACCAAAGCAACAACTTAATTTAAAAAAGGTACACGACTCCGCTTTCCAACCTTCGTTAACAAAACAAATAATTCGAAACACACACACAAGAAATCTTGAAAATATTCAATAAAAAAAAACACAATATTATACTACCTTACTGCCTAGATTAACACCTCTCCTGTGTTACAACAATTGAAAATGAACCAGGTGGTCGATTACAGCTAGTACGGAAGCGGAATCTCCCTGCTCTGACAAAATGATGAATGCAAATGTTGACTAATATTCTTTTGTACACAAACGATTCCTTGATTGAATTTCGGTAAAATGTTACTGTATTAATTAAAAACTTCTTTTAAAATAATAATTTGTGCGCTCAACTGGCTTGTTAACTTTTGTCTTTCAAATAGTTTTATTCACACTAACAATCCAAAAGGTTATTAACTTTATTTAAATAAAAGTAATTTTAATATATTGTGAAAGTTTCTTTATATTTCAACACGCTTTGCACAGCAATTAAGTGGCACTTCAAGAACGTTAATTTAATAAGTTCGCAAAAGCGAGATAAACCAATGAGTTCACAGAAGCACTAAAATAACACGATGATAATCTGTAGGTAACTTGATTACGTAAAATCGAAATCGGCATTAGGTCTAATCCCTTGGTGGTTGAACAATTTCAATTAAAATCCCTTCACAGGTTTTCTTCAGAAAGTAGATAACTACCCTTACAACACAAAGTACGTTCGTTAAAGACAAAAAGGTCCAATATATCAACGTTCTAAACCACCCCTTAAACCGTAACAACAAACGTCACAGTACTACTACTCGAGAGCGCGGTCAGTTTCAGAATCCCAAATCATTACCAAAAATCCATCTTGGACTTTTGAATCCCACCACTCAAAAAAATCTCATCTAATTTAGTTCCACCAATTAAGAAACGGAAGGAGAAGATTTGATACCCCTACACACAAACTTCTTTTTCATCCGTAAGGACTCGATAATTTTCAAAATTGTAAACGTCAGCTGAATCGACGTGAAAAATATCTCTGTATTTTCATTAAAGTACAAACAATTCGTCCCACATTCTACCTCTATGACTTAAAACCAACATACTCAGTATTAAGCTGAACCACAACAATTACTCGACTTCCTGTCTCCAGACCGATATCAAACACATTTACATCTACACTCTTTCTTTAAATTTTAAGGAAATCAAACGAAATAAACATTATTTAAACTTATATACAACTATATACAAATAATACGTTACTCAACATTCAATAAACGGGGAATAATAAGGAAAAACAATCTAAATTACGAAATAGTAATTCACAAACAAAACAAACTTAAGCTCGCAACACCTTCCTGAAAGGTTGCAACACACGTAAAACAAATTTATCCATAAAACTCAACTTGACAACAAACATTTGACGGTAAATCGCTAGAAAATCGTGATCCTATCACAGATTCACTAAACCATTATTATAAAAAGTTGATTCAGAAAACCTTCTTCCTCCCCAACTCGTTCAAGACCCCATGTGCAAAAGTCAATGCATCGTTGAAAATCGGTACCGTACAAATGTTGACGAAGCTCAATATGGAATGGGTGAAACTTGTAGCTTTTAAGAATCCGTCTTAGATATTGGTACGCTAATGTCTGTCTCATCAGCAATTCCTCTTGAGCTTGTATTAGGATTTTGGATTACCGATCCAAAGGTACGGATCTCTTTTTCTTCATTACCAGTTGCATATCTTGCTTTATTATGTTTCACATGAGCAATATTTCCGAGTGTTTTCAATCAGGGTATTTTTTTTG
>JARFJB010001836.1:257500-652500 GCA_036346205.1 Vesta saturnalis
ACCACATACCCTCGCGTTTGACAGAAATTTTTCCGCACATTTCTTGATGTATGAATCAATGGGTAAAATGCCGAGCTCTTCATGTAGTTGCGTGCCAAAAGCGCAAAAAAACACGAATAAAACGGGAAAAACGAATTAAAAGGCGAGAAAACGTTATAAAACGCAAAAAAAGGAGAAAATGCGAATACTCGAAAAAAATGTGAAAAAAACGAAAAACGAGAAAAAACTCGAACACGAAAAAACTCGGCAAACGTGAAAAAAGCGCAGATGCAAAAACGTGAAGGCGAGAAGACCCGAATACGCAAAGAAAACGCAAAGACGCGAAGAAAACGGAAAGACGCGAAAACTCGAAAAAATACGAAAAACTCGAAAAAACGCGAAAACGCGAAGACGCGAAAAGCGCGAAAAAACACGAAGGCGCTGATAGTTTTGTTAAGGTTGTTGGATCAGATGGAACTGGACCAATAATAACTTTTTCAACCTACTGTGAATTGATAATCTTCATTTTTTTTTAATCGTTTGCTTCTTCTTTGGAGGATTCTTCTTTCTTCTTGTTCCATATTAGGTGTCTTCATCTTCGGGTGTATATTGCATGTTTAGTGTTTGAGGCTAGTGAATAGTGGATAGTATTATAGGATGGATAGAATTGTTCATTTTCGTGGCGGTGGTCGCCATCCTTTACTCGTGAGGGTTGGTTTTATCTAAGGATATAGGGAGTATTGTCAAGGAGCTCTTCGAACTCCTCTGGTAGGTTATCTATTCGTTGTAGTAGGCGTGCTGGTAGGTTTTTGAATTTGGTTTTGGATTTTCGTGGTAGTCGGGGTTTGTTGGAGAATGGGATTTAGAGTATTTGTTTAGTAGGTATCGTGTCATCGTTTACCCTGCGATATGTGTATTTGGTCTGTAGTGTTGTTAGTCTTTCGGTTATTGGTTGAGTGTCAGCGTGTTGTAAGGTTAATTCGTTAGGGTGTCTGTAGTGTAGTTTGTGTATGTTGCATGGTATTGTCCTTTCGCAGGAGGCGAGGAGTTGGAGTTGGTTGGTTTTTAGGGTTGCGTACAATGGAGCGTGGTAGTCGAGTATCGGTCGGATATAAGTTTTGTAAGTGTGTTAGAGGGTTTTGGGGTGACAACCTCTGACGTTTCCTCGTAGCATTTTCAATAGTGATGCGCGGTTGCGTATCTTATTGAGAGTACAGCTAACGTCGAGTTGCCAGTGTAGGGTCCGGGAGAACGTGATACCTAAGTATATGATTGTGTCTTGTAGTTGTAGTCTTTGTCCACGTAGGGTCAAATTGATGTTGTTGGAGGTTTGTCTATCGCAGTTGAAAAATTTAGGGTGTCGAAAACAGTATTGTTTGCGTTCTGTTTGGGTTGATTGTTAATCTCCACCGGTTGGCCCAGTTGGAGGAGTGGTTAGGTTGATGCGTTATTATTCTGTTTGCCTCGCCACTGCCCCTACTGGTAGCCCAGAGGACAGTGTCGTCGGTAAATTGGGATACTGTTATGTTCGGGTTGGTACTTTTTGGAATTTCGTATGCATAGATGGTATATAGGACAGGTGCCAGTGCCGATCCTTGCGGAACTCCGGCGGTCGGGTAGAATGTCGGGGAAGTAGTGGAGCCTACTCGTACCTTCACACATCTGCCTGTCAGATATAAGAGCAATCGGACGAATGTGGTCGGGAAGTCCAACTGTCGTAGTTTATGTGTTAGTCCTGCGTGCAATACTTTGTCAAAGGCTTTTTAATGTCAAGGAAGATTGCGAGGCAACCGTTACCGTGGTTCAAGGCTTTGGAGGATTCCGTGTAGAGTTTCACTAGGGGGTCGTGGCAAGAACGGTTCGGTCTGAAACCGAATTGGCTGTTGGGTAGGATATAGTTGGCTTCGAGATGTTCTCTTAGCCTTCGGGACAGGATGGTCTCTAGACATTTGCCCATACAACTTAAAAGGGAAATTGGCCTGTAAGATGAGGGTTGGGAAGGATTGGATCTAGGTTTGGGTAACGACGGTGGTAGCGGACATCCATTCCGTCGAGAAATAGGACAGGGCAAGGTATCTGTTGTATATTTGGGCTAACTGTCTAATGGCGTTAGGTGGAAGGTTTTTGAGTATTAGTCGATTAAGTCCATCTTGTCCTAGAGCGGAGTTTCTCCCTTGTCTGAAAGTTTGCAGTATTAGCTTGGATGTAATGGGACTAGGGAAGGAGTCGTTGCCTGATAGTTCCTGCGGTCTGTGGTTTTGGATTTGAAACTCTTCAGGGTTTTGCTCGAGTTGAGCTTGGAAATAGTTATCAAACGATGGGGGTAGTGAGAATGGTTTGCAGGTGAAGACCGAACAAGTCGGCTTTCTCCTAGTCTGAAACTGCTAGGTTGCCTTGAGGGTTGGTTAAGTGGCATTTTTGTTTGGTTTTTTGTTTTGTTAGGACGACCTTAAATTTGTGCCACAATTTAGGGCCTTCGCGGTGGTCTAGTTGGGCTGTTTCCTGCGTGTATCTGTTTGTCTTAAGTCGGATTATTGCCTTTAGTCGGTTGAATTCGGTTTTGAGTACGGGCTCCCTGGTTTTAAGAAATCAACGGTATATCCGCCGCTTTGGTTTAATCAGGAGAACTATGCGGGGTGGAAGTGGTTTCCGAGTTGGCTGCGTCGGTAGTGAATTGAGCTAGTTCTTGTACGGCTCTGTCTATGTCCCATGTAGTGTCTAGGGGTAAGTCTGGGAGGTTATTGGAGATGCATTCTTGGAATGCATTCCAATCATTGTGAAAAATCCTACGTGTGACGGTGGTTTGTGTCGGCGGAAGTGGTGGACCTAGAGATGTATTGACTAGTGGAGGAAGGTGGTCGGATGTTATTGTTGTGCCGAGGTGGCAGTTGTCCTCGAAGTATTGTGTTAATTGTTCGGAGCATATTATATGGTCAGGTCTTGAATAGTCGTTATGTCCAATAAAAGTGGGGTGGATGTTACGTATTTTTACAATTGGTAGACTGAGAAGTTTGTTCGTTAGTATTTGTTCGTTTGGGTTGTCATTCGTGTCTCCAAACTGTTGGTGTCTGGTGTTGAGGTCTCCGAGTAGTACTGCATTGGGGATGTTGGCTACATACTGTAGTAGTGGAGAGGAAAGGTGTTGTGTCCGGGAAGGTCATAATAGCGGAATACTGTTATAGGGGATGAGGGAAGGTGCACCGCTGCAGCTACATACTCGAGGTGTTGAAGGTGTGGGGTAAGCTGTAGGGAGCGGATGGGAATCGGTAGTGTATTAGGAGTGCAGTACCTCGCATGCCTCTGTCAGGGTTGTTACGAAGGTAAGTACTGTAATGGGTTATGTTAAGGGTGCCTCGGTTGGTTAGTTTGGTCTCTGTTATGGCTAATATTTGTATCTGGTCTTTGTCGAGTAAGCTTTGATCAGGTTGTAACGAGCCAGAATTTGGGTAAGATAAATTAATTATTATTTTTATAAAAATTATTAAGATAATGTTTTAATAATAATTCATTTCATTCCAGTTCTAAATAAATGTAAATAATCAGCACTTTTGCGTGCGCACCGGTACCCCACTTTCACGATGTGCAGAATCGTTGCGACATTTCCTACCTAAAACTCCACTCATTCACAAGGTTTATAAGCGAAATTTTGGCACTTTTAAATTACTTCTATTTGTAGAACGCTTCTCTGCAAATAATCGCCTGCCTTTCCGTTTGTAATTTATTACACCTGAAATTCTCTATTCGAGAACATAACCGCCTGACCAGCTCTTAAAGCAATTTCAATTGAATTAAATGGAATTCAAATACTCCGAAGTATAACCGATTTTCATGAAAATAGGTGTAATACCTAGAAATTCCTATTAACAAACCATCCTTAAGAAAGTAATTGACGTCAAAGAGGTTTTGCGTATGATACTGATCTTAGGTAGATTGACTGGTTAACACCGGCGATCACCGGGATTATTATAGGGTTTCTTCTAGTAAATGAGGCTTTAAGCAACGTCTGGTTTCCCACTCACGCGCTATAACCTCAGAAACGGCAATTTACCAATTCCATCCTGAACCCCCTGTATAAAGTTCTATATATTCACAGTGGCCGTTATAACTTTGAATAAATAGGATCTCTAAGATTCGTTAATTTAGACTATTGAGCCCGCTGGCTTGGCTATTAACGATATCATAAAACAAATCCCATCCTGAACCTCCGGTATAATAGTTCTATGTATTCAAGGTGTCCGATACAGCTTTGAATAACTAGAATCTCTAAGATTCGTTAATTTAGACTATTGAGCCCATTGGCTTGGCTATTAACGAAAGTATAAACGAACACCCAATATATTCTGAACCTCCTGTATATAATTCTATATATTCAGAGCGTCCGTTACAACTTTGAATAAATAGAATCTCTAGAATTTGTTGATTTAGCTCGAGCTCCCTGCTTAGCTATCAACACTTATAATTTACTCCCCCTGTATATCACAAAAATACACCTGAATATCAAATCCAAATTGTTACCGAAAACCAAACCTGAATTGTGCAAAATATTACATTTATACAACTAAAAGTAAAGTTTACGTTTTACTTCAAGGTAAAAGAATTGCTAATTTTATATTAAGAAATCAATCAAATTAAAGCAATAAATTACGCTTTAATTATAAAACCCTAAGGTAATATTTCTTAGAGGAACTCCATTTCTATTTCCGCAATTAAGAAATCATGTTCAATTGCAGTGTAAAGAATCATCCTCTTTATACAAATAAACGAAGGTCAACGTTTCATTTAAATAGTTTGAACGAACTCTTATCGAATTTTCAACAACACATGTTGAAAATATACCGGTATCATATGAACCATTACAAACCGTAAATTACGAATTCCAAACGTTGAATAACCCCTTGTAGATATTTTGATTGTATATAGTAATTATATTAATTGTAGTTAGTCTTTTCCTTAGTCCGTGTGTACAAACCACCACAAATTAAACAGAACAATTACCCCGTGGTATAAACCGACCCTTGTATTAACACAAATCGTGTAAATATCAAAACCCAGTGTAGGGCCTGCTTTTATGTAACCTGTTCCGTATTTCAAAACGTTATTGAATAAAATATCAGTAATATAAAGACCAGTCCCTGATAGAAATTTGAATTACGCTTTAACCTCACTTCAAAAACATTGTCTTAAACATAAAATATAATAAACCAGAATAAACTTACCTGGCTAAAACACAGTAATCCTCCTTGGAATTGTACACACACCCTTGTATTATTTTCACCTGAACACATTATAATTTGTTTACAAAGAAACAAAATTCACAATTATTTTAATATTGTTTTTAACACTGTGATTATAACTCGTTTGATTTACAGAAATTTTCCAAACCGACGATAACGAACACAGAGACACCTGTCCGGCACCAGTATAAAACGGGGAATTTACCGCCTACAGCGTCGACGACGCCAGGCTCACGTTGGTGTACGGTGGGCTGCCCAAATACCAGGCGCTGAACCAGAATATTAATTTATTTTCATTTTTCCAGTATTGTTTAGTTTGAGAACTTTAATTTATTTTACCAGAATACCTTTTTATTTATTACTATTATTTATTATTATAATTAAGAAGTTTGTTTTAAATATATGTATTAAACCTGGGTATGAACAATTTGCAAATAGTTATATAAAAGTCTAAAAACCCACTTCCCAATTCCTGACTAGTCGAAGTTAACACAAAATCCACATAGTGGTAATTAGTAAGATAATTCTTAAAAGAAAACCTGCTCTCCAGAAAAGGAACCTTACAAGGTGGCGTTTTCGTCGAACGCCACCCGCGTTAACTGTCTATCGTTAGATCCATTGTTGCGGGAAGTAAGGAAGGAAGGTTAGAGGGTTAGGAAGGGAGTTTGGGAGTTTAATCCTGTCGGCAGTAAGGAGTGCTAAAACCGCCTTTCGTACCGCTCCAAGCGCAGTACAATCGCCTGTCTAAGAACACCCTGGCTACGTAGTCCATCGTCTCGTGATAAAGTCGCACCTATCAGGGAAGATAGTGAATAGAGTGAAGTTGAGGGATCGCAGGAAGGTGTTGATCCTTAGAAAGTGCTCGTGGCTCTCATCGTCAGGATCGGAGGAGGTGGTGGAGGCTGTTTCCAGTTGGGACAGTGGGTTACCTTGGTAGGAGAGTATGGGAACTCCCGCCGCTTCTCACAATCGAAACGGTAAGTAGGGTGGGAGCCGCCGCAGTTGTTACACTTTGGCTGGGATATGGAAAGGCAGACCTGGCATTTGTGGCTTCCGCAGCAGGGATCGCGTGAGGTACTCTACTGCTTGGTTACTGACCTGGGTGCAGGTGGAGCAGTACTTAGGAACGGGAATGGGGGTGTGTGCAGGTTCGCATGTCGACTGATCATGTCGACCCCCTTATGCAAGAGGTAATCCATGGAACTTTTCGAATGGGGAAGGATGAGTACAAAGGATGTGGGACGGTCGGTGGCTCTGGAATTTATAATTGTATAATTGCCTCGTCGGTTATGTCACGGTCAATCTCGCGGATGACGCATGACAGGAAACGGGGTTTGGGTGCGGGTCGGGTGTGTGTTGTGCTGGACAGTTGGGATAGACTAACCGATGGGGTACCAAAGATGGCTTTAATGGATTTCTCCACTTGAATGGCAGGGATAAGATGTGAGGTTTCTATCATGACGATGCGGTTGCGGTTGAATCGCAGATTCACCCACGGGAGTTGGAGAGGGCGGAGGAGTGTATGCATGAGCTCCTGGGAATTAACTCTTTGGGTTGGGTGACGATAGATGTCGAGGTTGAGGATGAGGAGGATGAAGAGGATATGGGCAAGGTAGAGGTTGCGGGTGAGTGTGGTGACTTCCTCGTGGGTCGGTGATGCCGGTAGCTACGGCAGCGTACGTTACGGTCGGTGTCGTCGTCGTCGTCGGGTTAGGGTAATGGAAAGGGGACTGGTAAGTGTGAGTTTACCATGTTTACCATGGTGGTTAGTATTGAATTAGCGATGTGCAATTAAAAAATTGCAAATGTTTTGCGGAAGGTGAACTTTGAGTTGGGAGTACGGTAAAAATGGAGGGTTTTGTTAATAGGTTAAGGATTAATTAGGTAGGAATAAAGAGCGTTGTCTTTGATGTGCTTTCTGCTTCTTCGATGCTGCTGGCCCTGCTGCTACCTTCGGTCCGTTGGTCTTCTATTCCTGATAAGGCAGTGACCGCTACTGCTGGTGAAAGCGGCGAAGATTCCGTAGAAGTCCGGCACGCGGTTAATTAGATAATTAAAAGTAATTAGCGGTAATTACCTTAGGACTTGGCAAGCAAGACAAGAAGTGCAATCTTCATTATTTCTTCCGAATCTGTCGTCACAGTCATCAGCCATTTTAATGATTGAGTCTTTCATGCGTGTCAGGAAAATTATTGGAATGCAATTCTTCGAAAGCAATTCTACGAAAACCAATTCGAAATCTAATTGTTCGAAACGCCAACTATTTGAATAGCATTTCTTCGAAATAGTAAATTTGAAATGTTATGGAGACAACCTTTATTTTTACATCATTTATGGTAAATACAATTCTATTCCTCCTAGTTTAGAAAGTTTAGATTTCAAAATTCTTAATTGGTATGAACAATGCTTATTTAATGTTTAATTTAACTGCATTCCATAATTTTAGGGCTATGAAGGAGAAGTATTTTGACAATGTGACTTTAATATCTTTAAGAACAATAGAATAAGTTACTTTTCTATTTAATGGCCTAGCAAACAAGAAATTTCCTTGTCCTTGATTGGTTTAAAACCCCGCGTAGGTTTTTTTTAATTCATTGTAAGTATTTTGTAATTGCTATTATTCTCTTTAAGAAAGATGACTCTGAACTTCGTTGATAGTGAGAAAGGCAATAAAAAGTTAAATGTTGGTGTTTACCTATTTGTCAAACACAGACAAGTCGACGATAAATGTTACTGGAGGTGTGAGAAATTTCAAACAGCTAAATGCAAGGTCGTGTTATATCAATTGGTGAGGAAATTGTTAAACAAACTGTACATAACCACGCTGGTGATGCATCTCGCGTTGAGAGTGTTAAAGTTTTAAATAAAATCAGAGATGGTGCTGCATATATACGAGATGCACCGCATTATATTGTTTCAAGTGCTTCTCTTGGGATTTGTCCAGCTGTAGCAGCTCAACTTCCAACGATAAACACCATGAAGAGAACAATACGAAATCTCCGAACTAAACAAACCTCGGACCAGCAGTACCGCTACACCGACCAGACATTGTTTTCGAAGAAATGTATACGTAAACAGAGAATGGTGAACAGTTTTTATTATTTGATTCAGGCCCAGAAGAAGATCGCCTGCTTGTTTTTAGCACTAGAAGAAACATGCAACTTTTGGCACGTTCCAGGCATTGGTATACCGACGGAACGTTTAAGACTGTTCCATCACATCACTTTTTCACCAGCTATACACCCTACACAGTCTACAAGATAAGGCATTGCCGTAGGTATATGCATTATTACTAAATAAAACGGAACATACACGTATACGCTTTCTACGGGAAATCGAAGTTTTAGAACTAACAGCGGACCCCGAAGGTATAATGATAGATTTCGAAACTGCAATGATAAATGCTTTTCGAACGGAGTTTCCTCGATCGGTACAGCGTGGATGTTTTTTCCACTTTGGCCAGTGCATATTCTGAAACATCCGAGTGATTGGTTTACAACGGCAATACGAAAATGATGCAGATTTTGCACTAACCCTCCGGTTGATTTCTGCTATTGCATTTGTACCTACAAATCATGTGGTTAAAACCTTCGAATATCTATGTGACAACTTTTTTTCCTCCGGAAACTCAACCAGTACTCGATTACTTTGAAGATAATTGGATCGGCAGACCACATCGGCGGCAACGACGACCACCGAGGGTTTCTATTTCGCGATGGGACTGTTATGATGCTGCACTTCAACAATTCTCAAAAACGAATAATTCTTTAGAAGGTGGGCACCGGGCGTTCCGACAGCGAGTCCCTGGAGATCACCCAAGTATATGGAGATTTATAACTGCCATAAAAAGGGAACAAGGTATCAATGAACTGCGTATTAAGCAATATATTAGTGGACAACTACCTCCCCAGGGTCGCAAAAAGTACAGGGATTGTGCTGCAAGAATTTTGTATGTGGAATAACACATAATATAGCATACTAGATTTTCAACTATTATTATTATTTATATTAATCTTATTGTACACAATAAATAATTTTTGTAACTATTGAACATTGTGTCTACAAATAAATTTGCTTTTCGAAGAATTTTTGATTCGAATAATTGTACATTCGAAGAATTGGTTTCGAATAATTGTTTTCGAACAATTTTCCGTAAACCTCTTTCATGGATAGTGTACTCGCTTGCTTTATTTGCCTCCTTAAGGCAAGCTTGTTCTTCTTCTCTTTGTTCCCATTGGCTTCTTCACAAAAAAAAGCACAATTTCTTGAATTCAAAGGTATTTACACGCACTTTACGCGGAGAACTCCGAGACTTAGTTGCCTCAGTTTCATCTCGCTGTCTTTTAGCTGCCATAATGCTACTTGCGAGTATAGTCTTTTCTGGCACTCTACATGAATAGTCACAGAATTCACGTTACTCAAAAGTTCCAAACGTCGGACGTTTCTACCTGCACTGGCACTGCAAACCGCGCTCCACACTCACAGTATCACCGACTGCATTCCATCCGTCAAAATAAAACAATTATTATTATCCGCCATTGCAATAATTAAACAACACAGCCCATACTTTTGAGGTCCGCTGTTGGTTCCAAAACAAGGTCTCGCTTCATGGTATTTATCGTTGGAAGTTGAACTGCTACAGCTGGACAAATCCCAAGAGAAGCACTTGAAACAATATAATGCGTGCATCTCGTATATTTGCAGCACCATCTCTGATTTTATTTAAAACTTTAACACTCTCAATGCGAGATGCATCACCAGCGTGGTTATGTACAGTTTGTTTAACAATTTCCTCACCAATTGATATAACACGACCCTTGCATTTAGCTGTTTGAAATTTCTCACACTTCCAGTAACATTTATCGTCGACTTGTATGTCTTTGACAAATAGGTAACCGCCAACATTTAATTTTTTATTGCCTTTCTCACTATCAACGAAGTTCAGAGTCATCTTTCTTAAAGAAAATATTAGCAATTACAAAATACTCACAATGCATTAAAAAAAAACCTATACAGGATTTTAAACCAATCAAAGAAAAAGAAATTTCTTGTTTGCTAGGCCATTAAATAGAAAAGTAACTTATTCTATTGTTCTTAATGATATTAAAGTCACATTGTCAAAATACTTCTCCTTAATAACCCTAAAATTATGGAATGCAATTAAATTAAACATTAAATAAGCATTGTTCATACCTATTAAGAATTTTGAAAGCTAAATTTTCTAAACTAGGAGGAATAGAATTGTATTTACCATAAATGATGTAAAAGTAAAAGTTGTCTCCATAACATTTCAAATTTACTATTTCGAAGAAATGCTATTCAAATAGTTGGCGTTTCGAACAATTGGATTTCGAAAATTTGCTTTTCGAAGAATTGTTGATTCGAATTGGTTTTCGCAGAAGTGCTTTCGAAGAATTGCATTCCAATAATTTTCCTGACACGCATGAAAGACTCAGTCATTAAAATGGCTGATGACTGTGACGACAGATTCGGAAGAAATAATGAAGATTGCATTTCTTGTCTTACTTACGAATAGCGAAGTCCTAAGGTAATTACCGCTAATTACTTTCTAATGATTTAATTAATCGCGTGCTGGACTTCTACGGAATCTTCGCCGCTTTCACCAGCAGTAGCGGTCACTGCCTAGCACACCACTACCGAAAGGAAGCCTATTAAAACATTCCTTATCAGATTGTTTTTTCCTCGACGACGTTTCGACAGAGTCACATCTGTCATCTTCCGGTCTGAAACTTTCGGCTTGTACTCCTTGTTATTCGAACTGTACAGTGTACAGTTAGACAAATTTTTCCACTCAGTTCTTGATGTATTAATCAATGGGTAAAATGCTGAGTTCTTCATGTAGTTGCGTGATTCTAACGTACCACGGTGCGTTGACTATGATTCTTAGGATTATATTTTGGAGGTGTTCCATTTTTTGTATGTTGGTATTAGAGGTGTTGCACTAGATCGGTGACCCATATACAACGAAGGTTCGAATCAGGGTTTTGTAGAATAGTATTGCGCATTCGATTTTTAACGAGGATTTCTGGTTAATAAGTGGGTATAGTTGTTGTAGTCTAGTGTAGCTATGAGTAAGATTCTAGTTTAGGTGATATCCCAGCTTAATTGAGTGACAAGATGTAATCCCAGATATTAGACAGCACTATTACTGGGGTTCCATGGTATTTAATTGTTTTCTATTAGTATGCAAGGAGGATTGTGGAAACTTCTTAATGTGATAGTTTTGGTTTGACGCTTGTCGGAATTTATTCTGATGTTCCAGGTATTAAACCAAGTTAAAAGTTTGTTAGTTGCGGTTTGCAATTTGGAGATTGCTCCATTGAGGTTATCGGCTTGCGTGAACCTAGAGATGTCATCTGCAAAGGTAGCAATTGCAGCACAAGGTTCTGGTAGGTCAGACATATATATATATATATATATATATGTTAAAAAGATTCGGCCCCAGGATACTGTCTTGGGAAACTCCAGCTTGGATCATGGTGATTTCAGATAAAGTTATGTTGATTTTAACAGCAAATGTTCTGTTGTCCAGAAAGGGGAATGTGATTGCTTTAAGATAGGCGGGCATTGTAATTATGAAGAATGTTCTTCGTAAGGCCTCCTATCCATAATCTGTCGAATGATTGCACGACATCGAGGAAGATTGCTACCGTTCAATGAGATCGCTCTTTGAAGCTGGTAACTTACAGAATGGCCTTTCTTGAATGGATTACTTTGTCGAAGAGCTTGGAAAGTGATGTCAGTAAAATAATGGGTCTGCAGATATTTAATTTATTTTTGTTTTTGTCTGGTTTAGGGATAATTACGATCTGCGCATGCTTCCAGGTCTGTGGAGAATAACCCAATCTCGTACAGGCATTAAGTGTTGAGATTAGATAGGTTAACGTCTTCTTAGTGAAATGTTTGAGGAGATTGTTGCTGATTAAATCATGCTAGGAGATTTTTTTTACCTGGGAGGTTCTGTACGGTACAAAGACAAGTGATTACTGGAGTGAAATTACTTTCAAGACTATTAGCAAAAACTGCTGCTTTTTCAAGCTCAATGGTATAGGTTACGCTATTATTTTCGGTAGATAAAGGGGGGAGTTCTGCTTTTTGGTTCTTTCCTGTAGTTTTCCATAGGACTCAATCTTCCGTATTAAAGTCAGCTATGTGCTTTTAGTATGCAAACATTCTTAAGGTGTCTAACTCTAGTTTGATTCGGTGTGTAATGTATTTTTTTTATGATTGTGGACCTGAACAGGCTAAATTTGGCCTATCGTGGTAAAGCACTCATGAACACATAGGATGATGGATAGAGGGATAATTAATTGCCAATAGATGCCTATGAACAGCTACCTTAAATTTTCTCATATCATAAGTGAGAGCAAAACAGGAACTAGGGAGACCATTTCAGAGTGTTTCTCGCAAAGATAGCCCGAGATGGTATCAAAGAATATAATTCAGCAGCACAATAACGGTTGTAATAACGATAATACAAAGAAAGAACTGAAACCATCCTTCTATGCTCAAGGGACGGGTTATTTATAAGCCTAATCGCTCTCTTTTAAATACGATCAACGATATCGAGAGCGTATTAGGGAGCACTAACCCAGAGGTGAGAATTATATTCCAGATGAGGCCGAATTTGGGCCTTATACAGCAGAAGGAGTTGTCGAGACGTAAAGTACTGCTTAGATCTGTACAAAAAGCCTATTTTACGAGCAGCTGTTTTGGTAGCTGACAGAAGATGGTCAACCCATGAAAGATTTGAAGATACAGTCATACCCAACAGAGTAATAGAGTCTGAAAACTTAAGAACTGAGCCATTCATACTTACAACAGGAAATGATCGATCTTTATTGGCGAACATAAGGCAACACTGAGTTTTGTTAGCATTAAATTTAACTAGATTATTGCTTCCCCATTCGAGAATATGTTGAATGTCTTTGTTGATTGAATTTGCCATTTCAGCTTTAATTTCTTGATTTGACATAGAAGGTGGATTATCACTATCAGTAGACTGAGATAAACTACAGTGAAGAGTGCTATCGTCAGCAAAGCAATGGATGGGGTTAGTTGTTGAAGAAATAAGGTCATTTATGTACATCAGAAAAAGTGTAGGCGCTATAACGGATCTCTGTGGTACGCCCGCGTAAATGCTAACTTCTTTTGAAAAAAAACCATCACCTACGACACGTATTCGTCTTTTATCAAGCAAACTAGAAACCCAGTTGGTGAGCGTATCATTTAACCCAAACGAGGTGACTTATGCCAAGCTTGGTCAAATGCCTTTGAGATAACTAAAGCGACTACAACTGTTTCACCAGACTGCTCTACTGTATTGTTCCAAACTTGGGTCACATAAGAAGAAGATCGCCTGTTGAACGACTTTGCCTAAACCCATGTTGGTGGTCACTACGGAGTTTGTTAGTTTCAAGGAACGTGAGCAGTTGCTGATTGATGGCTTTTTCCATGATTTTAGACAAAATGGAAGTGATGGCAATTGGTCGGTAGTTTGAAGGATCGTTTTATCGCCTTTTTTGGGAATAGGTTGAACATTTGCTAACTTCCATGATGAAGGAACTTCCCCAGAAGACATAGAGATCGTGTAGAGCTTAGATAAGACTGGTACTAGTTCGGGGAACATTTCTTTAAGACAATAGTTGGGATACCGTCTGGGCCAGTCGCCTTATTGAGATCAAGCCTACGGATGATCGATTCCAAGAGCTTGTACCGAAAATGAATTGTTTTCATAGCGTATGAAGAAGAGTTGACATGGGGCACATCCTTTCCAGAATCATTGAGACACGAGTATCCACGAAAACATTGGATTTGTCTACAGAATCAGCAACTACCGATCCATCAATAGATGTCAGGGGGGGAAATGAAGATGTTCCAAAGTTTTCACTAATGGCTTTAGCTAAAGACCAAAATTTGCGACTGCCTAAAGGAGATGTTGCGAGTTCATTGCATTTTCGTTGTTCGAACAACTATTTAGTTTTAGTGATTTCACTTTTGCAGATATTTCTAGCACCAACGTATTCTACATGACTGTTGACCGATTTATTAGATTTCCATTTAATGTAATATTTATTTTTTAAAGATATTGCATCAGCATAAGCCTTATTGAACCAGGGTTGGGAACGTGAATGACCTATACGGTACTGTTTTTTGGTAATGTAATTCCATTCCCATGAGGATGACTTCAGATACTGAAAGAGCTATGTCCGAAGAAGAGGACGACTTAAAACAATATTCACGCTATGGAAAGGTTGCAAAGAAATCCCGTAAATCACTCCATCGAGCTGACTTAAAACACCACAAGGTTCTATCGGTTTTGCGAACAACAGTGGAATTAGGTACAGTAGAAATGATTTCTATTAGACAATGGTCGGAAAGTCCTAAAGGCGAAAGAACGGAAGTTTTATAAACAAGAGGGTTTGACGTAAGAAAGAGATCTAGAAGATGTAGAGTATGGTTAGGGTTATCAGGGATTATTGTGGGTTCAGAAATCATTTGTATGAGATCACATGAAATAGCAAATGTTTCTGCACTATGACCAGCGGGATTTGTAGTAGATGAAAACTGAAGCCAATTAGAGTTATGAACATTGAAATCGCCTACAATTGAGATATCGCAAGATGGAAACTGAGACAGGAAATAGTCAACTTTCATACTAACGTAATCGAAGAAGTCTTGAAAGTTACTGTCATTAGGAGACCTAGAAATGCAATAGTAGAATTTCATAAAATTAGGACCAGAATGTTTAAACCAAATCACGTCAAAATTTTTAGTTTCTAAGAAAGAAACCCTCTTTCAAGCAATTCTGTCCTTGATGTAGGTACATATGTCTCCTTTATATCGAAAGTTAGAGTGAAGGTGGCATTGAGGAAATTGCAAGTCGGGTGACTCGGAGCTTTCAGAGGATACTTGTGTTGCAGATAGAAACAAAATATCAGGTTGTAATTGTTCAAGATGTTTGTGAATAGCATTAAGATTAGACCTGATACCGCGGATGTTGCAGTAATGAATCAGAAAGTTTATACTTTCGATGACCGAGGTCGCTTGGGCCCTGCCCTTCCGGACATCCGAATGGGGCAGGATTTTACGTCCGGAATTTATTACCCTAGAAACCACAGTTATCTTATCTTTAATTTGGAACTTTTAATCCTATTGGAAGACAGCGAAGGCGAGAAGGAAGAATAAGGATGAGAATAGATTAAGGATGATGAAAAAGGTAACCAGCAGCCCTTACCGAGCTCAGAAAATGGGAGACCCAATATTAAGGAGCCCTTGGTAGGGGTGGTGGTACCTCCCCGGCTGGCATGGAGTATACATGCCTACCACCTGTAACCTGTTTAGCCTGTTTTTGATTTCAATTAGGTCGGTAACATATAGATTGGTTTGTTAAAATTTTTCTGAAGAACTATGTCAAGTATATCTGGCTGGTGGTCAGTGCGGAGCGGGAAGAAGGTGTATTCATTAGGTGCTAGAATTTGGAAAGAGTTGTATGTAGCCAGGTTTTCAAGTCTGTTGCCTTTGAGGTTTGAAACTGAATCCCAGAGGGTGTTTCAGGCGTTTAGGTTTCCAAGAACCAGCGTTGGTTCGGACGTGTTGAAGACTCTGATGATATCATCCTCGACAAGCTTAATGTTAGGTTGCCTGTAAGCACTGACTTATGTTATATTGCTGTGATCAGCGAGTTTGGACGTAATAGCAATCAATCAACTTTGCATAGGGGACTTCACGGAGTACAGAATGCACTTATTTGTTTTTGATGGGTATCGCAACTCCACAAGCAGCTACTCTGGAATTGTGATCTTTACGATGTATGTTATAACCTGGTATCTGAAATTTGACGGTCCAATCTAAGTGTGTTTTTGTTATGCAGTTATTCTTGAGTTTGAGTTAGGTGGTAGGGTTTTTTACGGTGTCTTAGCAGCTCAACGTGGTGAATTACCTGCGCATTTTACGCATTGTGGTTTTAAACTACCGTAGTTTTTTGTATGGTCATTCTGCTGCACCTATGGCAGTGGCGGATGTCCTTCGTATTCCTTCTTGCCTCAGCTGTTACAATGAACATTGATTTTAGCGCGTAATTCCGTTTTGATTTTTTATTATTGGTTAATTCTAATGCACAGACTGGCAGAAGCTCTCTATTTTTAGTGTATATGCGTGTTACTCCAGTTATTGGTACTTGGCTGGTTAGCTCTTTTTTATTTCATCACGAGGGATAATAGAACGTTTTTAATTGTTAAATTTATTCGTAGCGTGGTAGTGTTATGTATTTCTGATGTTCAATTAGGGCTATGTGGTCTATGGAATTTGGTAAATAGATTGGTGGAGTTTTTGCATTAAGAGTTGTTGTTTCTGATTGTGAGTCTTCCATTTTTGAGTGTTGGTTGAGGATTCATCACCAGTTAAATTCTTTTCCAGGCATGTCGGTAAATAATATTTGTTGCTGGTTAGTAAGGCTTCAGAGGACCATGCCTAACGCTTTTGCATGTCATTATTTGGCCGTTACCTGGCGCGTGAGAGATCGTTTTGGTTTCATTGACAGGAATGTTTATATTAACAATAAGTAAAATAAATTTTACTTGCAATGTTTGCTACAAATAGCCATAGAGGTCAATCGTATGGCACCGATATGAGACAGGCCAAGAACGTCTGCACTGTATTACTACTCGTACTCGACTCAGTACTTTTGTAAATACTTAAAAGATATTAAGTTTAGATCAAAATTTATAGAGCCCTTTCCTAGGGATAATTTTATCTTAGGTAAGATTCCTGTAGCAGAAGTTTTTTAAGGAAGCCTTAAAATGACATATGGAGCACATTATTGTTTTATGGATTATGTACCAAACAAGGCTATATTTTATGTTTAATGCAGGTAGAAATGTGAATAAATTGAAAATAGGCTATTTACTACGTTTTACGGAAAGGCAAGGTTTTTTAAATATTTATTAATTTTGAAATAGAATATTTAAAAATAGAAATATTGCAGTAATATCTTAACCCTACTTTAGTCTTATGTTAATGTTATACGTTGTGTTTTGTAACGCGGATGTACCGTTGTTAAGTTAATGTTACAGTGTAGTTACGCGAATGTCATGCTGTTACGTTATTGTTACGCCAGTGTTACCCTTATGTCACGTTTTGTGTTACGTTAATACTCCGTTAATATTGCGTTAATATTACGTTAATGTTACGTTAACGTTACGCTACTGTTACATTAATGTTACGTTAATGTTACGTTAATGTTATGTTAATGTTACGTTAATGTTACGTTAATGTTACGTTAGTGTTACGTTAATGTTACGCTGATAACGGCAATATCAATTATTCATACATACCACAAAGCTTAATAATATTTAAAGCAAACATTGAGAAAAACCTCCTGTGTATCTTCAGAATACGCCACTTTATTGAACTACAGGTCTACTAAACCGTACAAAAGCAATAAGCTTTGATACAACTATTGCAAATCTACATGAACTTTTTAAGGGAGCGGTGACGTTTTACATAAAGTTCTAGTTGTAGGATAATAAAAGTAAGAGCAATTGTGTTTTATTGTGTAAGAATCGATTTTAACTTTAGGGGTTCTTAGAAACTAATGTGCTTTTTAGGGTTTCCTACCTACATAGCAGTTGAAAAGAAAAAGTAGCAAAAAAATCAAAAGATGGGAATGAATTAATTAGAGCCGGGACGTTAGGTACAAAATCCAGTCAACCATATAGGTTGTGACTTTCTAAGTCCAGTAAACTCTTCAAAGTACTTCATTCCCATCAATTATCGGTAAAGTTTACTAAGCTTTGGAGGTCAACTCGTAAAGTAATTTATTGCTTTGAAACGATAAATACGCGTAACTCAATTTCAATAAAAACAATTTTTATTTGGTAAAATTGCAAACCATGCCTAAACAAGAAAATTCTAATACATAATAACGTGCAAAAAGAAATAACTACAGACGCTGGGCGCCAAAAAACAGCAATGTACAATTTTTGACATTCGCCTCCGGTTAATATTTTAAGTATGAGTTTTTTATGACGAAGATAAAAAACATAAAATAGAATTATACAATAAATCAAATAAAGAAAATCAGTACTACCCAATAAAAAGAGATAAATGTTAAAATGTTATGTTTTGACGAAGTATCTCAGAGAAACTTTTCTACACTGTTGCATAAGATAATGCTTACAGAAAGTTTTTGAATAAAACAATTTAAGAAAGCTCAATGTTTATATTAAACTCTTACAAAACAAAATCAAAACTTTTCCAAAATATAAGAAAACATGTTTTTTTATACTAACAATATTTATAGAAATTCATAAGTTCGCTATTCAGTTAGAGGCCATAGAAACGTAATAAACGCATTTTTTAAATTGTACGTTATTAAACGAATACGGTGTTACATTATTCTATACTTAACTATTATGTCAATCAAGTCGGCACATAATACATAAATAGTAAAGCTCATAAATAATATTACGTTCATGTGCATTATGTATTTAGCATCGCAACAATAAGGTTCTGTTGTATCCAGTAAATATTAAATTTAGTGCTAAATGTAGGTTTACCTTCCTACACCTATCCTGCACTAAACTCTCTCGAGAAAATTGATATCTCTCCTTTTGTTCCAAAGTCAGAAAATAGTCTTTCTTTTAGACCGAAGCAAAACGTAACAAGTAAAGGAAAATAACAAAGCAACAAACTTTACGGCGTGAACATATACTTTAAATATATCGAATTCAGCTGCCTTAGCAATGCACGTAGATTAAAGTTTTGGAATTTCTACGTCAGTGTTAAAGTTTGTTTATAAACATAAAGTTTGTTGTACAAACTATACGAAAAGTATGTTGAAAAATATTTGGAAGGTAGGCTTAACAAAAGAAGAAATTAAAATTCGTTTAGCAAACTTTCATATTATATGCAAAGAATGTTGAAATTGCTTTAATTCCTGAATAAAAACCTTAAAAATTAAATTTTAACAACTACTAAACTTAATTAGTCACAGTTTTATGAATTGAAACAATTTAAAGTTCTATGGCTTTCTTAATATTATTAACACTTACTCTACTTTTGTTCAGTGTACAACTTATAATTAAACAGAAAATAGATGCACGTATTATAGTTAGCATATTTAGATCGGCTATTAAACAACCTGATGATGTGTTACGTATCGTATAGACGATAAACCCACAATAATATAACCGTAAGATTTAAAAGGAATGGTAAGAAATGATCATCGTACCCTGTTAAAATTTTAAAATAAAGGGGGTAAAATTATGTGAAATTGGAAATTATTTTGCTTCTTACTAGGTAGTATTAATAACAATCGCACAAGTTTGTATGTTCGCTTTTTGATTTATTATTTTCAAATCTAATAAACCGTTGAAACATGTGCGACTATTTAGGAGAATGCAGCGAATTGCAATTCTAATGTCCTTAAGTTTGAGTACGTTAAAACTGGTTGGTTCGATGCATCGTACCTTTTGTTTCCAAAATTTTAGTGTGTTGGATTCGTCGTAACTCTTGTTGACTTTAGAATTTTTACACTGAAAAGAGAGTTTATGACAGCTTTTGAACGTACAAGGTGTAAATAACGACGTACCTATGGCCTTAATTTTGTGTCAGCTAAAAGTCCAAGTACTTATAAATAGGTAGCTTACCTTTCTCGGAACTGCAGCTATTAATTAAAGCTTTTCGTGAACACAACCTTATTTACTGTGAGTGATAAACTTTTATTTATTGATCACACGTTTATTTAATGGGCGATATCCTAATCGAATATAAATATTATGAGGAATATTTATTTTTACAAAAGGTTTTCAGGGGGTCACATGACAAAAGACAGTTTGGAAGGTTTTTGATTATGGTAAGTAGAAACGGGGCAGCTTTTGCCGCTATTTCGTTTTTGTGACGTCACAAGACCGCTCAAGTGGCTGACCTTCGGTTTGACCTTGACGGTCACGTGGACGACGTAATTTGACCTTGGGCTTGGCTTTGGAGTTGGCCTTGCGGGTAGCATTTGAGTTTGTGTTGTATCTTGTGGTATATTTTAAAAGCACATGCAGGTCACTGTAATCGTTACGGAGGGAAATTTGAATTTGTCTGTGTCGCCATCTAGTGGTGTATTTTTAAATTAGAGAATATTCTCTGTAATAGATGTTGATCGTACTTGTCTCTCTCCCGTCTCTCACTCGCCTCTATTCTCTCTATCCCTCGTCTCTTTCTGAAACAAATCAATCAATTAATAAGTCAATTAAGTAAGTCAATCTCAAAAGAATCACGATAAATCACGCTCGATCAAATCAAACAATCAGATCAATCTCAATCAATCAACTAAATAAATCTCTATCAATCAATCAAATCATAACTTACAGCTTGCAAAAAAAAACCAGCCTAATTTAACTTACAGCGTGCAAAAACCAGTCTTTAAAAAACGACATTAAATTAGCGTGTAACAGTATAGCCACGTTTTCCATACAATGATAAAAAGTGTGTTTTACACATAAATTAGTAAAATGCCTATACAATAACAAATATAACCAAACGTCACGTCAGATCACTATATTATTTTACACGCAGGGATTGTCTTAACGGAAATACCTCTCACATAAACGGCTCTAGATTTATAAACAAGGCTGAAAGTCCTAAGTCGTTATTGAAAATGCTCAACTACCTCACATACTTACACAATGCAATAACAAATTTGACTAAACTTAAAATTAGACCCGAATAGCCAAAACCTAATTACCTCTCTCATACCTATTGTAATTTCCCATCTAATTGTACTTTCGCATTAACTGTAGCGTCGTTAGTGCGACCTTGTCTGCTTATATGAATTATCTTTATACACACTTTAAAATGATTTCCACCTTGAGAGTGTAAACTATAATCAACCTTCAGCCGTATTTTATACTGTATACATATGCATACAAAATTTTACCTTGAGAACGTAAAGTAAAGTCAGCCTTCAACAGCATACATACATACAAAAATTACTTTTAAAAATAAATGAGTAATTAAATAAGAGCTTGTTGGTATTGTCATAGATTTCTGTCCATAAAAATCCCTTTTGCAATCATTGCAAACAATTTTTTAGAATGTATAACTTAAATATACAAATCTAATTATCTCTTATCACACACTTATTGTAATTCTCTATTTACCTTTCGCGTTAACTATATATTTTGTTAGCACGACCTTGCTTATAAGAATTTTTACTTACACATAATGATTTTTACCTTGAGATTGTAAAAAGTCAACCCTCATACAGTATGTATATCATGTGTATATATACACACACACACAAACACACACACACACACACACACACACATACACGCACACATACACATACACACACACACACACACACACACACACACACACACACACACACACACACAATTACCTTTAAAAATAAATGAGCAATTAAGAGCTCGATATTATCATGGATATACATCAAACTTTATAATTGTTATGTTTAATGTATGACTTTAAACACGTGATGAATGTGGTAAATATTAAAAAAAGAAAACAACAGGATCATTTTGATATTAAAAAAGATAAACAAAGCGACAATCATTGTCAATTTTCGATGTTTACATTCTAGAAAACGGTTTTGATATTAAAAGATAAGCACGATACCGGTAATCGCAGACTTTCTTTTCATCTGGTATTTAAGCTAGGGACAGAGTGTCCCTACTAAACACGAAATTAGGCTTCTGTTTTACATACAAGACTTGTCTCATTAGAAACACCTCTGTTAAAAAAGGCCTTAGATTTTATGTTCAACAACAGATGATTACTTATTACAAAAATATGATCTCTGTATATTTTTTTGCTTCGCCGCTAAGAACATTCGAAAAAGTACATATACATCGATGCATTAGAACCGTGATTTATTTAGATTTCCGTTTTATTCACTTAATGATACTACATCAAGTGGCGACCACAAGCTCTGTTCAATTAGTAACATTTGTTAATTTCTTTGGTATTAGATTAGATTAGAAATTTTCAATTTCCTATAACCCTAAAAATATTCTATGGATCGGTGTTTCTCTGTGCGAATCAAACTTCTAATAGTCATTTGGCAGATAGTTGTTAGTGTACAGCAGATAGGACATTACGATATGACACTTATTTGGTAGATAACTTTTTTCCGGGGTTATTTGAAGGTAAAAATACGGATTCTCTCAAGGTTACCTTCGTATTAAAGACGCCTATAGATATAGTCCAAAACTAAACAATTAAAACAAAATGTTCGTGTAGGTATATAGGGTGTTTAAAAACATGTTCAAGCGGGTAAAAAAATGTTCGGATTTTTTTACCCGCTCTCTTCGAATCAAACAAAAAAGCCATGATAAACATGAGTCAGAAAATTAACCTTTTTCTCTCATGTTTGTTTCGAAGAAATCTAGAAGCGGATAAAACATCCGAACAAGTTTTTTAAATGCAGTGTATATGCATCGGTAAAATCTATTATTGAATGATTTTAGAAACAAGCTAAAAATATATGCAAAAATACATGACTCAGATGTTTCTCCCCATGTCGTTACTGATAATTTCAAACCCACCACATCGGTAAGATAGTCTTTTTAAAAGGTGGATATATCTAAAATTAATGTTATAAAGATCGCTGATAATGATCCCATCCTACTTGACGATATGGAAGATTATTCGGCCAATAATGAGAAGTCATGTAAGGTAATGTATGCAAGGTTGTTATGATCGATTGGGTAAGAGAACAATTTTGTCATTTTCGAACCAGGTTCTTTCCAGTTTGAATTTGGATAATGACTCTGTATTTTCTCCAGCGAACCATAACAAAATGTCTGAGGTCAATAGGTTACAATCGTAATTGGAATGTTAATATCAGATTTGCGGACGTGTTCTGAAGGTAATGCAGGTGAAAGTTACAAACCGAGAATCATTTTAGAAGGTCGCAGAATTGTAAATTTAGAATTTTTTATTAAATCCATTATCGAACTTGGTAACCATTGCCCAAAATTCAACTGTTCTCTAAATAACATGTACATCGCTAAAGAGGAGAAAAATGGGTTTGTTTCAACAATACGTTTTCATCGTAATATGCGCAATGGCAAATTTAAACTTTTGATGATGTTCATGATGATGTAAATAAAGATGCCGTATTAATGACGTCGTGTTTGGATATGCCCTGTATGTCCAATCGTATGTATAATATTCTCCATGGCGAAATATCTGATAAGTGGAAAGAAAAAGCTCTAGTAGATGCTGCTCTAGTATCCTACTGTTCAAGACAAAGTAAGGCTGTAGTGTTACGATGACCTATGCAGTTGACTGAGGAAAATCGTAAACCCGAAAGTAGAACCGAGACACTTTGGCTGCCATCTAGGATTTTCTGGGGAAAACCCACCTTTCACTTTTTTATATGCCCACGTGGGGGACCATATTTTCCACCTCTATGGTTTCTTTTCGGTGGTCATTCTCAACCCTTGATGGGATTTTCATCCCTAACTATTTTTGTTTTTACTCGCTTACTTGAGGGACGTATTTTTTCACCCCTTATTTTATGGCTGCCCACGTGTGAGCTCGTATTTTCCATCCTTATGGTTTCTTTCCAGAGGTCTTTTTCAACCCTTGATGGAATTTTTACCCTAATTACGCCTCTTTGGCAGTTTAGCCCCTAGAAGGTAGGCAAATGCGTGAGCGTACAATGTTCTAATAACAGATCCTAATGCTACCTCATAAGACAGATATAAAAAGTTGTGTTACTTCTGCGCCCCGGCCCCCTTGGTTGAAAACAGTATTATAATAAGGGGATCCTAATACTAACGTGTAAGACAAGTGTAAGAAGTACCATGTAGGTCTTCGACCTTGTGTTAGGGTCTGCGCCCCATGTCGCGGTCCCTTAGCAGGGAAATTTGAAATAAGGGGGCCCTAATGCCAACTTGTAAGACACGTGTAGATCTTCAAAGCATGTTCTCGAGCCTTCGCACCCTGTCGCGGTCCCCTGGTTGGTAATGGTATGGGGTCCTAACCTTATATATAAGTGCAGAAACTAGCTCTTGGGCCTTGGCTCGTATCGTGCCCCCTTGGTGCAGTTGTATTAGGGTCTACGCCCTGGCCCCTTTGAGTTAAAATTGATTTTAGGGCCATCTATTGGCGTATAGACTAATGAACATTTTCTATAATAGAAGTTGATCACGCACACCTCTCTGTTGCTCTATCTCGTTTCTCTCTCTCCCTCTCTATCTTTCGACTCTTTCTCACACACAAACAAATCAATTAATTAACTAATTAATCAATCAGTCTCTAACAAATCATGCTCGATCAAATCAATCAGATCAATCTCAATCAAGCATCCGAAATCATGTCTTACAGTTTGCGGAAACCAGATTACAATTCAAAACTGAATACATTAGTCTAAATTAAATATGACGTAAAATAATAAATAATTTCTACCCTAATGCAATGATGCTATATACAGGGTGGCTCAGAAACATGTTGCCAAACTTTAGGGGGCTATAAAGGCCGATGAATTAAGTACTTTTGCCTTATAAACGTATGTCCGGAAATGAGTCGTTAAGGCACTAGACGAAGAAGTGTTAAAAAATTGCAGAATGTTCGCATTTACGACTTTTTGTATTTTTTAATATTTATTAAATAAGAAAAACAATAAAACATTATATTAGTTGTTCAAAATTGCGGCCATCGACTTGCTGACATGCGGTCGTACGTCGAACCATTGATTGGCGAACTCGATAAAGGATGTGCGGATCTTCCTGAACAACTTGACTCGCAGCCATTACCCTTCCAATCAATTCTTCTTCTGTAGTTACAGGTGTTTCATACACTAATGATTTGAGGTAACTCCAGAAGAAAAATCGACAGGTGTCAGATCTGGGCTTCGGCTGGCCAGTTAACAGGTCCACCTCGTCGCCGGAGCTCCGTCGTGCTGATACCACATTCTACGACGAATGTCCAATGGAACATTTTCAAGCAACTCAGGGAGAACTTCTTGTAGGAATGTTAGGTAGATTTGACCATTTAAACGTGGAGGTAGTAGGTACGGTCCAATAATATGATCTCCTACTATGCCAGCCCACACGTTAATAGAGAACTGATACTGGTTAGACTTCTGAAATGTTCCATGAGGATTTTGGTCGCTCCAAATGCGACTATTACGGCTATTGAAGTAACCTTTCTAGTAAAGCAAGCTTCATCGCTAAATAGAATAACTGAGCTAAAATCGAACTGTCGAGCGCATTTTTCCAAATACCAGCGACAAAAGTTTACTCTTGGACCGTAATCCCGTTGGGTCAAACTGTGTACTTTTGAAGATGATAAGGGTATAGCAATTGTTCATGAAGTACACGCCATACTGATGCCCTTGTATTTCCAGTTTGATTTGCTATTGCTCGCACACTAGTGGAGGGTTTTCTTCCACTCGTCGCAATACTTCTTCTTCCATCTCCACCGAACGAGCCGTTCTTTGCTGACCCGTACCTCCATTTCGTTTAAAATTTCCTTTTTCTCTTAAACGAAGGTGTAACGAAACCAATAATCTGCGAGATGGATGGCGACGATTGGGAAACCGACCAGCGTAGATCCGTGCAGCTTCCCTGCTATTGCATCTTGCTTCTCCATAAATCAGATGCATATCAGCCATTTCCTCAAAACTAAAATGTTCCATAGTAAAAGAATTCTTCTTTATTTAAATTATCACTTTAAAATAACAACTATTTGAAATTTACAAAATCAAAGTGACATTCAAAACGTCATTCAAAATTTGAACAATTTTTGATAATTGAAGAAAAAGTTCTTTTGCTATGAAACATTTCAGTTTTGAGGAAATGGAAAAAGGAAATTTTAAACCAAATGTAGATACAAGTCAGCAAAGAACGACTCGATCAGTGGAGATGGAAGAAAAAACAAAATTTAAAAAAGCTTATCAATGAAGCTTGTTTTACTAGAGACAGTTACTTCAAAGACCGCAATACTCATATTTGGAGCAACCAAAATCGTGTTGATAGCCGCAATTTTGAACAGCTAATATAATGTTTTATTGTTTTTCTTATTTAATAAATATTAAAAAATACAAAAAGTCGTAAATGCGAACATTCTGCAATTTTTTAACACTTCTTCGTCTAGTGCCTTAACGACTCATTTCCGGACATACGTTTATAAGGAAAAGTACTTAATTCATCGGCCTTTATAACCCCTAAAGTTTGGCAACAAGTTTCTGAGACACCCTGTATATATATATATATATATATATATATATATATATATATATATATATATATATAGGCAGATTCTCTCTTTCTAAACAGGCACCAGCTATACATTCGGAAAATTATGTCTGATTTATTTGCATGTTCAATTACATACACATAAACTTGTTTCACAGAAACGTGATCATTAATAGTTATAAAAACCTCATTAAAAGGACTGGAAAGTAATAATTACTTATATATAACATAGAGTTAAATTAAATTAACATGTTTTTAAGAATGCCAATTTGACATAATGGAAATAAAAGGCAAAAGGTTTTAATGGTTCTATTATTATAAGCGAATTAACAATAACTACAAGTTTAAAATCCACGAATACGTATCAACTATTTGTAGACCTGATTTTATGACTTCATCCTATAAGAGTAATAATACATTTTAAAAATCTTTACACACACACATATATATATATATATATATATATATATATATATATATATATATATATATATATATATATATATATATGTATATATATTAAAAAAAATACGTTTACCTTTAGAAGTGTTTTTTCTTTCAGTTGTTCTAATAATAACCATATGTTGAACTGAAGTATTTTTTATACAACGTATCCACATGTACTCTCACTAAACACGTTTTATGAATGGTTGGATATAAACTGGCTATTGCATTCCGATCATTAACTAATTTAGAAAGTAGTACACAAAGCCTGATTACTGCTACTCGTATTTAGCAATTATATTGTACTTATAAATTTACATTCAAAATACAAATATTTTAAAAATTTTACTAACGCAAAATTACTTTTAAATAATTTGAATCTTGAGATTACATGTCCCTAGGGAAGATATTAGAGAGTGGTTAGGTCAATACTTCAAACTTCCACCCGAAGATAACCGATTATATCCGAACATTGACTAGACCGTCAGCGCACAAGACTCTAGGCTAGCAGCGTTCTCGTTTCTCGTGTGTTTCGCTCTTTAAAGTGTAACTGTCATCGAGTGAGCATTATTATGATGTATTCTGCGGCTTATGAGCCAACATCAGCGGACATTAGAGATTTTACTGACTTGCTAATAAACTATTGCAACATAACTGTTCAAGATAATGATGGAAACTATGACGTGGATGAGCTGAATGTATCTCACATCCAAGGTGATGGTGGTGATTCACAGAAGAGGAAGAAGAGCGATGAGGTAGAGGAGAAGGACGAATCTCAAAACCATGATGAGGATGGCGACGAATCACGGTTCAAAAAGAAGAAGACCGATAAAGGTTCTTATTAAATAAAAATGATGTATTGTTGTTTATAATAATAATAATAATATATTGTCAAACGCTAAGCTTTACTTCAATTTTGTCAATAAACTTGTTTTTCCGTCTTGATTGATGTTTGCAGCTTTACGAGTTTTCGCGTTAGGGTGTTTTTCGCTGGCGTGTTTTCGTATTTGCGTGTTTTCGCGTTAGCGTGTTTTCATGCTTGCGTGTTTTTTTGTGTTGGCGTGTTTTCGTGTTTGTATGTTTTCACGTTTGCGTGTTTTCGTGTTAGTATGTTTTCGCGTTTGCGTATTTTCGTGTTAGCGTGTTTTCGTGTTTGCGTGTTTATGCGTTAGCGTGTTTTCGGTTATGTGTTTTCGTGTTTGCGTGTTTTTGCGTTAGCGTGTTTTCGTGTTAGCGTGTTTTCGTGTTAGCGTGTTTTCGTTCTGTGTGTTTTCGTGTTTGCGTGTTTTTGCGTTAGCGTGTTTTCGTGTTAGCGTGTATTCGTGTTGGCGTGTTTTCGTTCTGTGTGTTTTCGTGTTTGTATGTTTTCGTGTTAGCGTGTTTGTGTTTGTGTATTTCCGTTTGTGTGTTTTTGCATTAGCGTGTTTTCGTATATGTGTGTTTTCGTGTTTGTATGTTGTTACAATGTAATTGTTCAGGGTGAAGACGATGAGATGAATGTATCTTAAAATCTCGATGATGGTGATGATCTCCTTGAAATTTCAAGTAAATTAGATTACGTCACTCTTATCTCAGATTAGAAATTTTAAATCGTTTACCTAACATGGCTATTAATCTCAACTGATAAAAATCCGTATAACGTGAAGTACAAGTGTGCGCGCGCGCGTGTGTGTGTATGTGTGCGTGTGCGTGTGCGTGTGCGAGTGCGAGTGCGAGTGCGCGTGCGCTTGCGCGGACGCGGGCGCGTGTGCGTGCGCGTGCGCGTGCGCGCGTGTGTGTGGGTGTGTGTGTGTGTGTGGGTGTGTGGGTGTGTGTGTGCGCATAATTGAGTATACAGATAAATCATGATTGCATAGAGGAATATATTTTAACATGATATTAATGCACTCCATAACAATAGTTTATGTAATCTCAAGATTCAAATTATTTAAAAGTAATGTTACGTTAGCAAATTTTTTAAAATATTTGTAAGTATTTTGAATGTAAATTTATAAGTACAATATAATTGCTAAATACGAGTAGCAGTAATCAGGTTTTGTGTGTTACTTTCTAAATTAGTTAATGATCGGAATGCAACAGCCAGTTTATGTCCAACCATTCATAAAACGTGTTTAGTGAGACTACATGTGGATACGTTGTATAAAAAATATTTCAGTTCAAGATATGGTTATTATTAGAACAACTGAAAGAAAAAACACTTCTAAAGGTAAACGTATTTTTTTAATATATATATATATATATATATATATATATATATATATATATGTAAAGATTTTAAATGTATATATATATATATATATATATATATATATATATGTGTGTGTGTGTGTGTGTGTGTGTGTTTTTAATTGATATTGCTAGTAAAAATGTCGATAAAGATTTTTAAAATTATTACCCTTATAGGATGACGTCATAAAATCAGGTCTACAAATAGTTGGTACGTATTCGTGGATTTTAAACTTGTAGTTATTGTTAATTCGATTATAATAATAAAACCATTAAAACCTTTCGCCTTTTATTTCCATTACATCAATTTGGTATTCTTAAAAATATGTTAATTTAATTTAACTCTATGTTATATACAAGTAATTATTACTTTCCAGTCCTTTTAATGAGGTTTTTAGGACTGTTAATGAACACGTTTCTATGGAACAAGTTTGTGGGTATGTAATTGAACATGCAAATAAATCAGACATAATTTTCCGAATGTATAGTTGGTGCCTGTTTGAAAAGATAGAATCTGCCTATATATATGTACATATATATATATATATATATATATATATATATATATATATATATATATATATATATATTTATAAAGCATCATTGCATTAGGGTAGAACTTATGTATTATTTCCCGTCACATTTAATTTAGACTTGAATGTATTCAATTATTATAAGTTTTTGTTATGAACGAATAAGTTCAAAGGTAAATATGTAATTAAAAATTATTATTAGTATTTTTAATTACATATTTATCTTTGAACTTATTCGTTCATAACAACAACTTATAATAATTTAATATTAGTCAAGTTGCTGTGGTATGTGTGAATCCTTGCGATATTGCAGGCTCATTTTCCATTAAAATAAGTAATTTGATTGTAATCTCATTATATTTAGAATTTACATCAGTTCTACATACATAAAGATAAAATTTACATCGATTGGGGCTTGAACCTTGATGGCGCAGTTGGTTAGCGCGGGACTCTAGCAAAGTACAGGTCGTAGGTTCAAATCCTACTCGAGGTAAACTTTTTATTTATGTATTTAATAAAATAATAATTGAATGTATTCAGTTTTGAACTGTAATCTTGTTTCCGCAAACTGTACGACATGATTTCGGTTGATTGATTGACATTGATCTGATTGATTTGATCGAGCATGATTTGTTGCAGATTGATTGATTAATTAATTAATTAATTGATTTGTTTGTGTGTGAGAAAGAGCCGAAAGAGAGAGAGAGGGAGAGAGAGAAACGAGATAGAGCAAGAGAGAGGTGTGCGTGATCAACTTCTATTATAGAAAATGTTCATTAGTCTATACGCCACTAGATGGCGCTAAAATCAATTTTTTAACTCAAAGGGGCCAGGGCCCAGACCCTGATACAATTGCACCAAGGGGGCACGATAGGAGCCAAGGCCCAAGAGCTAGTTTCCGCACTTATATATAAGGTTAGGGCCCCATACCATTACCAACCAGGGGGCCGCGATCTACACGTGTCTTGCAAGTTGGAATTAGGGCCCCCTTATTTCAAATTCCCTTTATTATAATACTATTTTCAGCCCAGGGGGCCGGGGCGCAGAAGTAACACAACTTCTTATATCTGTCTTATGAGGTAGCATTAGGGTCTCTTATTAGAACATAGTACGCTCACACATTTCCCTAGCTTCTAGGGGCTACAATTCCAAAGAGGCGTAATTAGGGTAAAAATTACATCAAGGGTTGAAAAAGACCTCTGGAAAGAAACCATAGGGATGGAAAATACGACCTCATACGTGGGCGGCCATAAAATAAAGGGTGAAAAAATACGCCCCTCAAGTAAGCAAGTAAAAACAAAAATAATTAGGGATGAAAATCCCATCAAGGGTTGAAAATGACCACCGAAAGGAAACCATAGGGGTGGAAAATACGGTCCCCCACGCGGGCATATAAAAAAGTGAAAGGTGGGTTTTCCCCAGAAAATCCAAGATGGCGGCCAAGGTGTCGCGCTTCTACTCCCGAAATAGTTCCGTTTTATTATAAGACCAAGATAGGAGTAGATGTTGTCGACCAGAAGTGTCAAAATTACGATGTGTCCAGAAATTCAAGACGTTGGCGTATGGTTCTATTTTACAACCACTAAACATTTCACCAATAAACGCTCTGGTTGTATTCCAATATCCATCATTTTGAATCGAATGTTAAAAGAATTGCCTTCCTAGAAACCATTGCTTGGAACCTTGTTTTGCCCCAAATACAATGTACATTCAATCTTCCTCGCCTTCTAACAGAATTAAAGCAAAGAGCAAATACTATTTTGGGAAAACAGGGCGAAAGTATTGAAGAACCCCTGGTCAAGAAGTCAAAAGATCGAGGACGATGTTATATTTACCCGAGAAAAAGAGATAGAACCACTAGAAAGTTTTGCAAATGTTTTTTAATAATTCTGATTTTTTTTAAGATTTACGAATTTTTGCCAATAGTTCAAGCAAATGTTGAACAATAATGCATTATTGATTAAAATGCCTTATTAGTTCATATTCAGATGCTGATTAGTTAATAAACAATCAAATAAAGAACTGGGGGACGTTCGTCCCCCACGCGACTAACCGCGACATTAATAGTGATGCGACTAACCAAGGGTTAAATTATACTCTTGAGATAGTATTATTTAATTTTAAAATCCTCTCAAAATGTATAGTTTTTAATTAGATTGTGCACTTACATTTTAAGGGAACATTTTTATATGAATTCTTACACAAATATTACTGTTATTATTAAATTAGTTCCTGCAAGCATTTTAAGTTAATTCATCAAAGTTTTACAATAAAGGCACTTTCAACTTTATGTTAGTTACACTAATTATAATGTTAAGTTGCGAAAATATGCAAATTTTGGTTTTTACCTAGTTAACCTTTCTCAACATGAAGCTGCTTTAAATTTTGTTTCAAAATCCTCATTACCACGCACGACATAAATTTTACAATAAAAGATTTGCTAATACGATTTAAATTTTTAGACCCCTTTAAGCCAAGCGAAATTAATCTTAAATTAAAAATTGCAAAGAGCTAAATCTCTTTATACATTCTGTTTGTAAAAGGAAAAGCTAAAATGCTCAATTGTAATATCCCTGCAACACCTTTCCTTTGTATCGTTAAACAGTTTAACCAGTATTGAAAGTATTTTCTGATTTACACATTCAGAAAATTCAACCTAATTGTTTACAGTTGTAACAAAATTTATGAGTTTACTCTAAATAAAGTTGGGATTGGTTAAATATGAAGACAGATTTTCGGAAAACTGTAAAATTTTAAAGAGTTAATCAAACAGTGGTTTATTCATGCAAGAACCGTCTAACTTTCTTCTATGTAAAAAGTTAATAGTCCGGAAAGTTAAATGTTTTTAAAATTCACTTTTAATGTTTGTAAAATGATTTTGGCAATTCTGCTGTGTTAATATTTAATACGTTAGGGTTGACACGGCCTTTTAAAACTAATTTCATGCAAAACTTGATAAACTACTTAAAGTTAACTTTTACACTCGCAGTTTGTTTTACTAGATATAGTATTACATTACATGTTTAACTAGACGATACGCTGGTTTTAACTGATAAAGTTAGAAAGTCGCAAAACTCAAATACATAGTTCAATCTTACACATGTAAATAAACGTTTACTAAATTACTGCGATATCGTAACTGCGTCGTTTTATTTAGAAAACGGGTAAGCCCTAACATATGCGAATATCACGCTTCATTTCCGTTACTAATACAAACATCAATACGAAGCATCAAATAGACCTTTTATTTTGTAAATATGGCGTTGGAATTTTTGTACCAAACTTGGCAGAATGTTTAACTAGTCAAATGATTAAAATTTTATTCAAAATAATCCAGTTAGCCATGGAAAATCGATTTCGGTATTGTTTTGGTTGCAACTCTTTTGTTTTTCTGTTCTTTGCGTTTTGAGGCTGAGTAAATTCGACAGAGATCGCATGATTGGCTTAAGTGAAGGTAGTTTTTCGTTCAGAGAAATTGCTAATCGTCTTAACCTAAATCAATCCTTTGTAGTACGGTGTTATCAAGCATGGTCTAGAGAAGGTCAAGAACGTCGTAGAAAAGGAAGTGGACGGCCAAAACAGACAAATGTGGTCCAGGACCGCATCTCCGATTAATGGCATTAAGAAACCGATCTCGAGTACAAGATCAATAGCCGATCAATGGTTTGGAAACGAAGGACGTTCTGTAACCCTTCGTACAGTTTACCGTCGAATTAGAGCTTTTGGCTTGCAGTCCTATCGATCACATCTTGTGCTTCCGATGGTGGTTTGTCATCGACAGCAACGTTTTGAGTGGCGCACCTTGCGACTTTTTTTTATGATTGTGGACCTGAACAGGCTAAATTTGGCCTATCGTGCTAAAGCACTCAGGAACACTTAAGAGGATGGATAGAGAGATAACTAATTGCCAATAGATGCCTATAAACAGCTACCTTATATTTTCTCATATCATAAGTGAGAGGAAAGCAGGAACTAGGGAGATCATTCCAGAGTTTAGAAACCGTGTAGAAAAATGTGGATTGCGCCCGTTTGGTACGACAAGTGGAGATTTGTACTGCATACTGATAATGTGAATGAGCGAACCGAGTGTTTCTCGCAAGGATAGCCCGAGATGGTATCAAAAAATACAATTCAGCAGCACAATAGCCGTTGTAATAACAATAATACAAAGAAAGAACTGAAACCACCCTTCTATGCTCAAGGGACTGTATGTGAGAAGTTAAGGACGGGTCGCTCTCTTTTGATATCGAGAGCATATTGGGGAGCAATAACCCAGAGGTGAGAATTACATTCCAGATGAGGCCGAATTTGGGCCTTATACAGCAGAAGGAGTTGTCGAGAGGTAAAGTACTGCTTAGATCTGTACAAAAAGCCTATTTTACGAGCAGCTGTTTTGGTAGCTGACAGAAGATGGTCAACCCATGAGTGATTTGAGGATACAGTCATACCCAACAGAGTAATAGGGTCTGAAAACTTAAGAACTGGGCCATTCACCCTTACAACAGGAAATGATCGATCTTTTTTGGCGAACACAAGGCAACATTGAGTTTTGTTAGCATTAAATTTAACTAGATTATTGCTTCCCCATTCGAGAATACGTTGAATGTCTTTGTTGATTGAATTTGCCATTTCAGCTTTAATTACTTGATTTGACATAGAAGGTGGATTATCACTATGAGTAGACTGAAATGAACTACAGTGAAGAGTGCTATCGTCAGCAAAGCAATGGATGGGGTTAGTTGTTGAAGAAATAAAGTCATTTATGTACAGCAGAAAAAGTGTAGGCGCTATAACGGATCCCTGTGGTACGCCCGCGTTAATGCTAACTTCCTTTGAAAAAAAGCCATCAACTACGACACGTATTCGTCTTTTATCAATGAAACTAGAAACCCAGTTGATGAGCGTATCATTTAACCCAAACGAGGTGAGTTTGGCAAGTAAACACTTATGCCAAACTTGGTCAAATGCCTTTGAGATATCTCAAGCGACTACAACTGTTTCACCGGACTGCTCTACAGCATTATTCCAAACTTGTGTCACATATGAAAGAAGATCACTTGTTGAACGACTTTGCCTAAACACATATTGGTGGTCACTAAGGAGTTTGTTAGTTTCAAGGAACGTGAGCAGTTGCTGATTGATGGCTTTTTCCATAATTTTAGACAAAATGGAAGTGATGGCTATTGGTCGGTAGTTTGAGGGATCGTTCTTATCGCCTTTTTTTGGGAATAGGTTGGACTGGTACTAGTTCGGGGGAACATTTCTTTAAGACAGTAGCTGGGATACCGTCTGGGCCAGTCGCCTTATTGAGATCCAGCCTACTGATGATCGATTCCAAAAGCTTGTACCGAAAATGAACTGGTTTCATAGCGTATGAAGAAGAGTTGACTAGGGGCATATCTTTTCCAGAATCATGTGGACACGAGTTTGATGTAAACAAATCCACAAAAACATTGGCTTTGTCTACAGAATCAGCAACTAAAGGAGATGTAACTAGTTCATTGCATTTTCGTTGTTCGAACAACTTTTTAGTTTTAATGATGATATTTCTAGCACCAACGTATTCTACATGACTATCGACCGATTGATTAGATGTCCATTTAATGTAATATTTATTTTTTAAAGATATTGCATCAGCACAAGCCTTATTGAACCAGGGTTGGGAACGTGAATGACCTATACGGTACGGTTTTTTGGGAATGTATAACTCCATTCCGATGAGGATGAGTTCAGATACGGAAAGAGCGATGTCCGAAGAGGACGACTTAAAACAATATTCACGCCATGGAAAGGTTGCAAAGAAATCCCGTAAATTACTCCATCGAGCTGACTTAAAACACCACAAAGTTCTATCGGTTTTGCGAACAACAGTGGAATTAGGTATAGTAGAAATGATTTCTATTAGACAATGGTCGGATAGACCTAAAGGCGAAAGAACGAAAGTTTTATAAACAAGAGGGTTTGATGTAAGAAAGAGACGTGGAAGATGTGGAGTATGGTTAGGGTTATCAGGGATTCTTGTGGGTTCAGAAATCATTTGTGTGAGATCACATGAAATAGCAAATGTTTCTGCACTATGACCAACAGGATTTGTAGTAGATGAATGCAGCCAATTAGAGTTATGAACATTGAAATCGCCTACAATTGAGATATCGCAAGATGGAATCTTTCATACTAAAGTAATCGAAAAAGTCTTCAAAGTTACTGTCATTAGGAGACCTATAAATACAACAGTATAATTTCACAAAATTAGGACCAGAATGTTTAAACCAAATCACGTCAAAATTTGTATTTTCTAAGGAAGAAACTCTCTTGCAAGCAATTCTGTCCTGGATGTAGGCACATACGTCTCCTTTATATCGAAAGTTAGAGTGAAGGTGGTATTGAGGAAATTGCAAGTCGGGTGACTCGGAGCTTTCAGAGGAGATTTGTGTTTTGTAGAAACAAAATATCAGGTTGTAATTGTTCAAGATGTTGGTGAATAGCATTAAGATTAGACCTGATACCGCGGATGTTGCAGTAGTGAATCAGAAAGTTGACACTTTCGATGACCGAGGTTGCTTGGGCCCTGTCCTCCCGGACATCCGAATGGGGCAGGATTTTATGTCCGGAATTTATTACCCTAGAAACCACAACCATCTTATTTTTTAATTTCGGGCTTTTAATCCGATAGGAAGACAGTGAGGGAGAAAAGGAATGATAAGGATGAGAATAGATTAAGGATGAAGGAAAAGGTAACCGGCAGCCCTTACCGAGCTCAGAACCCAGACCCAATATTAAGGAGCCCATGGTAAGTGTGGTGGTACCCCCCCGGCTGGCATGGAGTATACATGCCCACCACCTTGCAAACTGGATTGTGAAACCGGATTGTGACGTGGAATGGCATAGGGTGGTCTTCAGTAACGAATCCCGATTCTGCTTAGGATTGCACGATGGCCGCATGAGGGTCAGACGTACACGTGGGGAACGTCGCAGATTCCAGTTTTCTATTGAGCGGCATGTGCACCACACTGTGGGGGTTATGGTATGGGGTGCTATTGTTTATGGAATCAGGTTTCAGTTCGTATTCATCCGAGGCAATATGAATGCCCACCGATATGTTGATGAAGTAGTAGAACCCCATATCCTTCCACTCCTCCAAGAGCTGGAAGACCCGATTGTCCAACAAGATAATGTCCGTTCCCACCTTGCAAGGCATTCTATGGAGCGCTTCGAAGAGGTTAACATCAATATCTTGACGTGGCCACTCAGATCTCCCGACCTCTCGCCCATCGCACATGTGCGGGACATTATGGTAGAAGACTCGAACAATTTGCCAATCCTCCACAGACACTAGAAGCTCTCCACCATGAACTACAGATTACCTAGGATGCAATACCTCAGGAAGAAATCGACCACCTGTTGGAATCCATACTAAGAAGGGCGCCGGAATGTGGTCCAACACATTATTAATAAAAAATGCCTATATCTTTTGTTTAATTTCTTTGAAATTTTAATCAATTACTACATTTTACTACGTAAAAATTTCTGCCCAGTTTGGTCCAAATATTCCAACGCCATCTTGGTATTGCATTTTTTATGTCAGAGAGTATACTTTGAAAAGAAGTCGTTTTTGTATAATGTACACCACACCATATTAAGTATTTAATAAGGAATTATTCCGCTATTTAAGAAAATTCGTATGAAAAAAAACTGTTGTAGGAATGACACAGATTACCACTCAAGAATCACTGATTTGTTAAGCTAAACCAAAGTGTATCAATGCTGCGATGCAACAGTGACAACATGAATAGCCCAGAAAAGGGTTTAGGCATCCTGATATTTGTTTACAATCCTCAAAATACGAAGAGGTTTGGACCATAGGTTCCCAACCTTTTATGGACTACAGCCCCTTTACAAGAAAAAAATTCCAACCCCCCCCTTTTATATAATAGTTAATTATACCAATTTTATATGTCTGTATTATCTATTAATAATCACAAATTAAAAATTAAATCTCTCTTCTCTCTCTAATCGCGCTCCTCGTGGTCGTGGCAGGAGGTCGTTGTTATTAATCAATTAAAAATATAAAAACATGTTATAATAAAACATTCAATTCAGACTAAGACCATACAGAGTGTTAAAACAAAATTATAACTTAACCAACAATTGCAAGACAATACAAATACACAAAGCTGAAGCACCCCGCACTGCTGCACTGCACAAAGGCAAAGACAAGACGATTAATCAAAATTATCATCAATCAGATGGTTGAAGCTGGTGGAGTTTTAGCAATTTGTTAATGTCGGGTTTCAATTTAGTTAATATCAGTCGCAAATCACCACGATCAGTGATCTGCCGTCTATTCCTTTTCTTAGACAGTAAATTAGCTACCACACTGAACCCACGCTCAGCCAAATATGATGAAGCAAACACAATTAAAAATTTCTGCACTATTTCCCACAATCCACGGTGGAGAGCTGATATTGATTTTTGGAGCCAGAACTCTTGGTATCCATTTCTGAATTTTACTATTAGTTCTTCATTAGTTGTGAGCTCTACGAGTTCTTCTTCTAAATTTGATGATTCTGCTGTAGCTGCATTTGCGAAACGGTCTAAAACCCAGCTTGATATATTCATATTTAAAATATCCTGGAATCGTTCTGTAAAATCAGCATGAAGAGCGTCCAGGTAATGGCACTAAGTAACTAAATCTTTCTGTTTTACCGGTAATGCTGATAATGTCGGAAAGTGACTATATTCACCTCTTCCTAGATTTTGTTTGAATAGAAGATGTTTTCTAACAAAAGCAGCTATGACGTTTTTTGTTTTTATTAAATTCAACTGCACCTTGCAAATGTAAATTAACGTCATTAAATATTTTAAAAAGGTCTCTGTCAAATAAGCGATGTCATTGTTGGACGCAATCAAGTTTCCGCACAGTTCATCGTTTCTGTTTTCAAGGAAGTCCCGTACTGAGTCAAATAGATTGAAAAAGCGATTCAGACAAACACCTTTCGAGACCCATCGTGGTTTTCATCATTTTCACTACAAAGTTGCCCAAATAATCTGCCATTTAATAAATTTCTTCTTATCTTGTTGACTGTTCTAATAATGTCATGGAACGGCGTATGCAGGCGTTCATTAAGATTTTTTGCAACCAAGTGCATGATATTAAATATGGATTCTCCCTTTGTATCGGTTTCCTATTTTTTTTTTGCAAATAATAACTTGAATAGAAAATTTTGAAATTTTTTAAGTAATCATATAATGATAGTTCAACGTCTTTAGCCACTTCATCTATTCTTCTTTGCACTGTATTATTACGCAAAGGAATTTTTTTTTTATTATATCTGGCGTCTTATGATGAAGAACAGTTCCGCTTGCCTCTTTGACTGCCGGCATAATTAGTTCTCATCAATTGTGAGTGGTTTTCCCGCTTTTGTGATTAATAATGAAATATTATATGAAGGTCGTACTCAATCATCTTCTTGTTTAGAACACGATCCAAAAAGGTTTGATATAGTTGGCTGTTTGAAATATTTCTTTTCAACTCCTTGCAAATAGGATAAATCTTTGTCCTTTTTACCAGCATGTATTTTATTCAAATGCTCTTGGGGCCTAGAAGGCATCATAGCTTCATTTGAAAAAACTTTTTGGCAAATTAAACATAGGTAATAACTAGTTAGTTGGAGATTGCGTAAATCCATATTTCAAATACTCAATATTGTACTGCCGACATTTCTTCTTAGTTTCAGACATTTTAGAATTCACAATTTGTTACGATTTCAATACATTAACTTTTCAACCGATTTATAGAAAGTTATAAAACTAATGGCTATAATGACCTCTTTACTTTATTAGTCACACACGAGAATGGATGACTGACAAAAGCACACAAAAACAATAAGACATTAGAGCCTTTTAAAGATTTGATTTCGAGCACGCAACAACTTGTAAGCCTTTGTTTGTTTGCGGTGCCCCGGTGCTCTTGCTCTGCAAACAGGTTATTCAAGTTCCCGTATTTTTGTCGAAACATGCTTGATTGCGTAAATCACGTCTTTGCTTACCAACTTGCATATTTAAACTTCTATACCGTTCTAAATAATTTTTTTAACAATTTATCCGCCTATGTATTCCTCAATTACATATTTATGAATATGGCAAACCTGATTTGAGTTAAGTTTTTTACTAAGTACAAAAAGACAACGGTGCGCAATGTGGCACTTGAGAGGCGCCTTGTGAGCAGTTACATTGGTAGAATTTCTCGTAATAAAAATAATAATAATAATAAATAAATTCGCATGTATTCACATATTGTCAATGGTACAATATAAAGAAGTAGCTACAGGTACCAGAAAACGCTGTTATTTATGCTCAAGATTGAGAAATCGACATTCAAAACGAATTTGTACAATTTGTAACAAAAATATTTGTACAGAACACAGTAAACCTACATGCAATGAATGTTATGTACAATTTATGTACAACTCTTATAATTTTACATATTTAGTATCTTATTTCTGTACTTATGTATGTTTATATACATAATATATTATCAATACATTTATAATCTTTGTTCAAACTTGTATCTAATATATATTTTTAATGGTTAATAAACTTTTTAAACATGTTTAGATTGTTTCACTTTTCTTAGACATGATTACAAAACAATTTATTGTATTGAATGTAGTGCTTTTTAAATATGCTTGTAAAAAAAAAATCAAAACAATTATAAATGACGTTGGTGCCTAGGAGGCGCCATGCTAGTAGTTATGTATGTAAAGTTAACGCGAGTACTTAAAGGTTAAATTTCTAATTAGGTAGGTACGCCTCGACTACCCCCTTGACTGTCATAACGACCCCCATTTGCCTTTGGACTCGCTACCGCCCCCACGAAAAGATCCAGAGATCACTAGGGGCGGTACCGCCCGTTGGGGACCTATGGGTTAGACGATATCATACTAAACAGCTCAGTTCACGTTTCTCAACCTTTCAGTAGTTGAAACCCAAGCTTGCAACCTCTGCTATACCAATTAATTTCTGATCACTTCCATACTCAGTACGTAAATATACCTACTAAACGTGATTCGCTTGTCTCTTCACACGATTACACTAATAGAAATCACGCATTTTACCTACTTGGATTCACATTGTCACGTGGTCATGATTTTATTAAAAATTAGCCGTTAGTTTCGAAATTTCAAGTAATTCTTTAGTACCGTACTTTTGAAATGTAGTATACGTTCATGCAATTGAACTTGATAATGCATACATTTTTGGGAAGCTTTTCGATTAGAACGTTAGTGAAAGGAGCCCAGATGAGGACAAATGGAGTAGGGAAAGTCACGTTTACGTGACCGTGGCCATTTCCATCCCTACTTTGACAACTTTTATCTGGGGTGTTTTTCAACCCATTGATGGCATTTTCAACCCTTGAAGGCATTTTTACCCCTAATTAACTACCTTTTGGCTGTCTTTGAGGGTGGGATCGGCTTCTTTTCGAGGGCGATTTACAACCCTTTGATGAAATTTTCATCCCATTAACTGTGTTTTCACCCCTAATTAAGGTCTTTTTGGCAGTATTAAGAGCCATTTTGCCAGTCCACTCGCGGGGCGGTCACATGACTGATGTGGGGATAGTCGCGTGACATTTTTACCCCAATTAAGGCCTTTCTTGCAGTTTAACCCCTGGATGGTAGGCAAATGCGGTCGCATACAGTGTTCTGATTGGAGGGCCTGAGGGTGGGCTACACCCTAGTTTCTAATTGGTTCATGGACTCCGCCCTCTGGTTTCTGATTGGTTGCGGCTATTTTGTGGGTACGGCTTCTAAGCCATTTTGTGGGATGTGTATTGACGGCCATTTTGTTTTGGAGACCATCTTGTAGGGTATGGCGGAAAATTTGAAATTGTATTCTAATAAGAGGGTCCTCACGGTCATATCATAAGACAGGTATAGCACTTTGGAGCTTGTTCTCAGGTCTTATCCCCGTGTATAGGGGTTCAAGGGTCTTCGCCCCCTTGTGAGCTGTAAATCTTCGGTGGCTATTTCACTATTTTTAATTATGAGGTCATAACTAATTGCCTCCGCCATTTTGTTTTTAATTGAGTTAGCATTAAACTCCAGCGCTATTTTGTTTTTAATTATGTCACAATATCATTGTATTCTAGTAAGTGGGGCCATCGTGCTATCCCACAAGTCAGGGTTAAGACTCCGGAGCTTGTTCTAGAGTTTTCGTCCCTTATCCGGTCCTCGTTCCCTTAGCTGGAAATTTGAAATAGTACTCTAATAAGGGGCCCTCATGCTTTTTTATGAGACCGCGGAACTTGTTCACCTGTCTTAACCCTCTGTTGTGGTCCCCTTGCGGGAAATTTTGTCAACCATTTTTGTAATTAGCGGGAGATTTGAACTTTTATTGTAAAAATGGGACCTTGCTAACACATAAGACAGATATAGGACGCCGGAACTTGTTCTCGAACCTTCGCCCCTTGTCAAAAGTCAGATATTAATCAAAGCAATCAATCGACCAATAAAATCAGCTGAAGCATATCAAACCAAATCTATCAATCTCCATCAAATCAAACAAATAAATCTCAAACAAATCACTTTAGATGAAATCAATCAATGTGATTAACCAAATCAGACAAATCAACCAATATCGATCAAACCAAACAAGAAGCTGATCTAACAATTCTTCATAACCTTCAGGTAACGAATCTACCAGAGTACATACAAAACTCCTATAAGCGACCGCTTACTCCCTAAAAAAGGCTAACCAACACTTAAAGCTGGTACTTTTCCCAAACACTGGCGTGGGAATAGAAAACAGTCGATCATCCACAAATCAATCTCAATCAATTCAATCTCAATCAACCGCATCATAACTTACTTCTTAAGCTTAACTTGCAGGTTGCTAAAATAAACTGCAATTCAAAAATACATGAGATAGCCTTCGACATTGCTGTCAAAATATACGAACATTAAATTAGCGTGTAATACTATTACCACTTCTTGCATAGTGATAAAAATACGTTTTACAATTAAATTAGTAAAAATGCCTATAGAATAACAAATATAACCAATTTCGAAATCAGACCACTATATTGTTTTACATACAAAGGATGTCTTAGCGGAAATAGCTCTGGCAAAAAGAGCCCTAGATTTATAAACAAGCTGGAACGCAGTATTTCGTTTTTGAAAGTGGGCAAATGCCTGGGGGCAAAAAAACAATCTGTCTTTCACTTCCAATTTTGATAATACACATATCATTTGAAACTAACGCCGATTTCATTTCATGAGACAACTATAGGACTATGTGTTTTATTTTACACAACGCTTATCATTAACATTAGACAACTATAATAATAATAATAATAATAATAATAATAATAATAATAATATTACTCAAATTCGGAAATAGCTCTGGCAAAAGGGGCCCTAGATTCATAAACAACCTTGAACACACTATTCCGTCTTGAAAGCGGGCAAATCCCCGATGGTAAATAAACAAGCTGACTTTCATTTACAATTTTGGTAATACACATGGGATTTGAAACTAACACCGACGATTTCATTTCGTAAGGTAACTGTACGAAATGTTTTATTTTACCAAACGCTCATTATTATCATTAGCCAACCGTAATAATAATATCACACAAATTAGCGTGTAACACTATTGTTGAGTTTCAATACAGTGACAAAAATATGTTTTGCAGTTAAATTAGTAAAAATAACTATACAGCAGCAAATATAACTAAACTTGAAATCAGTCCTCTAGCAATGAAGTAAAGTAAATAAAATAAGGGGTAAGGATTAAAATAAAAACGATCAATTACCAGGGTTGTTGCTGATACTCATATTGGAAGAACGCCTTGACAGGGTGAAAAGTCTACTTTCGGCGTTTTGTTTATAACTGAATAGTATAAAGTACTTAGCGGCTTCCAGCAATCATTAATATAAAGTAATTATTTTCTGGATTTTCCCAGTTATGTCACCACAATAACCTTTTACTGTTCAAGTACATTTAATTCGTTTGGAAAAACCCTAATTAGGCAATTACGTAAAAGTTAGACTGTTCTTGAAACTGGAAATATAATGTTCACGTTCTTTGTGCGTGAGAAAAATCCCTCTAATTAGATTACACTTATTTTTAAAAGCAAACTTGTTTGTTTATGACGTCACATAGTGGTGTATTTTTAAACTAGCGAATGTTTTCTGTAATAGAAGTTGATCGTGGCACTACCTAATAGTATATTTTTAAAAGCAGATTCATTTGATTGTGACGTCATCCAGTGGTGTATTTTTAAACTTGCAAATGTTTTGTGTAATAGAAGTTGATCGTGCTCGTCTCTCTCGCTTATTTGTCCCTCTAATTAATTTTAAATTTTAAAAATTTTATTCATAAATGCAAAAATGTTAAACAAAATTATTGGAACATGGAATATATTTTAACAGAACTGGACTTTACGCGATTTGTTTTTTGAACATTGTATTAACGTTTCAATGTCTAACTCTTGAATTAAAGTAGACTCAATTTAAATGATGGCAAGATTTTCCAATCGTTCTTGTACCATAGTAGAACGTAAATAGTTTTTAATGATTTTTAATTTGGGAAACGAACTGTCCGTTGTGGCTATGGAAACTACCATTGTCAATAAAATTCGTATCGCCACAAAAATATTTGGGTCAGAATAATGTAAATTATTGGGTACAATGTAATTTAGGACAGTAAAACTGCAATTCTTGCATAAGTTCTATCCCATTTATATCAAATTCATTTCAATTTTTATCACTTAATATACCCTCAAGAATAGAATGGTGCCAGCTTGGTCCCTGACCTCATCAGTAGTGGGGGAGGTCACGCCGTGGCCATTTCTCACCCCTATGGCTTCTTTTCGGAGGCGTTTTTCAACCCCTAGATGGAATTTTCAACTCATTTATGGTATTTTTACCCTTAATTAAGATCTTTTTGACAGTGCACCCTGGGTTTAGGGATGTGTGGACGGGTATTGGGTTGATCACGTGACATTTTCACCCTTAATTAAGGGCTTTTGGCAGCCCCTGGAGGGTAGTCAAATGCGCGCGCATACGGTGTTCTGATTGGAGGGTATAAGATGCACTGGTTTCTGATTGGTGGCGGCCATTTTGTTTTTAATCATAAGACATAAACAAAGTCCTCCGCCATTTTGTATGACGTCATAATCAAAGCTATTTTGTTGGGGGAAATAAATTCAAGGTGTTGATCTAAAATCGTGTTCTACCAAATCACGTTGGGGCCCAATGCTAACCTATAAGACAGGTATAGGGCTTCGCAAGCTGTTTTCAAGTCTTCGCCTCTTTTCTGTCGGGCCTTCGGCCCCTTGTCGTACCACCTTGGCGGAACATTTGAATATGTATTCTAATAAGGAGGCCCTAATGATACTGGTAAGACAAGTGTAGGGCTTCGCAACTTGTCCTTGGGCCTTCGCCCCCTTGTCGTGGCCCCTTTAGCGGAAAATTTTGAATTTGTATTTAAGTATCTGCATTCTGATTGGTTGCAGCGGGAATTTTGAATTGGTATTCTAATAAGCGGCCCTAATTCTAACTTGTAAAACAGGTATAGGTCTTTGGAACTTGCTTTCGGGTCTTAGCCCCCTTGTCGTGGTCCCGTTGCCCCAGAATTTGAATTTATTTGTGGCGTCATCTACTTGTGTAAAGTCAAAGTCTTCTGCCATTTTCTTTTTAAATATGACGTCATAATCAAAGACCAACTGCGGGAAATTTAAATTTGTATTCTAATGACAGGCCTTAATGCTAACTTTTTTTGGAACCTGATTTCGGGTCATCTTACCCTTGTCGTGGCCCCTTGAGCTGGAAATTTGAATTTGTTTGTAGCGCCATCTAGCTGTGTATAGACTATTGAATGTTTTCTGTAAGAGAGGTGGTTCCACCTAGCGATATATTTTAAAAATACACACTGGACCCTGTAATGGTTATCTTCGGAAATTTGAAATGCGTGGCTGTAAGACTAACTTCTAAGACAGGTATAAGACGCATGCATCTGGGCCTCGCCCCACTGTTACGCACAACATACTTTAGTTTGTCTTCTTCGCTCCTTCGCGGAAAATTTGAGATTGTATTCTAATAACGGTACCTAATGCTGACTTGCAAGGACGCCGGAACTTGTTCTCGGGCCTTCACCCGTAAATTATACGACGCGAGGCTTCCAGCGAAGGCTGTTCCGGCGACCCCCACTACTCGACTCCCGAAAATAACTGATCCTATCCGTACATTGCCGAGTGCTTACACCCGTTTCTCCAATATATGGGAATCGCCTAAACAGCCTTCGCTGAAAGCCTCGCGTCGCAAAACTTTACCTATATGAAAGCCTGTCGTCGCATAATTTTACCTACATAACTCATAATTAAAAAACAGCTTAATAACGACTTAGGGCGTTCAGGATTGTTTATAAATCTAAGGCCCTTTTTGACAGATCTTGTATGTAAAACATTTTATCATTTTATCAGTTTCAAGAATACACCAGTAGATGGCGTCAAAAGCAATCAGGGTACCAGGAAAATTCATAATTAAAACAAAAGAATTGTGGCTCATAATTGAAACCAAAATATATTGTGCGTAACAGTGGGTTGAGGCCCAGATGCTTAGGGCCTACCTTAAAAGTTAGTGTTAGACCCCTTATTTCAAATTTTTTACCATAACCATTACAGAGTCCTGTATGTACTTTCAAAATATGCCGCTAGCTGGAGGCAGCTATATTACAGAAAACGTTCATTAGTCTATACACAACTAGATTCAAATTCAAATTTTGGGACAAGGGGGTCACCACAAGGGGGCGAAAATCCGATAGCAAGTTTAAAAGACCTACACTTGACCACCCCCATATCCCTAAACTTAGAGTTAACTAACAAAAAGACTGAGTTTCTGTCAACCTTATTCGGTGTAATGCAAAAACAAAAACAAGCTGTACGTCTAAGGGTAAGGGAGAAATCAGTAACAGTCATTTAACACTTATGACTCATAACCAATTGTCTACAGTGTTTTCAGACAAAAAACAATTGATTTGATTGATTAATCGATTTGTCTGATGGTGTCTTATGAGTTAGTATGCATTAGTGATGTTGGTTACGGCTTAGGGTTAGTACTGTCAGAAGTCAGTAGTTATTGAGTTGAGGGTTTTTGCAAGGTGTAGCTTAGTTCAATTGAATTGGAGTCTGTTTTTGAAGTGAGAGTTGTTTTTGCAAGCTGTAACTTAAACCAAGCCATATAGGTAAAATTTGGGACTAGAGGCTTTCAGCGAAGGCTGTTTCGGCGATTCCCATATATTGGAGGAATGAGTGTAAGCAATTGGCAATGTTCGGATAAAATCGGTTATTTTGGTACGAACAATTTAGGTTAGGTGAATATATGTACAATATTAGGTTAGATTAGTATACGAAAAATTTTAGGTTAGATCAATATACGTACAATGTTAGGTTAGATTAATGAACGCACGGTTTTAGGTTAGCACAATGCTCGCCAATCTCGTACACGTTGTAACACCATAACAAACAAGGAGGTCCGACAAGGGGACGGACATCAGACAAGAGGCGAAGACTCGTGAACGTTCCAGTGTCCTACTCCTGCCTTGTGAGCTAGCTTTAGGCATTGCTCTTAATTCGCGCGCGAGCCTTACCCTAACCTAAAACCGAGCGTTTATTACCTCGTTCAAATTGTACTACCATAACAAACAAAGGGGACGACGAGGGCGGAGACCTGACAAGAGGCGAAAACTCGAGAACAAGTTCCAGTGTCCTACACCTGTCTTGCGCGCTAGCTTTAGGCATTGCTCTCAATTCGCGCGCGAATTGGATTGTGTGTAGCATTACAAGCACCGTTTTGTATGGGTTTTGGGATTGAAGATTGATATTTATAGGTTGTAAGATAATTCACGTCAGTATTTTGCAAGTTGTATATTAAATCAAACCGGTATTTTGAAATAAGAGTTGGTTTTGCAGGATGTAATTTAATTGAAGCCGGTATTTTTGAAATGGAAACTGATTTTGTAAGATGTAAGTTATAATTTGATAGAGTTCTATTTGCGAATGATCGACTATTTTCTCATGACCGTGACCTCACGTTTAGGGAGCGTATCAGCTCTGAGTGCCTTATCTACATAGTAAGTGGTCGCCCATAGGAGTTAGGTATATACAGTGGGAGAATCGTTACCTGAAGGTTGTGAAACGCATTTTTAGCATTGTATGCTCGCAAAATCTTACGTTAGATCAATATACGTACAATGTTAGGTTAGATTAATAAACGCACGGTTTAGGTTAGGTCAATGTTCGCCCGTGAATTGAAAGCAATTCTGAAAGCTAGCTCGCAAGACTGGGGCAGTGGAACTTGTTCGCGAGTCTGCAGATTTGTTTGCTTGTGACGCCATTTAGTAGTGCATTTTTAAACTAACGAATGTTTTCTGTAATAGAAGTTGATCATGCTCGCCTCTCTCGTTTTTCCGTTCTCTCTCGCGTCTTTCGTTTCTCGCGCCCCTCTCCGGTCTCTCGTCTCTCGTTTCTCGCGTCTCTTTCTGGTCTTTCGCTTCCCTCGTTTCTCGCGGCTCTCAAGTTTCTCGCGCTTTTCCCTCCTCTCGCCTATCCCTGGTCTCTCGTTTTTTTCATTTATCCAGTTTTTCCTGTTTCTCGCGTCTCTCCCTCTATCTGGCCTCTCACGCCCCCCGCGTTTCTCACACTCCTCTCATTTCTCGCGTCTCTCTATCTCTCTCTGGTCTCTTGCTTCTCGTATTTCTCGCATCTCTCTCGTCTCTCCGTACAATATTAGGATAGATTAATGGCGGAGGGCTTCCGAAAGCTGGTGTAGATGTCTTATACCTACCTCACAAGTTAGAACTAGTGCCTCTTATTTCAAATTTCCCCATAATCATTACAGTGATATACATGTAGTTTTAAAACATACCGCTAGGTGGAGTCACCGTTATCACAGAAAACATTCATTAGTCTATACACAAGTAGATGGTGCCACAAACAAAGTCATAATTAAAACCAAAATATATTGTGAGTAATAGTGGGTTGAGACCTAGATGCATACGTCCTACCTTAAAAGTTAGTTTTGGACCACCTACTCCAAATTTCCCTTACAACCATTACATCGACCTGTTTGTGGTTTTAAAATATACCGCTAGCTGTAGCCAGCTATATTGAAGAAAACATTCATTAGTCTACACACAATCAGATGGCGCCACTAATAAATTCAAATTTTTGGGCAAGGTGGCCACCACAATGAGACTAGGACCCGAAAACAAGTTCCAAAAACCTGTACAGATTCAAATTTGCCGCCATAACCAAGCAGAATGCAGACACTTACACACAAATTCAAATTTTCCGCCAAGGGGGCCACGACAAGGGGGGTGCGATGACCCGAGTACAAGTTGCTAAGCCTTACACCTGTCTTACAAGTTGGCATTAGGGCGCTCTTATTAGAATACAAAGTTTAATTTTCCGCCATAACCGATCAGCATGCAGAAACTTAATCCTTTAATCAGAGCACAGCAGCCGAGTGGTGGGACTAAAGACCAATCAGAAGCCAGATGCCCGAACACACGTACAACCACCCAGGTAAAGGAATGGGCGTTGTCTAGTATTAGACCCTCCTTAATGAAGCCAAAAGGTCCTTATCTAGTCTTAGACACGCCTTAACACAGCCAAAAAGGCCTTAACTTACTATCCATTCCCGTTTTACGTGAGCACCCCGCGCCCTTAACTAGAGGGCTGGACTGTCAAAAACGCTCTTTATATTGCTAAAAGGACCTTAACAGTGGTCGAAGTCAATGTACCAATCAGAAACTAAGGGGCGTGGCCTACCCCAGGCCTACCAATCAGAACACAGCATGCGCGCGCATTTGTTTGCCCTTCAGGGGTTGCTAAAAAGGCCTCAATTAGGAGCTTAAATGTCACGTGACCATTGTCACACTCACCCCATACTCCTAACCCCAGCCAAAAATACCGTCAAGGGCTGAAAAGTCTATCAAAGGGTTGAAAATCGCCCCCGAAAAGAAACCGACCTCCAGTCAAAAAGCCACTAATTAGGAGTAAAAATACCTTCAAGAAGCCGTCAAAATAGGGGTGGAAAATGGCCACGGCCACGTGGGCGTGACTTCCTCCCACTCTAACAGTTCGAATCTATCGTTACTTGATGTATCAAATTAAAGAAACAGTGTACTTTAAGTTTTAATTCTTCATTTTGTTCATCGTCACCTTCGTAACTAAATTGTTTTGTAACTTTTCGAGGTCTTAAAACGCCTTCATCTTTAAATTTTGAATCGATATCTAATAAAATCGCGCCTTTGTTAGCTTCTTTTAATAAATCATTAAAACTGTTATCTGAACGACAGTTTTTAAAAAAAATCAATTAAATTACTTAAGCACACGCTTGACCAAATTTTGAGTTTGTAAAATTTTGGAAACTATATTAACTTTGCTTAATATATTAAACCACAAAATCGTCCTGCATACAAATTCAAATTTTTTTAACTTTTTAGCAACATTCTTTACAGCATTATCAAAATTTTGAGCAGAAGTAATTTAAAAAAGAGCATAGTATATTTCGCCTAGTTGATACCTTAAAGGTGTTATAGCATCAATTCGGCTCGACCATCTGGTATCTGACAACGGCTTTAAAGTCAGATTTCATTTATATGAAAATATAAACTTTCACCATTATCACACATAACAAAATACCTATCTTTTTTGGGTTTTTTAAATGGTGTATTTTAAATTATGCATTCTAAACGCTTCGATAACACTTACAGTTATTTTCGTCAGTAGTAATATCTGTTAAAATTGTTAAAGCTGTTGCAAACAATTTTGTCAAAGTTGAAAAATTAAAACATAAACATCAGCCTGCTATTAATATAACAGTTTGAGAAACGTATAATGCCAACTATAAAATTAAATTTTAGTAAAGAATTACTAGATCATTAAAAATTAAATATTGTTAAACTGTCTTAAAGATGACAAACCAGAACACCCTCTACGGCGAAAGCTAACAATGAAAAATGTCAGCCAAAAAAAAAACACATTTAACAAAATTTAATCAAGTTATGATGTAGGTGTAAAGTTGTGAAAACATCAATTTCAAAATGATGGAAGCCTTCACAAATATAAACATGACATCAAATAAAATAATCCAGTTAAATCTAACAGATATATCTTTATCGATAAGTAAGTGCAAGTGTTATTAACAATGAAAAGCATAATGCAGAACGTTTTTTGTAATTTTTAATTTTAATCTTAATTTCAACTACTTATGTTAAATTATAGTGTTGTGGTAATTTAACATATAATTTGTAAAGCATTTGCGTCAAGACCTAGGAAAAACACAGCAAAAACCTAGACATACCAAAGTCAAAATTAAAATCAAAATTAATACGTATCATTGTGATTTTTTAATTATAAGGTGCCAAAACCTATTTAAACGAAGGAAACTTATAATTCTGTTCTATTAAAATTATTAGGGTGTTTATATATTTCAATAGCTTCACGTTGGAAACGAACATAATGAGTTTGTCTTGTCAATATTTCCATATTGTCAAATTGAATGTCATGATTTAGATTACTCAGGGCATGGTCAGCCACAGCAGACTTCTCTGGTTGACCTAATCTACGAAATCTCATATCTTCTTTACGTCTTGTATCAAAGCTACGTTTTGTGGTTCCGATGTATACTTTTCCACATGAACAAGATAACTTATACACTCCGGAAGATGCTAAAGGGTTTGACACATCTTTAGGTGATCTTAAATGTTTGTTAATTTTTCTTGTAGGTTTAAAAATAGTCCTAATGCCATATTTAATTAGGATTTTTTCAATTCTATCTGTAAAATTAGCTATAAAAGGAAGAAAAGCAGTACCAACATTAAGAACTGGTTTTTGTTTAAGGTTACGCCTAGAATAACATTATTAATTTCTGTAAGTGAATATCCATTATCTTGTAAGGATTTTCTTAAACATTTATTTATATTTCACAAATCCATTTTGCTCGATCTACTAAAGATTTAATTACACCAATTTTTTGACGTGGATGGTGGTTGGATAATTTATGAAGGTATCTGTCAGTGTGTGTCGGCTTTCTGTAAACCTTAAAAGATAGTGAATTATTCTTTTTAGATACTAATATGTCAAGAAATGGTAAAATTCCATTAGTTTCTTTTTCATGGTAAACTGAGTACTAGGATGTATACCATTTATAAAAACCAATAACTCATGCAGTGCTTCTTCTCCATGTTTCCAAATTACAAATTTATCATCTACATATCTATACCAAACTGAAGGTTTTTTAGGTGTGTTTTGTAACGCTAATGTTTCAAATTCTTCCATATAAGAATTAGCTATAACAGGACTAAGGGGACTACCTATTGCTACACCTTCAATCTGTTCATAAAATTTACTATTCCACTGAAAATAAGTTGTAGTAAGACAGTGCTGAAAAAGAATGGTTATGTCCTTTGGAAAAAGATGATTAATGTATTCAATAGCTTCTATTTGGAGACACGTTTGTAAAAAGTGAAACAACACCAAAACTAACCATTATCTCACCCTCTTCAATTTTGAAACTGTGGATTTTTTCAACAAAGTCGGCAGAATTTTTAATGTAATGGGGTGTTTTTCCTATATGGGGTTGTAATAAACATCTAAGATGTTTTGCAAGGCTATACAGGGTTAGGAAAAAGTACCGGAACGCTTAAATATCTACAAAATCGCTAAAGTTACGATTATAAAATTCAGCATTTGGGGGTTTCAGGGCGTGCAGGATTGGAAAATGATATCGGCACTGTTGCCAGATTTCCTAATTTTGCGCTACACGTAGTCATATTGTTTTATTAAATAGAATGCCCTATTTATTTTTATTGCAATCAATTGGGTGTTTCAAACTTATTAAGATCTGAAATTTTCAAAATTTTGTCTCTACTAGTTGTCGAGATAAGACAACACCGCGTTTTCAGTAACAAGTACCGAAACGCTTAAATATCTGCAAAACCGCTAAAGCTATGATTACAAAATTCGGCATTTGGGGGTTTTTAGGCATGCGGAATTGGAAAATGATATCGGCACTGTTGCCAGATTTTCCAGTCTTGCGCTACACATAGTCTTTTTGTTATCTTAAATGGAACGTTCCATTTATTTTTATTGAAATAAATGACTTGAGTTATGAAGGTTATTTATTTATTTGTGATTGTCCACTTTCCCTTGCATTTTAACTAAGAACAATAATGATAAGATAAGGAGGAGATTAAAAGCCAATGGACTAAAACACGTAACGAGCCAGAAGTTGGGTAAGATAAATTAATTATTATTTTAATAAAAATTATTAAGATAATATTTACATAATAATTCATTTTATTCCAGTTCTAAATAAATGTAAATAATCAGCACTTTTGCGTGCGCACCGGTACCCCACTTTCATGATGCGCACAAACGTTGCGACATTTCCTACCTAGAACCCTACTCATTCGCAAGGTTTATAAGCGAAATTTTGGCACTTTTAAATTACTTCTATTTGTTGAACGCTTCTTTGCAAATACACTCTCCTGCCTGCCCGTTTGTAATAATTTATTATTACACCTGAACTTCTCTATTCGAGAACATAACCGCCTGACCGCTCGTAAATACTCCGAAGTAATAACCAATTTTTACGAAAATAGTTGTAATACCTAGAAATTCCTATTAACAAACCATCCTTAAGAAATAAATTGACGTCAGATTTTGCGTATTATACTGATCTTAGGTAGATTGACTGGTTAACACCGGCGGTCACCGGGATTATTATAGGGCTTCTTCTAGCTAATGGGGCTTTAAGCAACGTCTGGTTGCCCACTCACGCGCTATAACCTCAAAAACCAGCAATTTACAAATCCCATCCTGAACCCCTGCATATAGTTCTATATATTCAAAGTGTCCGTTACAGCTTTGAATAAATAGAATCCCTAAGATTCGTTAATTTAGACTATTGAGCCCACTGGTTTGGCTATTAACGAAATTATAAACGAACACCCAATATATCCTGAACCTCCTGTATAATAGTTCTATATATTCAGAGTGTCCGTCACAGCTTTGAATAAATAGAATCTCTAGAATTTGTTGATTTAGCTCGAGCTCCTGCTTGGCTATCAACACTTATAATTTACTCTCCTGACTATCAAATCCAAATTATTACCGAAAACCAAACCTGAATTGTGTAAAATACTAAATTTATACAACTAAAAGTAAATAATAAAATACTTATCTTTTTGGGATTTTTAATGGTGTACTTTAAATTATACAATCTAAACGTTTCGGTAACACTTACAGTTATCTTCGTCAGCAGTAATGTTTGTTAAAAATTGTTAAAGATGTAGTAAACAATTTTGTCAAATTTGAAAAATTCAAACAAACATGTAAATCTTTACGTTTTACTTCAAAAGTAAAAGAATTTCTATTTTACAATAAGAAATCCATTACATTAAATAGATTAAAGCAATTTATTTTGGCTTTAACAATTAAAACTCACATTCAATTAAAGTGTAAAGAATCATCCTCTTTATACAAATAAAACGAAGGTCGCGTTACCTTTTAGTAGTGAATGAAGTCTTATCAAATTTTCAACAACCAATTGTTGAAAATATTCCTGCATCATATGAACCATTGCAAACCTTAAATTGCGAATTCCATAACATTGAATAACCCCTTGTACCTATTAAATTGTATATAGTATTTATAGTTAATTAGAATTAGTCTTTCCATAGACCGTATGTACAAACCCTAAAAATTAAACACATCACATACAACCGTTGCCTAACACAAATTTGTATTAACACTAATCGTGTAATTATCAAATCGTGTGTAGGGCCTGCTTTTCTCTAATCTGTTCCGTATTTCAAAACGTTACTTAAGAAATATAAGTAATAAAGAGCCAGTCCCTGATAGAAATTTGAAATACGCCCTAACCTCGAATTTAACAAACATTGTCTTAAATGTAAAATAAAATAACCAGAATTAACTTACCTGTCTAAATCACAGTAATCCTCCTTTTTGAGTTGTACACACCTCTTGTATATTTTTTTTCACCTGAACACATTATATTTGTTTACAAAGAAACAAAACCACAATTATTTTAATATTTTTTTGAACACTGCATTATAACGCGTTTGATTTACAGGAAATTTCCAAACCGACCACCGATTCACAGGCGACACCTGTACCTAAAGCATAAATCGTTGGATTTACCGCCTACAAAGTCGACGACGCCAGGCTCACGTTGGTGTACGGTGGGCTGCCCAAATACCCGGCGCTGAACCAGGATTATAAATTCATTTTCATTTTCCAGTATTGTTTAGTTTAAAAACTTAATTTATTTTACCAGAATATTTTTTATTTATTATTTTATAATTCAGAATTTGTTTTAAATATATGTATTAAACCTGGGTAGGAAATTGTTTAACAGTTATATAAGTCTACAAAACCCACTTCCCAAAATTCCTGACTAGTCGAGATTAAAAGAAATCCACATAGTGGTAATTAGTGAGATAATTCCTAAAAGACACCTGCTCCAAAGAAGGATACTTACAAACAACAATAACTTAATTAATTAATTAACAATAGAATTAATAATTAACGACACTAACTTCTAATTAAATGCTCAAAGTGGTTTCCATTATTTGCCAGACAGTATCCAAGTCGATGATAAAATTCTCGCAATGTGTTGCTCAACATATCCAGTGTTATAAGTACAATTTCGTTGCGGACTCCTTCGCAAAGTTCATTCAAATTTTCTGGACGATTTCTGTAGACACGTTTCTTCAAATGACCCTGCAAGAAGAAGTCCAGTGGAGTCATATCAAGGGATCGAGGTGGCCATTCTAATGCTCCACGTCTTCCAATCAGCCTTCCTGGGAAATGGTTGTTTAGAAATTGCATGGCTTCTCTTGAATAATGGGGCGGAGCACCATCGTGTTGGTACCAGATTTTGTTGAATGGCAGGAACTATACTTTCTCTAAGGAGCTCCAAATACTTTCGCCCTGTTAATGTACCTTCTATGAAAAAAGGTCTGATAATATTGTTTCCCAATATTCCCGCCCAGACGTTATCTTTCCCAGGATATTGCGTATGAAGTTCTTCCATCCAATGGGGGTTATCTGTAGACCAAATTCGGCAATTGTGCCTATTAACTTGGCCGTTCAAGCAAAATGTAGCTTTGTCACTGAATACAATTTTATGCCCAAAATAAGGATTTTGGTTGATATTTTCCATCATGATTTCGACGAATTCATTGCGGCGGTCAGGATCATCTTCTAAAAGCTCTTGAGTGTAATGGATCTTGCACGGCTTTAATTTATTTTCAAAATAGTCCTTACAGATTTTTGACAGATTTCGGTATTTATAGCTAACTGGTTGGTGCTTACTTTTGGATTTTCCTCTATTTGTAATAAAACGTTTAATTTATTTTCATTACTTGTAGCAGTTCTTGGGCGTCCGGTTTTAGGTATACATTTCATGGACCCTGATTCCTCGTAACGCCGACAAGTTCTGTGTACGGTAGACTTTTTAGTGGGTTTATTAGGATAACGATCATTAAACAAGTTGCAGACTTCTTGATATGTCCTTGTTTTATTTCCATATCCACGAAAAATCGAAATATCAATACGTTGGGTTTCTGATAGAGTAAAAGCTATAATCAAATTATAATTTTGTAATCGATGCAATATTCAGCGGCTTAACTGACAATGATGTGTTTAATTTGTCATTGTTGTAACATGGCGACGGCTAGAGTGTTGAAAACAATAGAAGCAGTGCTTACTTATTGCTAGGGTATTCATATTTTAGGGCATCTCCGATAAATTTAATGCATGCTCATTCTAAAATAAGTAACTATCCCATAATATTTCTCACTAGTATCTAATAGTATAAACAGAATTTTGAGAATTTTGGATCTTCCATTTAAGATAACAAAAAGTCCAAGTATTGAGATCTTAATAAGTTTGAGACGCCCAATTGGTTGCAATAAAAATAAATAGAGAATTCTATTTAAGAAAACAAAATGACTACGTATAGCGCAAAACTAGGAAATGTGGCAACAGTGCCCATACCATTTTCTAATTCCGAATGCCTAGGAACCCCCAAATGCCGTATTTTATAATCGTAACTTTAGCGGTTTTGCAGATATTCAAGCGTTCCGGTACTTTTTACTGAAAATACGATGTCGTCATATCTCAGCAACTAGTAGATCTAAAAGTTTGAAAATTTGAGATCTTACTAATTTTGTGACGCCCAATTGACTGCAATAAAAATAAATAGAGCATTCTATTTAAGATAATAAAACGACTACGTGTATCGCAAAACTGGGAAATCTGGCAACAGTACCGATATCATTTTCCAATCCGCGTCCCGAAACCCCCAAATGCCGAATTTTGTGATCGTAACTTTCGCGATTTTGTAGATATTTGAGCGTTCCGGTACTTTTTCCTAACCCTGTATGTAGGAGAACCAATTGCACTCACAATAGGCCTTAACGAAATTTTTGGTAAACCATATAGTTTTGGTGAAATAGCTTTAGAGTTAGTTAGTCTTTTTTATTTCTTCAGGAATAGATGATAACTAAATCAGGTCTTTAGTTTTTAAAAGAAACTTTTTTGTTGGATCTTTTAGTATTTCACGATAAGTTTCTGGTCCCAACAATTGTTCTATCTTTATCTTATTTTAATATTAATATATCGTACTTTCATTGCGTTTAATATCAAGTAAAGCACGTCGTTGACGATAGGATAAGTTGCTCTTTGGGGGTTTTGTTTTACCTAATATGTTAAAGGTGTTATGTCTAACGTCACTAGCAGCATCAAAATGCAATGATTTAATGGAGTTTTCGATATTGGAAATGATACCTTTAAAAGGTGTTATCGTAAAATTTCCTCCTTTAGAAAGCGCTACAATAGTATAATCTGAAACAACGTTATCAGTAAGGTTTATAACTGTTTTTTTTATAATCAATAGTTTGTCTATTATTTTGTTGTTTGTATAATTTATTAAATTTTTCTTTTTGGCGTTGACATGAGATCTCAAAATTTATTTCCATAGATTTAAACTTTATGTAATCAATTATATCCCAATCTTCTTTATTCAATATAGATGAAATTTCTAAATGCAAATATAAAAGATTTTTATCAGTGTTATCCAATAACTTCCTAGTCATATGTATTTGATTACGTAGAAGAGCATTTTCAGTTCTTCTGTAAATATTATTAGATTGTTTGTTATTAAAATTTCTTTTAATATAGATAAACTTGGGGATAATTTTTCGGCCTCGCCATCGTAATAAAAAAATGAGTGACGATAATAATTGTGCTTTACGTTTCCATAATTTTTAAATTGTCTGATAGAACGATAAGTTTCCTCCGTTTAAATAGGTTTTGGCACCTTATAATTAAAAAAAGGCATAATGATACGTATTAATTTTGATTTTAATTTTGACTTTTGGTATGTCTAGGTTTCTTGCTGTGTTTTTCCTAGACCTTGAAGCAAATGCTTTACCAGTTATATGTTAATTTACCACAGCACTTTAATTTAACATAAGTAGTTGAAATTAAGATTAAAATTACAAAACACGCTCTGCATTATGCTTTTCATTGTTAATAACACTTGCACTTATTGATAAAGATATCTCTCTGTTAGATTTAACTGGATTATTTTATTTGATGTCATGTTTATGTCTATCATTTTAAAATTGAAGTTTTTCACAACTTTACACTTACATCATAACTTGATTAAATTTTGATAAATGTGTTTTTTTGGCTGACATTTTTCATTGTTAGCTTTCGCCGTAGAGATTGTTCTGATTTGTCGTCTTTAAGGCAGTTTAACAATATTTAATTTTTAATGACCTAGTTATTCTTTATTTTATAGTTGGCTTTATATGTTTCTCAAACTGTTATATTAATAGCAGGCTGATGTTTGTGTTTTACTACTGTGTTTGTGTTTACTACTGACGAAGATAAATGTAAGTGTTATCGAAACGTTTAGATTGTATAATTTAAAATACACCATTGAAAAAAAAACCAAAAAAGATAAGTAAATCTGATATATGTTTTTTCAAAATCGCCTATCGATGGGTTGAAGCATGTAACGAATCTTTTACGTTCTTCGTTCATTTAGTTGTAAAATATAAGAAGAAAGGGTTTTTGGTTATTAATGATTTATAATATGTGGTAGGCAACTTAATTTACATTTTGGCGTAACTTAAGTGCATATCTTCTTTTACATCTTTGAATTTTTTTTTCTGCACATATTCTCGCGCAACGCGTCATCACCTGACATCCTAAGCGTCCTTTTTAGATTGCTTGATGTGTTTTGTTGGAACAGGAAGCCATTTTTGGGTTTCCACCTAAATTTTATAAAAAGTGCCATTGATTTAATGGTAAGATACATTTAACTCGTATTATATTAAAATCTGAAACATTTGCTTTTTGCAGGCACTTTTACTTTTATCATTTATACATTTTTTTTACTTTTATTGCTATTGGTATTTTCGATGCTTATGATTACAATATTGCAAGTAATTCAGATCTAAATTTAGATTGCATTTTTTATTTGAACTTTCGAGAGAATGCAATAAACACTGGATTATTCAAATTTCATGAAGATAAACCTATAAGAAGTAAAATTCAACTTTGGTGTGGTTTACAACGTACAGCATTGTGATTACGACATATTGCGCAATATTGGTGCAAAGATTACATCACCTTTGGTTTACATTTCCGTACTTCTTTAGATACCAGAGGTTATCAAGAAGTTGTGTACAAATTTTCGAACAGGTATTTATATCCTAATAATTTAGTAATTTAAGGCTATTACAACTAGTTTTAAGATATATTTTATATAATTCTAAATTTAAATATTTAATAAACATAGTTTGTATATCTTTTATTTATTTTGACATTTTGGTGAATTTTTTATTGTGTCCTCGGTTTAATTATTCCGAGCATAATCAAAAAATAACTTGGCGTCCGAGATAATTTTTATTATTGTTACATTGCAGTTACTATATTGATGTTAAGTAACTAAGCTAGAATTGTAGTAATTAAGCAAATCAAAAGGCATGAACCTGTCCTGCTTTAATCTACCGACTGAGACAACAGCATTATCTTTTAATGAGTGTTTTGGATCTCTGGTTAGTTTAACGATTTGTTTTGAGAACATTTACACACACTTATTTATTATTAAATTATTTACACCTGGTGATTATAAACCATAACCTACAACATTACAAGCAGAGAAAAAGTTATAAAGTTCTTGAACTTACAACAGGGTACAAAGAATGCACTTGGATAGATATTTAAAATTTTACTTTGTAAACCATTATGTTTACCCTTCATGTTTGCCCCGTTGTCGTAGCCTTGACCGCGTAAATTAAAATTATCTAATCCATAATTTTCTAACGCCGACAACAAAAAATTTGTTAAACCTTCACTGGTAACATCAGCAACAGAAAAAAAAATTAGGAAGTGTTCTTCAATACTAATTTCCGAATAGGACATCTTGTTTGCGAGCAAAGATAGAAAGATGCGGTTTTCACGACCCTCTTCTACTTTTCGTGCAAGGCAAGATGCCACAAGCAGAATTGTCATAGTCCTATTACTATTTGAGATACAGGACGAAATTCAAAATTTGCACAAGCATCCCTCGTAACTGCTTTGCCTGGTAATTTATCGAAATGGTGAAAAGTTGATATTATACAGAATTTTCCGTAGAATTTAGTGACGTGTATGATTTTCCCCACAAAAGTTTCTTCGCAATAAACCAAAGATTTGTTTTTTAAATGGAACACCCTGTATAGTTTTTATTATATAATAGAGCTCAGCTTTCAAAAAATATATATTGTGTGGCTCTTTTTTTGCATTATTAACCTCAAAATTAATGATTCGTTAATTTAACATTTTAATGATATAGTTGGCCATGAAACTATAAACTCAGTATAAACGCTTATTTTCTTGAACGTCCAAGATATACTTGAGTATTAAGGGGTACTAAATTTTTACTGCTTTATTATAGTTATAAATATGTAAATACGCGATTACAATAAATCTAAAGACGTTCAATCAGAAATGCAACAATAATAAAAAATTATGCAAAGTAGGTACAATAGTTTTTGAAACATATTCAAGGTGGCAAATTTTTTTTAATTGCGAAAAATGCATCTCACAGCTTCAGAAAAAAATATTAATGGCAATAAAGCTTATAAAGAATACTTTATGTCTAAATTTATAAGAAGGCTGGGCCTAGTCTGATCTAAACCTAATTGACCTGTCAAATCTGATTATTTTTGTGCAACAATCGCATTGTTTGTTTATTGTGCAAAATATGGCAGAAAAAAAAAATTGAAAACTTTTAAAAATATGATGTACTGATTTGCTTTGGTCAGAGTAATTAAAACGGCAACTTGTAACAACCTTTTTTTTGTGGTTGTATTAAAAAGTACATTAATTTAAGAATCGTTCATTTATTTGGCATAATATTGGAAAAGTTTTTAATTATTAATATGTAGAATTGAAAATGGCAATTTAATTGGCATTTCCTAGAACAAATCTTTTGGGTGTAATATTACTTAAACAGTTTTAGTTCCCTTTCTTAAAAAAATTGGATTTATATTATTTTATTCGCGCAAGCGTGAGGACTTTTAGAGGGGAATACACTTGAGTTATTCTGTAAGCTTTTTTGTAATTCACTTAATGCTGACTGTTAACAGCAATAAGCATGATTTTTACTTAATTTTTTATATTTTGGTTTCATCAGAATTTTGGTGGTAAGTTATTTTTTCTCATTATATTTTAAAACTAAAGCCTTTGCTTTTTTTAGGCACCTTTTACTTACTTTTTAAGTACTTACTTTTCAAGTATACTTTTTTTACGTACTTATTTTTTAAGTACGCACCTTTTTAATCACTTAATTTGTATACTTAATAATCTTTAACGGCACGTATAAGTCAATAGTTTACTATGCTATTACTTTAAATGGCAAGTTTTACATGAGTTACCTTTACAACGCAAGTTCTACATTCTTTTACAAATAAATTTGGCGAATAAACTTCAAGGAAATTCCATATTTTAAGGATAACTAAGCAAGACATTGACCTCACCATATGAACCATTCTGCTTCATAGTACCTGTAACAGTGTATATACAGAACAGTTAAAAGGTAAAGTTTTTTATAATTTAGTTTATGACTTCTGAATTTTTTTTCTCGTTTCAAACATATATTAAATAAACTTATGTAACTTGTTATTTTTATTTTTATTTGTGTTAATTTGTTTATAGCATTCAATAACTAGGTTTTGTTGTTCCTAGATATATAAAAAAAAGAAAGACAACATGGCGCTCGAGAATTTATTATTTTATTCATAATTTTTTGATAACATTTGTGGAATTAAGTGAAAATAATCAAGCAGAAAAGAAGCAACTAGCATTTCAGGTAGGTTAACCAAACTCTATTTATTAGAATTCCCCCTTATTTTAATCTTCCGGTTGAAGCTATTTAATAATATACTTTGGCGCGGTAAACTATAAATTAGAATCCACCCTTATATTCATCTACCGATGATCCGACGGCACTTAACGATTATTAAAAGGTAATTTTTTATATTAATTAAATTATTTGATCAATTACGAATGGTATATTACATCATCGTTTTTTATTAATGTTACAATTTGATGCCTTTTAATAATTGTTGTTATACTTTGGCTTAAGTTAAAGTTATAAACTCACCAATAAATTTGTATTTTAACAGGTAAATCTAGTTTCCCTGGTATTAATTTTGATAATTAAGTAACTTTACATCTATGTAGGTTTTCATAACGGAGACAACCTAGTAAAATCACGTTTTAAAGATTAAAAAGGATTTTATTTAATTACATATCATTTTTTAAACCCAGGTCAAAGAACATTATAAAGAATATCGAAAGAATGATGAGGTTACCGTTTTAGCCAGTGTGGATGGTAATCCTATAAGTTCTTGCAGAACTATAGAAGTTAGTATTGGAGTTTCGAGAACAAGAATCCAAAGAATATTCCGCCACCATAAATTTAAACCACATAAATTTAGACTTGTTCAGCATCTACATCCTAGCAAAGCTGAATGTAGGTTAATATTTTTCAATTGGTACTTAAACAAGTTAAATATAGTACCCAACTTGAAAAGAAATGTCACATGGTCAGACGAGGCCCATTTTCAACAGCATGGGGTCCTATCCCACAATACGCAAATTATACGCCCGTTTTTTGAAAACAATTTTGGTAATAGATGGATTGGCACTAATGGGCTGATAAGATGGCCTTCTAGGTCTCCGGATTTGTCAGTCTTAGAATTATTTTCATGGGGTTACTTGCAAAATAAAATATACCAAACTCAATATGATAACATTAAATGCTTGACAAATGCAGTTAGAGAAGCTTTCAGACATTTACATGATCACCCTATTGTTGCTACAGAACTAATTGGAAGAATGTGTGAAGCATGTATAAGACAGAATGGACGTCAGTTCGAACATCTTTTTTAGTAATTTATATTAGGCTTGCAAAGTTGTAGGTATTATGTTTAGTTTTTAATTTTGTGTTTTTGCATAAAACATCCTAACCCTTAACCTTGTTTTTTCATGGTCAACTATATCATCAAAATGTTAAATTAACGTAACATTCATTTTTAAGATTAACAATGCAAAAGAAGTGCTACACAATATGTATTTTTTGAAAGCTGGGAGTAAGCTTCATTATATAATAAAAAATTCAGGGTGTTCCATTTAAAAAAACAAAACTTTTGTTTATTGCGAAGAAACTGACTTTTTGTGGGGAAAACTATGCACGCCACTAAATTATACGGAAAATTCTGTATAAATTGCAAGGCAAAGCAGATACGAGGTGTGCTTAAAATGTGCAAGTTTTGAATTTCGCTCTGTATCTCAAATACTAATAGGACTATGACAATTCTGTTTGTGGCATCTTGCCTTGCACGACAAAGTAGAAGAGGGTCGCGAAAACCCCATCTTTCTATCTTTGCTCGTAAACGAGATACCCTAAAATTTCAACAAAAATGGGACAGTGTACCGGGTAGCCAACTAAGAACGGCCGTCGGCCATATCTCAGGAATGTATTATAGCACATGTTCGGGAAAACATTTTTTATAAGAAAAGTGGCCTCGAGAAACGCCTGGACATTATTTTCAGAATTGTAGGTCTACCGCTAGAGGGCGTATTTGACAGTTAAAAATTTAAAAAGCAAAATTTTGCAAAATTTACTCAATTAAGGGGCATATTATACATTATAATCAGATTCCTCGACAAATTCTGCATATTTTTTATTTGACAAGTTTTAGTCTATCTGTTTAAATAAGGGGCGGGGGAGAGTGGGAACCTTGTTACGAAAAAACGCCTTTAATTCAGGTTCTGCTTGACCGATTTTAATAAACGTTGTTTGAAAGAGCTTTTGTTTAACAATATAAATTTTGTAAATTTGAACATAAATGCTAGAGGGCGCTGTTTAATATTTTTTAATATTGTGTTTTTTTAAATGGAAGCATAAAAATTTAAGTAGGTCTTTAAAAAGTAGACTAAATTAGTAATAAAACAGTAAAAAATGCAAGTCGATATATTTTTCCTATAGTAGATAGACTTGAAGTTTTTAAGTTAATATGTATTTTATGGTTATTAAAATTATTACAGGTAACGTAAGACTAAAAATTAAATACGAATGAAAATGGTTAAACCGTATTATTGATAGAAGTGGATTGCCCTGGTATTTTTTAAAGCTGGTGTATATGTATATCTAACATGAAGTTTAAATATCATTCTCCTATCTACAGATTGTGACCCTTTACATATACGAAAATTTATTTATACATAGTTTAAATTATTTCACTTCGATGTCATTAAAATTGAAATTGTATTTAGGTCTTTGCCGCTATAACCTGCAAAGACTTAAACACAATTCCAAATTTCCCTGCATAATCGTTATTAGAATTATTATTACATTTCTTTTGAGTTCCATTGGCGGTTGTGGCCTTTACTTATATACGAATTTTATTACAACAACATGCTTATTTTTACCTCGAGAAAGTAACCTTCAACATTATACATAATTAAAAATGAGTAATTAAGTTGCTATGCTTTAAACGACTTCTACCTTGAGAACGTTAAATTATGTGTACCAGGTCTAAACAGAAATAAAATGCATTGATACGGTAAATAATTACATATGTACATTATAGTGTGTTTTACGCTTCATTGTGTACTCCCTTTAATAGTGCTATCAATTAAAAGTAAAATACTGAAGGTTGACTGCTAAATTATATGCGCAAGGTTTAAGTGGGAAATAAAATTGCAATAATACTTTAGTTAATACACATATTAATTAAAAATAAATATTGAAGGTTGACAGTTAAGATTATGTCTACAAGGTCTAAGCAGAAAGTAAATGCATTAAATGGCCACACATATGCATTACAGTTGTTTGTTTCACGCTTCATATAGGTAACGACGCGAGGCTTTCGGCGAAGGCTGTTTTAGCGACCCCACTACAACCCTCCGCGAACATAACAGAGATTGTAAGACAAGTGTAGGGCGTTGCAACTTGTTCTCGGTTCTTCGTCCCTTGTCGTGATGGGAACTTGTTAGTGGGCCTTTGTGTATTGCGGTAGTACACTTGGCCGAAGACTTGAATATGTATTATACTAAGGGGCATAATGCTAATTTGTAAGACAGGTGTAGGACTGCGCAACTTGCTCTCGGGGCTCTGCCCCCTTGACGAGGCCCCGTTGGCGGAAAATTTGAATCTGCATTTAAGTCACTGCAGGTTATGGCTGAAAATATGAATTTATATTGTAATAAGGCGTATAATGCTATCTTGTAAGACAGATGTAGGGCTTAACAACTTACTCTCAGGCCATCGCCCTCGACTCAAAATTGGAATTTGCTTGTGGAGCCAGCCATTAGGGGAAATTTCAACTTAAATTATAATAAGGGGTTTAATGCTAACTTATAAGACAGGCATAGGGCTTCGGAACTTGTTTTCGGTCTTAGCCCCTGGTCCCTTGGCGGGAAATTTAAATTTGAATTTGTATTTAAGTGTTTACATTCTGATTACTTATTGCGAGAAATTTGAACTAACAAGAGGGCCTCTCATGCTAACTTGTAAGACATGTGTAGGCCTCGCAACTTACTCTCGGGGCTTCGTCACCTTGTCTTAAACGTAGGTGTAAAATCTGAATTTGTATTTAAGTCTCTGTAGGTTAAGGCGGTAAATTTGAATCTGTATTCTGATAAGGTGGACCCCTTGATGGAAAATCTAAATTTGCATTTGTCCCTGCTTTCTGTTTGGGGTTATGGCGGGGAATTTGAATTTGTATTCTAATAAGGGGTCCTAATGCTAACTGTAAGACAGGTGCAGGTCTTCACAACCTGCTCTCGGGGTTTAGCCTCTTTGTTTTCAATGTTTCATTAAATCTTTCAGTCTCTACATTCTGATTGGTTATTACTAGAAATCTGAATTTGTATTCCAATAAGGGAGCCTAATGCTGACTTATAATGGCGGCAATACAATTTCAATTTTAATGACATCCAAGTGAAATAATTTAAACGATGTATAAATAAATTTTCGTATATGCAAAAGGTCACAATCTGTAGATAGCAATTAAAAGAAACGTAATAACAATTTTAATTACAATTATGCAATGTATTTTATAATAAACGCATTACGAAAAATAGGGCCATCCGATTCTATCAATAATACGGTTTAATCATTTTCATTCATATTTAATTATTAGTCTTAGGTTACCTGTAACATTTTAATAACCATAAAATACATATTCATTTAAAAACGCCAATCTGCTTCTATCAATAACACAATTTAATCATTTTCAATCATGTCTAATTTTTAGTCTTACCACATCTATGCCTTACGAGACTAGGCCCTCTTATTAGAATACAATTTTTATGACAGGGGCGAAGCCCGCGAACAGATTCCCTCTTACAAGCCTAAGCCCCTTATTAGAATGCAACGTCCAATGCACAAATAAATTTTTCGTATAAGTAAAAGGTCACAATCTGTAGATGGAGTTAAAAGAAATGTAATAATAATTTAAATAACAATTATGCAATCTCCTTTGATAAAAAGAACTCTAATAAATATTAATAACAGATCAAATCTTTTGATTCTCAGGTAAAAAAAATATGATCTCTGAGTGTATATAAACAATGACGATCAAAGGTGTCCCAAGGGTGACATCACAAAAAACAAAATGGTGTCCTTCTTCTACTGCCTTCATATTCCTCTCCAGCAGTTCTTCGTCAGTAGTTAAGCATAATATAGGAATCAAGTAATCGGACACCATTTGGCTGCTGCTTTGTTAAGTTCCTAATTCCGCCGTTGATGTAGACAAAAGGTCTTTATTTTCTTGGTTTAACCTTGTTATTTTTCAAGTTTTATTCTCGTTTTCGTTTGTTTAATAAGTTTTTATATCCGAAAAGTTTCTTTTTTGCTCTTTAATATTTAATTTAATTCGCTTTATATTTTATCAATTGCGAACATAATTCAATCGTGAAAGTTAAAGAAAACAGTTTACATTTTTAAATATTCCTGAGATTGCGGGGAAACTTTAAAGTAGTTTCTTTAAAACAAGATAGGTAAATTAAAAATATTTAGTGCTTAAACTTGAAAAAAACAATTAATTATAAACAGTTACTTTTCCACCAAATTGATTACAAAACTTATTTAATCTAGCGTAGATAGAAACTTTTACGTAATCAATTCGAACTAAAAAGTAAGTAATCAACGATTAAACGAACACAAAATTTACTAGGTGAATAAACATCACTATTAGAATTATTCCTTCTTAACTATTTATCAAACGGTATGATAATATAATAAATATAAAACAAATCTATCAAGTAAACTCTTTTTATGTAGGATGTTGAAATACAAGTCACAGAATGCACGAATAATTGTGTACTCGTTAAAATACAAGTTGAAACGCAACACGACAAATGACTAAGCTTTTATTATGAATTTTTTTTTATGATTGTGGACCTGAACAGGCTAAATTTGGCCTATCGTGCTAAAGCACTCAGGAACACTTAGGAGAATGGATAGAGGGATAATAAATTGCCAATAGATGCCTATGAACAGCTACCTTAAATTTTCTCATATCATATCATAAGTGAGAGGAAAACAGGAACTAGGGAGGTCATTCCAAAGTTTAGAAGCCGTGTAGAAAAATGTGGATTGCGCCCGTTTGGTACGACAAATGGAAATTTGTACTGCATACTGATGATGTGAATTAGCGAACTGAGTGTTTCTCGCAAAGATAGCCCGAGATGGTATCAAAGAATATAATTCAGCTGCACAATAGCCGTTGTAATAACGATAATACAAAGAAAGAACTGAAACCATCCTTCTATGCTCAAGGGACTGTATGTGAGAAGTTAAGGACGGATCATATATAAGCCTAATCGCTCTCTTTTGAATACGATCAACGATATCGAGAGCGTATTGGGGAGCACTAACCCAGAGGTGAGAATTATATTCCAGATGAGGCCGAATTTGGGCCTTATACAGCAGAAGGAGTTGTCGAGAGGTAAAGTACTGCTTAGATCTGTACAAAAAGCTCATTTTACGAGCAGCTGTTTTGGTAGCTGACAAAAGATGGTCAACCCATGAGAGATTTGAAGATACAGTCATACTCAACTGAGTAATAGAGTCTGAAAACTTAAGAACTGAGCCATTCATACTAACAGGAAATGATCGACCTTTTTTGGCGGACACAAGGCAACACTGGGTTTTGTTAGCATTAAATTTAACTAGATTATTGCTTCCCCATTCGAGAATACGTTGAATGCCTTTGTTGATTGAATTTGCCATTTCAGCTTTAATTTCTTGATTTGACATAGAAGGTGGATTATGACTATGAGTAGACTGAGATGAACTACAGTGAAGAGTGCTATCGTCAGCAAAGCAATGGATGGGGTTAGTTGATGAAGAAGTAAGGTCATTTATGTACAGCAGAAAAAGTGTAGGCGCTATAACGGATCCCTGTGGTACGCCCGCGTTCATGCTAATTTATTTTGAAAAAAAGCCATCAACTACGACACGTATTCGTCTTTTATCAAGGAAACTAGAAACCCAGTTGATGAGCGTATCAAAACCCAAACGAGGTGAGTTTGGCAAGTAAACACTTATGCCAAACTTGGTCAAATGCCTTTGAGATATCTAAAGCGACTACAACTGTTTCACTGGACTGCTCTACTGTATTGTTCCAAAATTGGGTCACATATGAAAGATCACCTGTTGAACGACTTTGCCTAAACCGATATTGGTGGTCACTAAGGAGTTTGTTAGTTTCAAGGAACGTGAGAAGTTGCTGATTGATGGCTTCTTCCATGATTTTAGACAAAATGGAAGTGATTGCAATTGGTCGGTAGTTTGAGGGATCGGTTTTATCGCCTTTTTTGGGAATAGCTTGAACATTTGCTAACTTCCATGATGAAGGGGTACTAGTTCGGGGGAACATTTCTTTAAGACAATAGCTGGGATACCGTTTGGGCCAGTCGCCTTATTGAGATCAAGCCTACTGATGCTCGATTCCAAGAGCTTGTACCGAAAATGAATTGGTTTCATAGCGTATGAAGAAGAGTTTGATGAATTTGTTTGATGCAAACAAATCCACAAAGCATTGGCTTTGTCTACAGAATCAGCAACTACCGATCCGTCAATAGATGTCAGGGGGGGAAATGAAGATGTTCCAAAGTTTTTACTAATGGCTTTAGCTAAAGACTAAAATTTACGACTGCCTAAAGGAGAAGTAGCTAGTTCATTGCATGTTCGTTGTTCGAACAACTTTTTAGTTTTAGTGATGACACTTTTCGGATATTTCTAGCACCAACGTATTTTACATTGTAACGAGCCAGAATTTGGGTAAGATAAATTAATTATTATTTTAATAAAAATTATTAAGATAATGTTTTAATAATAATTCATTTTATTCCAGTTCTAAATAAATGTAAATAATCAGCACTTTCACGATGTGCAGAATCGTTGCGACATTTCGTACCTAAAACCCTACTCATTCGCAAGGTTTATAAGCGAAAACTTTAACATTTACTTTGGATTGTGTTTGTAGAACGCTTCTCTACAAACACTCTCTTTCCTGCCTGTCCGTTTGTAACAATTTATTATTACACCTGAAATTCCTCAATTCGAGAACATAACCGCCTTGTTGTCAATTGTATAATGGTTGAATTTGAAGGCAGGAAAGCATTTTATGTGTTGGATTATCACATCAACCAATCAGTTATTAGTGTGCAACGTTACTTTAGAACCAAATTTAATGAAGATCCTCCTAGCAGTCACAAGTGGTACTTGAATTTTAAGAGAAATTGGTGCAAGAAATCAGTCAGTAAGCAATGACGCTGTAGAGCAGGTAAGGGAAAGTTTTACGCGTAGTCCACAGAAATCTACTGTTAAATGCAGCAAACAGCTTGGTATACCACAGCCAACAGTTTGAGAAATTTTACGTAAACGTATAAATTTCAAGCCTTACAAACTTCAGCTTGTTCAAGCATTAAAACCAAAGGACAAAGTTCTAAGACTTTCTTTTTGTGAGAACATGTAGGCATTGATGGAAAATTAAAACTGTGTAAAATGTTTAGTCTTTAGTGATGAAGCCACATCCCACTTGTGTGGTACCGTGAACAGACATAATGTCATAATATGGGGTTCGGAGAACCCACACACCTACATCGAGCACTTACACTCTGAAAGTTAATTTGTCTTGTACTATCATTTACAACAAAGTGTACGGACCTTTTTTCTTTGTTGGACAAACAATAAATGGAATAAATCTTGGACATGATGACGGAATGGGTTCTACCGAAATTAGAACAAGAATCCCTAAACTTCATTCTGGACTTCAAAATCGGCTGCCTGGCAGATGAATCGGCCGTGCAGATCCAAGTGAAGGTGCACTCTTCAACTGGCCTCCAAGATCTCCGGACATCACCCCCTGTGATTTTTTCTTGTGAGGATACATCAAACATAAAGTGTATACACCACCAGAAATCATACCTGAGATCCAATAACGGATTACCAGAGCTATCGAAACAATCGACCTTAACACTCTTAACAAAGTATGGCAAGAGCTTGATTACACACTTAACATCTGTCGTATCACAAGGGGTTCCCATACGGAACATTTTAATTCTTGGCACCTGGGATGAAACTTTTTAAGTTTTTCTTAAAATGTAACCATTTTATTTTTTTGTATGATAAATAAAACTAGATTTATGTGCACTTGAAATCATGAACATTATTTGTAATAACCCTGTATATTGGATTACTCAGTGGCTCAATGGAAAAGGTGTCAGACTAGTAAGTGAAAGGTACCATGGTCGAATCTGAGAGTAGTCAAGTGCTTGGGAAAAATTATATATAACATATGACGGAAGCAGAGCCCGCTTCCGAAACGTTGCGCTCAAAAAGCATAAACTGTGGAAATAAGTCGATCAACTCCAGGTTTCATTTGGTTATACCTTCGGTGTCATGCACTCTCAGAAAACAGAAATTAGAAGAGCGAAGAGCGAGTAATGACGTTTCGAATCAGACATAATGCTAAAAACTAATAACTTTATTGTTATTAGTATCTTGCCAACGTTTCTGCCTTGAGAAAAAAGAGATTAATTTTAAAAACAAAGTATGTGAGATTCGATTGCGTGGGTACTAAGTGAAAATGAATAAAACATTGTTTTTAGAAAGAGAAGAAAATAACACGGAGAAAGGAGCGATGAAAAATGTGGAATGAACTGTCCAATTATATAACCCAATAAACCGATTAACCTTCGCAATATTAGTAGAAACAGAGAAAGCAATAATATTTAAAATGGATCAACACATTATTGGCAATTTGGTTTGCTTAACATTGTACTAACATCAAAGTATATAAATATTTTGAACCTCGCTACGTCTATTCGTTTTGTATTTCTACATGTTTATCTAATTTTATTTTAAATGAAACCATTAAGTAGTGACGTTTAATTTACTTGTGTAATTCTTTATTTGAAAATGTTATTTGTTTGGAATTAAATTTACCTTTGAGCAGTTGTAAGTAGATCAATATATTTACGTAAAGTTCTTCAATGGATTACTAGCAATTCCGTTCTAAATGGAGATACACTCAAAATATCAACATCAAAAGCAAATATCAAATTTAGCTGTAAGACATAAAGTAATATTTTTATACAAGAATATGTAAACTGGGACATTTATTTGGAATTCTTACATAAACCTGTAAGCCTCAGATTAAAGGTGTTTTGTAACCCTTCTCTGTAAAAAAGATTTGTCATCTCAATTATTTCAAACAATCAGTTAGCAATCGTTTCGTAACGTCTGAAATCTTTAATTATAGACTTCCAAGAGTTACAATGATGTTATTGGGATATGTATATTATGATTAAAACCTTGATAATGTCAAGTTATCAGACAAATCTTGCCTAACGTCACTTTGCGTTCTATATTGTACCACAGATATACACACATATAGGGATTTTCACATAAGTTCCGTTGCATATCATCGATTTATGTAAGTAGTGTCAACGTTCTACACTGTTTCTCTCTCTTTTTGAATCGTGTAAACGTACGAAATAGCTATAATTGGTAGGATCTAGCTAAATAAATATATGATGTGCAACGGAACTTATATGAATATGTATGTACACTAATTTTCACAAGTCAGAGCAGTTGCGTCACTAATATTAAACTGTCAAAGGACGCCGTGTTGTCAGATTGTGAAAAACAACAGTTTGACAACTGTCAAATCTCAGCTTCAGGGGTAATGTTTATTTTATCACAATAATAATATTCAAGTTATGTTAGAAACGCTTGACAACACTGGGCAGAATTGCCAACCTAAATCAGTTCCATCTGCATCCTCTGGTGCACAATAGACAGGTTCGAAGAGTGGTAGTGAAACAAAGTTGGTCATGACGCAACTGCTCTGACTCGTGAAAATTGGTATATATCTTTAATTATACTGATTTCTTGCGTCCTTGCACAGTCAGTACTTTGACTTTTTTTTTATTTACCCGTACAATTGACCTACTACCGCGCTTGATATCAAGCTTAGAGCCGCCACAGGAAGGCGTAACCAAGGGAGCTGTATGTTTGCAATGTACAGGTTGTCCCATTTTGGTTGTCCTCGCAGGGTATCTCAGTTATTAACAAAGATACAGAGATGCGGTTTTCGCGAACGTTGGCTACTTTTTGTGAAACTAAAGATGACACAAACATAATTACTCTAGCTCTTCTCATTTTTGAGATACAGGGCGTTTTGAAAAAGTTGCATTTTGAGACAGCCCCGTATCTCAGCTATACGATAACTTATAGAAAAAGTGAAAAGTGTTCTTTATATAATTTTTCCGTAGAATGCAGTGCTGTTTTCAGAATGAGTATACGGGGTCAGGTCAAAAGTTATCGGGATCAACTTCATTTTTTTTAAATGGGACACCCTGTCTATTTTCTCATAATTAAATTTTCCTTGTTCTAAGCATTTCAAATATGTATAGCATTCATCATTTTTTATACAAATAGCGCAGTATTTCAAATTATTAAATGGATTTGTTAGTGGCCTTTGGTACTGCAATTGTTTTACCATGGCAACTTCATTTTTTGACATTTGTCAATATTTGCAAATTTGTTGATTGTTGAGATCCTTATTGTTAGTAAAGTTTTCAATATTCTTTTCGTTATTTTGAATTTTACAAAGTTTCAAACCATGGCGAATAATTTAGGGTACGAGAACTATGAGAAATTAGATATGATTGGGGTTTATTACCAAACAAATTTTAATGCAGAGCAAGCGAAGGAAATATATTTTGAAAGGTATTTATATTTACTGAAATGTTAGTCATCATTTGAGTTAAATAAAATGTGAATATTATAGATTTCCGGAAAGAAGGCAACCGTGTAAAAAACATTCATTAGGTTAAAACAAAATTTGGAAAATCACGAATCGTTTGAAAGGCCACGCGCCAAAACATATAGAAAAGAAAACGAAGAAAATAATGAAATAAATGGCCTTACAGAGGTCACTGTTAACGAAAATTATACGTCTTGCAGAAAAATAGAAGAATCGGTGGGCATTTCAAAACGAAAGTATCAAAATATTTAAAAATACCATTATAAACCATATATACCTCAAGTCATCCACCACTTGCATCCGGGTGATGCTCAATTGCGTATCAATTTCTGTAGATGGTATATTCAGAAAAGTGAAGAAAATGGTAATTTTGGTCGTTTAGTTATATGGTCGGACGAAAGCCATATAAGCTCCGCCGGAATTTACAATCGTGCAACGAATCGTTTCTGGTCTAACGAAAATCGGCATGTTACCGTGATCCGTCAGCAGCAAGGCAGGTTTGGGTTCAATGTGTCCTGCTTCATTTTAGGAGGCAGATTAACATTTTACATGTTTGAAGGCAATTTGAACCATCAACGATATTTGGAAATTTTGGACATTTGCCTTCCAGAATTGATTGATGATATTCCGTTAGCCCAGCTAAGAGAGGTTCATTTTCAGCAAGACGGGGCACCTTGCCACAATGCAAGACTAGTAAGAGATTACCTCAATACAATGTTTCAAAACCATTGGATTGGTAACAATGGACCAGTTAATTGGCCAGCAAGGTCCCCAGACCTATCAATTTTAGATTTTTTTTGTGGGGCTACCTTAAAATAAAATTCATCAAAGACGGTATGAAACTCAAGAAGCTTTGATGAATGCTACAAGAGAAGCCTTTGAAGAACTACGTTTAAGACCCTATTTTTATTAAGATCCATTCAAGAAATTCTTCGGAGATGTAGGATTTGTCTTGACCATAATGGTCAGCAAATTGAGCAATATTTATAAAATTTTAATTCTTCTTATTTTCGTTTGTCTCTAAATTTATAAATAAATACATCCAATATTTATATGAGTTTCAAATCAACAATTCTGGAAATAAAATAAATTATTTTGCCGAAATTTGTATCTTCTTCAATGACATATAATTACATAATGATGGTTTTCTATATTAGGCACTAAAAAACAATAGAAGATTACGAATTCAAAGCCTACTGAGAAATTCAGTTAATAATACAAAATACCACGCTATTTATCAAAATAAGTGATAATTGTTATATATATTTGAAGTGCTTAGAACAAGAGAAATTTAATTATGAGAAAATAGACCGGGTGTCCCATTTAAAAAAATAAAGTTGATCCCGATAACTTTTGACCTGACCCCGTATACTCATTCTGAAAACAGCACTGCATTCTACGGAAAAAATTATATAAAGAACACTTTTCACTTTTTCTATAAGTTATCGTATAGCTGAGATACGGGGCTGTCTCAAATGCAACTTTTTCAAAAACGCCCTGTATCTCAAAAATGAGAAGAGCTAGAGTAATTATGTTTGTGTCATCTTTCGTTTCACAAAAAGTAGCCAACGTTCGCGAAAACCGCATCTCTGTATCTTTGCTAATAACTGAGATACCCTGCGAGGACAACCAAAATGGGACAACCTGTACATTCATATGCACAAGTACAAAGAAATCCATTTGGCGGTCTTTCCAAAATTGTAAACAGAAGAAACTATGACATAAAGTTTTGTAACATTGGTTGCCTAACTACCAGCGTATGTTTATAACTGTATTTGTATAATTTGCAAGTTACACATACAGACATTTCAAAGCAGTTCAAATTGAAAATATAATGTCAACAAAGATTAATGAAAGCAAGTTTCGATGTAAATGTTATAGGTAATGAACTTAATCGGTTCAAACATTTACGTTTATGCACAAAATCTGTTTTTTTTTACTTATAGTATCCCCGAACCGGCTTAGATTTGCCTAACGTGCTAAAGCACTCAGGAACATTGGGGGAGGGGAACGGTAAGGATATTGTTAAGCTGCCGAGAAATGTTTATGAATGGCTACCTTAAATTGATTAGAAGAGGTCGAATTTGAGCCTTATACAGTGAAAAGAGTTGTTGCGATGTGAAGTACTGTTTAGATCTGTATAGAAAGCCCAGTTTACGGGCAGCTGTCTTGCTGGCTGACAAAATGTGGTCAACTCATGAAAAGTTCGATGATACGGATATCCCTAACATAGAAATATAGTTTGAAAACTTGAATTCTAAGCCATTCATATTTAAAGCAGAAAATGATCAGTCTTTCTTGGCGGATACAAGGCAACACTGCGTTTTGTCGGTGTTGAACGTGAGTAGATTATTCCTTCCCCATTCAAGGACAGGTTCTAAGTCACTGTTGATTGGGAATGCCATATTCACCTTAACGTCCTGACTAGTCTTATTGTGGGAAAACTGAGAAGAACTACAATGTAGACTGCTGTCGTCTGCAAAGCAATGGACCGGGTTAGTTATTGAGGAAATGAGGTCATTTATGTATAGCAGGAAAAGTGTGGGAGCTATCACTGATCCTTGCGGTACTTCCACGTTAATAGTGGTTTGTTTCGAAAAGAAGCCATCTACGACATACCAACGTATTTTGTCAAGAAAGCTGGATATCCAATTGATGAGCATATCGGATAAGTGGAACAAAGTGAGCTTGGCAAATCTACATACATAAAGACAAAATTTACATCGATTGGGGCTTGAACCTTGATGGCGCAGTTGGTTAGCGCGGTACTCTAGCAAAGTACAGGGCGTAGGTTCAAATCCTACTCGAGGTAAACTTTTTATTTATGTATTCAATAAAATTAATAATAATTTTTAATCTAAAGCTACAGTTTCACCGGACCTCTCTAATGTTATATTCCAAAGTTGGGTGACATGAAAGATCACTCGTTGAACGACTCTGTCTGAACCCATACTGGTGGTCGTTTAGGAGTTTATTGGACTCGAGGATCGAAAGTAGTTGGTGGTTGATGGATTTCTCCATGATTTTCGACAGAATGGAAGTGATAGCTATCTACTTTAAACCATCTAATTAAATTTCATTCAACAACAAAGCAATAAATCTAATTTTCTACTTGATTTTCCTTGTTTTTAAGTTGTAAGTTAGCTATAACAACTATTGTACGCTATGACCAAAAATGAACTAAAATCACAAATTCGTCATATAATGGTCACATATTTATGTACTTTCACTATCACTGTTGTTAGTGATACACTCATCATCGTCGGACCTACCTGTATTAACCATAAAAGTCAAATTTTCAATATCTGTCAAAAAATCTGCTTTCCACATCTCTTCTTCAATATGTTGATCGTGTATACAATGCTGCTCCCATTCTTTCTACGTAATTTTTATACACGCTAAATCTGAAATTTCGGTACTTTTCTGTTTAATATTATTTACAACTACTTCCCTTTTCATGGTACTCCAAATGAGTTCAATGGGATTCAACTCACAATGTACGGTGTACAACTGTGTGCCCATGTTGCTTCTTTATTATTGGAAAATTGCTTCACTACTAATAATAATTCAGCCTTACGCATATCTTGTGTAGTGGAAACCTTATTTACTTTTAACCAAGTCCTGATTTCTCCTTTACGATTGTTAATGTTGGGTGGTTTATTTATTTCAACAATATGATAAGGTGCATTATCCATTACCACAATTGAATGCTTTGGTAGATTTAGTATTAATTGCTTTTCCAACCATTGTACAACATTTGCATGATTCATGTCATCATGGTAGTTTCCTGATTTCGAATGCGATTTAAAGATCAACAGTGCATTTGGTACAAATCCTGAAGAACTACCTGAATGAACTATAATATGTCGTTGAGCTGCTCTGTTAGATTTATAAAGACCAGGTTCTTCTCCCGTTTGCCAACATTTAGAAACCCCATTTGATGGATGATGTAAGTTTCATCTATGTTTACCAAGGGCCTCTTTTTATCACCAAGTTTATCATTTTCCCTTAATTTCCTTAAATACCGAGAACGCGAAGCTACAATATAGTTTCTCTCCATTAACAGTTTACGTTTGTCATGGCACTTCTTGTATTTAAAACCCTGTTTCAATAAATGTTTTCGCAAAATTTTTCGTCCTCCTGTATATTCAACTCTTCGCGCATTTTATCAACTAACAAATTTAAATGTAGAACTTTGTGTTCAACGGTATACACTTCATGCATAGTTATTCGTCGGATACACTTTTCCACTTCATTTAATTCAGTTTTATTTGGTGCCTTCTTTGGAAAATTTAACTTTTAGGACCCTGATCCTTCTGCTTCTTTTCGAATAGTTTTTGTAAATAAAATAAGCTTCCCTGTTGCGGCTGCAGCCAATTCTGTAGATTTTTTACAGGAAAACTCCAACCACCAGTTTTCTTCTGTTGATCGAAAAATTTAGTGACATTGCGAATGATATTACGTGCTTTGGAATGAATGACCTTTCCACGTGAACTCATGTTTTAGTACACCTAAAGCAACACAAAAGACAATTAGTCTTTCTTAAATTGTCATAAAATGAACAACATACACGTGTAAACTTATTTATCAACATAAATGCTAATGAATTATGTAACAATGACACATTTACTTACCATTGTTTATGAATTAATAGATGACAAGCGCCTTTAAAAAGACGATTTAGTAGGCAAGAGATCAAACTGAAAGCAAAATGAAACACAAACAAACAAACTAAGGAAAACTAAAAAGCGCGAACTGACAAACGAGTTTGTTAAAATACGTATTTTACAGAGTGTACACTAAGTAAATCACAACCGCTGGGTGGTTTTTGGCGTTTGTTATTGAAATTAGTTGACATATTTCCCGGGTCATTTCTAAGCTTGTTGGCACTGTAGTTGGTATTAAACATTCTGCCGACGACTCAAATGGTATTATTATTAAACTTCTGTTTTCGGTGTAGTGTATAATAGTTCTATTTCAGTTTCCACAGTGGGATTCTGTAGATTGTGTTTGTTACTGCGTCAATACCATTCATTGCCGCCAAATGCTACTAACGTTACTAAAATAATTGTGGTAATCGACAATTGAATGTGATACAATTTGTGTCCATAACGTGTTTTGAAGATCTTGCTGCTTCTTCTGCTTTATCCACCTGTTCCAAGTTGTCCTCAGTTATGAACACCGGTTCTTCTTGTATGTATTTGCTGTTAGGGTTTTTTTTATAGTATGGTTGCTTACAAACACACCGGCAAAATTTTAAGTTTGACTTCAATTTTCCCTTGAACTCTCAATTCGATTTTAGCAATTTTTTTTAAATTGTAGCTTGATTCTTTGAGAATCATTGCTGATTTTAAACAATGTCGAAATGTCATATACAGAGCTGAAAAGAAAGTAATGCTTTTTGTTCATTTTTGAGAGGCTTTGTAGAGTGAACGAATGAAATTTGATATCAAAGATTAATCTTTTCTATACATTTTGACTTTTTACGTTATCGGGTATTGTCAAAGTGAAGTAAAAGTCACTTTCAAAGTTTTGATTGTTAAAAATCCAACATGGGTGCTTTGGACCCTACTGATGTGGCGAGGGGCTTAGTGTTGTTTGAAGATGGTAGTTCTTACCCTTATGTTGTCCATGTGTTAGGAAAATCATAATCCAAGGTTTACCGTTATGCAAGACGTTGGAGGCAAACTGGGGAGTGTAAGGGGTGCTTGAGAAAAATTCAAATTTCGCGCTATATTAAATGATATTTTATAGTTGTATGTTAATTTATAGCTTAAGAAATGATTGTTTGTTGTTTGTATATAAGTTCATTTGACATAGCTTGAATTTACTTCAATAAGTTCTGTAGATATTTAATTAGAAAGCATTTAAATTAAACGCGGTAATCTGGAAACGCATAAATGAATTGTAAAAGTAGGAGAAATGAGCTCTTAACATGACTTGCAGTATTGAGCTAGCAGTTGGAGTTTGTTGAAATTAACCTTAAGGAGTGGTGGTTGCCGCGGCACAAGTGACAAAGTAATAGTCACATTTAGTTAATATTGTAATAAGGAAGTAAAACGAATACCTTTCTTATTAAAAGATAAAAGATTAAAGTGAATAAAAGTACGAATACTGTCAAATTGGTGATAACAAGAAAAGTGACGTAATAACTTAACATAACGTGTTTGTACATATAAGAATTGTGTTTAATCATTGAACGAAAAATACAAATTACGATAATCTATCCAGTGTAATATAGAACAATAACTGGGAAGTGCTGACAGTTCAAATAAAAGTACCACTGTTGGTAATTTTCTGGCAGTTTGTGGTGGAACAGTAACAGTTTGAAGTGATAATTAAAAATCATAAAATAATACATCCATAAAATATTAATCGAATCGGTAGGCGGAAATTGAAGTTGTGTTAATCCGCAACAAAGGTCTAAAGAAGATGTTGGGGAAACAAAGGAATGCGGCTCCAGGGCTGGCGGAATAACAACAAAATCATTCCAACCTTCGGCCTTCAAGAAGTGACAAGTAAGATTGCAAACTATAAAAAAAAAGAAACGTATATGTGTTTTATTTTCCTTTAAATTTGTGTTTAACTATCAACACTGAATGAAACCAATTCCAGTCCCTGTTGACACAGAAATCATTTATGCATGTTAGATGATAAGAATACTAAATATAATAATAGAATTGTTCTTTTTCGATGTGTTATTGCAAATAAGTCGTTTCTGCATCTGGATGTTAATTTAGTTAAATGAATGTAACGTTTGATTTATTTGTGTTATTAACCATTACGAATATTAAAAGCTTTCATACTAAAAGAAGTAAATTCAATAAAGTTACAAATTACCCATACACAAAGAAAATCAAATTGAATATAATTTTGGTAAATGATAACAATAATCATTTCTTTCAATAATCGAGCAGGCTGGCGCAACTTGATAAGAGAGTAATTTGGTGAAGCAAATATTAAAGTTCATTTACTCAAACAGAAACCTGATAGCAAGAAAATTAAATTTTAACTAATGAATGATATCTTTACAATTTGAAACCACCCAAATTGAATTAATAGGTAACCATTTTAAGTTATCACAAAAACAATTCAAATTCTTATTAAAGGATTTTGAAATTATTAAAAATTGTACAAAAACACTAAAATTAATTCTTTTGTGGCCAGTGTAAACAAACAAAAAGAAAGGTCCATGAATACGCCCGTTGCAGAGGTATAAAATGAGGCAAGGATAAGGTAGAAAACGGACAACCACGGCTAGATATGATAGATTTGTAGTCTTGCAAACATTACGAAACAGGCGTAAAACAGTACCACAATTAAGAAACGAGATGGGAGAAAAAAGTGGAATTATAATAAGTAATCGGACCATTAGCAGAAGGTTCAAAGAAGTTGGTTTGAAGACCTATAGAATGAAGAGAGCTCCACAACTTCAGCGATGCCATCACTTGGGAGCATAAAAATTGGGAAAATGGGCTGTGGGCAACGCTCTTTTCACAAATGAGAGCCCATCGATGGCAGGAAAAGACTATATCGCCACCGAGGAGAACAACATCAACAGTTTAATATATATAGGATATATGTTTAGGAGACCGAAGAGAGTTGGTTATTGATAATGACGCTTTAAATGAAAATGGATACATTCAAGATATTCTGCAACAGTATGTCTTACCATTAACCACCCCCACATCGGAGAAAAGTTTTGCTGATGCACCACAATAGCCGCCCACACGTGGCAGTTTTTCCTGTTAATGTAGACCCTCTTATTATTCTTCTCAGGCCATGTTTATAGATTTAACACCACTTTTTCAAATTCTACAGTGGCATTGAATTCTACTTAATGTGAATTCTTTTGTAATGCCCGGCTTCGAAACACTATTTCTTTTTCGATGATATTTATAGCTCCTACGAAATTCGTGCAATTGTACTGTGCATATTTTGACACTTGGCCTTTCTCGCAGTGAATCTCCTCATTCCTGTGATGAGTGTTTCTGTTATCATGTGCCACTGGCAACCTCCAGATGTATCTCTCTTGCTGTTAGACACAGAAACTGGGACCGTTATAGTCTACCCCACAATGCTCGAATGGTGATGATGGTGTTATGCTTTCGGCGCTATCGTATGATATACGCTAATGTAACTTGACTTCCTCCATAAAATTTATTTTGACTTGCGTCTTTCATTATCTGTTGCATGAGGTGACTCTTTGGATCCATTATAACGAGATGATTTTCAGCAAATTGTAGTAGAGAGTTGTAGTACCTTCCCACAACTCTTAATATACCATTATGATCTTGGAATAGATTTAACGATAATATGTTGCTATCTTTATTTACTTGCTATTCGATACTAGTTTTTCTCCTTCTTTTGCAAATGCTTGCCTTTGCGAAAGCCTTATGTGCTGTAGTAAAACTAATTTAAGCCCCTGGACCTTTAATCTGTTTTTTTAGGTCTACGTCTACTTCTACATTGGCTTATAAACCTATTACAATATGCAGTTACACAGGTCATTCGTGTTAATATTGAAAACATTTCTGCGAAGTCGTTATTTTCTACTCTTCTTACTACCGCAAGGCATCTTTTGCTTCCAAGATCCGTGAAGAGTTGTAGTTCTTCTTTAGACATCCTTTTTAAGCAAGCAGGTCTACTTCACCATAACTCTATTGTTCAATCATGTTATATTGTTTATTTCTTTTACCCGATTTACTACAAACTCTTTCCACATGGCTGGATCACGTTTAATCCAAACCAGTGAGATTATAGATTTAGACCAATTACGGATATTTTCAACTTGTAATGTCTCTTTAGATCTATTGGGTAATGTCGCTCATAGTACTGTAGCAAGCAACTATAGCTGTGACAATGTGTTTTTCTTTATTGGTGCGACTTTTGACTTAGCTGTCAGTATTGTGATTCTTCCATGTCTGTTCTTAATGTAGATCATTATCCTGTGATTCCTCGGATGCTTTCTCTTTCGTATTGAATCCATCTTGGAATTTGAATTATTTCTAGTAGATGTAATTCAGAGCCACCCAATCTTCTCTCACTGCTTGCAACACCTCTTCCTCCCAGGCTAATTTGTGTACCCATTGATTTTGTGTTATTAGTTCTGCTGTTATTATTATTGGTGACAGCTGTCCCAATGGATCAAATAAGTTCGGAATTTCCAACAAAATATTTCGTTTTATTATTTTTCTATTGACTTTTCCACTTTGATGGTAAACGTGTTTTGTACCCATGATATGCCCAGTAATTATTTCATCTGGTCTTTGTTGAAGTCCGCAACGGAGTGATCTTTTGCTTTGGTAGGAATGTGGCTCGGAAGCTTGTTCTCTGACCATTTGTGCAGAGTAAATTTTTCTTTGTTTATTAGTTGTTTTTGTGGTCCGGTTGTTGCTTCTATAGTATTGGCTCCGTATAGCATATCATCCACACTGTTGCCGCATGGATGCTGACTTTCTTCATCCGCTGCTAATTGATGTAATGTTTTACAGCTAGATATAGTGTTGCTGATAAGATATTGTTGTAAGTGAGCACTCGCTGATGGGTTGGCGTTGGTTAAATCTCCACAAGATGGTTTGGAATGGTTGGTCTTCTTCATGGGCCTTTATTTCTGTTAGATTCGCGTAGATGACTTCGTTTTCGCTCTTCCTTGATGTGCAAAATTATGCATCGAACACCACTCTGGGATTTGTTGTTGCACTAAGTTTTTTCACCATTGGTTGGTGAGGGATATAATAACTTGTTTTTTCTTTTCTTCTGGTGGGAACTATATTCATATGCTCTAAGGCTACATATTCAAGAAGGAACGTCTCATACTGGTTCAGCATATTTGTATTTCTTGATAACTGGTTTTGTAGTTGTAGCGATCGTGCTAGTGAATGGAACTCCCCTTTCTCTTTTGGATCTTTTTTGAACGGGATTGTACCTGTGTAATCTCTGGCTGAGCTTGTTAGTGTAGCATGCTTGTAGCGTTTTCACGCGATTAGTCCCCTTTATTACCCTGCTGTTGGATATTGACTTCTTCTAATTCCCATTATTTGGACACCTGGTTGGCTTAGATTTTGGATATCATTCCGCTTATGTCTTAAGGTTTCTTATTTTTGTTGTCTTTTGTCTGCCCGGATAATACAAATCCAAATTTGGCCTGCTGACGCACCAAGTTTCCTGTAGCTTTCTAGACACCATTCAGGGTTACTTTGACCCCTAAAAGTATGTCCATTGGACCTGATGTACCCAATATTGGATCTGCTAAAATCATGTTGTTTCAGGGTTCCATGTCTAGTTCAAACGCGTTTGATAGTAGCGTTATATTTATTTTGGGCAATACAATTAAGACTGTCTGTTATCTGTATTAACTGGATTGCTATTTTTGCTTTTGCGGATATTTATTCGTTATTTTCCAGCTCTGTTACCATGGTATTAACATTCTAACCTTGATAGTTTTAATTCTTGTTCTGATTGCTTCGCAGTAAATGACCCTAGGTCAATTAACACTCTTTATAACTGATGTTTTGCGAACAGATCTCTTACTCGAACGATTGCTGTTTCAAGTATTTTGTGATCTTTAGCTTCTTGTTTGCCATGTGATTTGATGCTGTAGCTAAATGAGATGTTAATACCATTGGTCTTGAAGATTGAGCTGATGGCTTGATTGATGCAGTATAGTTTAATATAGGTGCTTGCAAATTGAACAATTTACTTTGTGTTATAGTTGGGCTTTATGCACTCCCTTTTTTCTTCAATCACTTTATTTCTTGCTTTATTACACTTTCAGAAGTTCTCTATAAGGTATGATGCTTTCAGTAATGACAATTGCCCTGATTGTTTCCGTGTCAGTTGGGTCTGTATAGTACTTGTCGTGTTTATTCGTTTCTTAGAGTTAATACCTCTAGTGACTGGAACCTTATCTGTATGAATTGTATCAAATCTTGTTTGGTAAACATGTATTAACCTCGCAGTTTTTCCAACCAAGTACATTTTTATAGTATCTTATTGGTATAAACTGTATTCTCGAATAGGTCATAAGGTGAAGAAGTACTCGTAAGAAAATTTTACCCTATTTACTTGAATATCTACTTCCCGTTTAAATATTTCGTCCCTTATTTTTTCTGGTTTATCCTGAAGAACGTTGCACAGCTTGATATTAGTGTGCTTTTCTATTTGTTGTTTTAGTTGCAGCAACTAAAGCGAAGTCGAGTTTTCTGTCTTCTAATTGGCGTGGATTGTTTTTCATCCAATTCTTCTCTATTATTTGATTCGACTGTGGAGCTCATTCAGGTATTTCATTTAATCCGTATAAAGTTTATCTAATTGGTTCGCATACCCAGATTTATTATAATCGTGGTCCTGTTAACCTAACATGAATATATTCTGTATTTTTTCGTCATTGAGATTCTTCAACTTTTGTTGCCGTTCCATAACATACCTTTCTATTTTTCTTGTTGCTCTTGCTACGTGTTTAAATGGAAAGCGGAGGAAAAAGGAAAGGGTTCTCTACTAACCTACAGATAACACAGAAACCATCTAGCTTAATACGGTTCGGAGGGGTCAAGTAAATTCCGAATTAAAATTAGGCGCCAGAAGTCGCCCCTAAAAGCTATCGCACCGTTACCCCAACTTCTGGATTACAATGTCTAATGAATAGGGAATTAAAGGAAATGAGAGAAAAATGGGGAAGAGAGAATGAGAAAGGAAGTGGTAGTATAACGCAAAAATGTAATTTTTAAAATAAGGGTAGATACAGAATCAGCAAAACGAAATTAACTGAAGCTAAACTTTTGTATATGTATAATAATATATATATATATATATATATATATATATATATATATATATATATACATTGAAATGATATTTAATGATACTGTAAAGTATATATGAACTCAAGTCAAAAACTAATATACACATAAAGTAAGTTCGATGGAATTAAAAATAATCATATATGTAAAACGCAAGTTGTATAAGTTAAAATAGGTATAAAACTATGTACAAGAGTGATTATATGGCATGTTGTTAGATAATTAAATCCATTTTCATAAGTGTAACAGTATGACTATGGCTGAACAATGAAAATTGTCATTGTATTGCTTTTCGAGCATCTTCGAAGTTAAATAATATGTAGTTTTCTTCTATGAAATACATCTAAATCGAATTATTTAAGGGGATTCCAGTGTAGCAGTATATTATGCTTCTATTCTAAAACAAAAATAAAAGTAAGCTTTTCTAAGTAAACGTAGGAAGTTAAAATATGTGCTAAAGTATATGAAACTTGAACAGCATTGATAGGATTCATAGTGGAGCTTACGAATTTGAAAGTGAATGTAAAGAATCATTATGTTAAAAACTTAGATAGTGAAGAGATTGGAAAATGTTCCAACTTAAATTAACGTTTTTATAGGTAATTCAAACACAAAGTTGAAAAAAACCAGATTAGGAAATTTCAATTTAAAATGTGAGATAAAATTTTTTTTAATAAACCATAAAACTGATTGAGAATGTAGTATCCTTATGTAGTTTGGCCACAGAATCCATTTGTGGTCTCAGTTTTCGTATGGAAATTAGATTCAGTTAGTTATAAGGAGATTTGTACATGAAAAATTTGTAAAATAATAAAATTATAAATAGTAAAAGAAAGCGTAGCAAAAGGTGTGTCTAAGGAAAGAAAAAACTGTGTAGAACCCAAAATTGATTGTAATTTTAAGATCTGAACATGTATATGAAAGTTATGTGTAAAATTAAGATTTTGCAAAGTGCTTATCCAATAGAAATGTAGTAATATTATGTTTGTATTGACAAAATTACTTAGGTGATTTAGAAATTTTCAGAGGTTGTATAAGCAATTGAAAAAACAAATCTTTATCCGTTCCTGTTATTCCTTAAAGTAAGAACATGTTACTCAGTTTGTACATGTATAAAATTTTAAAATCGTAAAATTGGTTCGTATAACCTCTCAATTTCATAATAACAAACAATCGAAATTCAAGTAGTTTGTAAATAAGTTAGATTATCATAAATTCAGTTCAGGTAATATGTTGTCGAATAACGAGTGGTCGTTATTCCAGTGTTTGCAATGTACTTTCGTTTTAAATTAAAATTATTTTGTGCAAATCATCCAAGCATTATTATTTAATATAAATCAAAATTGAAATGGTACAAGTAACTAAGATTCGAATAAGCCCAAAACATAAATATATATAATTAAAATAAAGTGCTTTAAAGAAACATTTAAGCCACATACCTATGGCTATAGAAATTCCGCCGTGGGATTAAATTATTTAAGCACCATAATTATAATCGTTAGTGCTGTTGATCTTCCGACGTTGGAACAAATATTGGAAATAGACTTGGAATTAATTTCTGATATGGATATTAGAAATCATTATGCTGATGAACTTCCGGCGATGGAACAATTATGTACGGAATTCAAACCACTGCTGTCATGGAAGTTTAATCATCATCATTGTATTATGGTGCAGCTAAAAAGAAGGAAAATTTAAATGTGAGTTCATGAATTTTTTATATTTATTTGAGGTTACGTTGAAGATTATTGTGTTTTGGGATAAAGGATATTTGTAAATTGCATGCTCGTCTGGAAATAATAGAATCATATATTGATTTTACATTGATTTAGTATTGTTTTAAAAAAAGAAAGGACACTTACCAAAAGTATATTACTCTTGATGTGATTTAGTCATGGACATAAATACAAATTCAAAATCTCATGCGCACAACGCGATATAATTGGATGGATACATGGTGTTTCAACAAATATTAAAGTATAATACAATTCCATAGTTGTTTAAAATTTACAATTGAATTTATTGTGATTAAGAACTCTACATATGCTTATATGATTCTAACAATGAGCTATACTGATGCCTACCCCAGAGAATGCTAGCCGATGCAATTCATTTAAATAAAAATAACAGCATTTGTAATAATAAAGTTATGAGGGCACATCGTGCTGAAGTTTTAATAAAACACATAACCTTCTAATGCGTTTGATCTTAATTTGTGTCATACTTCAAATTTTATTGACAGTAAATATGTGAGCTAGTTTAATTTATAGATTTTAATAATCCCAATATATATATATATATATATATATATATATATATATATATAATATACACAGCGTGTTCAGCGAGGAATGGGACAGTGCAATATCTCGAGAGCGGATGAAGATTTTTAAATTATAAAAATATTTGGTAAATATCTTCCAAGGGCGCACATTTGTTGGCACAAAGATTTGAATCAACGCCCATCACCGCCAGGTGGCGCTATCTCACTTCAATTTTTAAATGCAATGCCCTATTTTTATTTCATTTTGGATTCTATGACATATTTGCGATGACTTTTATTAAGACTCCTACCAACCTATCTTTTGTAGTTTCTGAGAAAAAAATAATCCTTGGAATTTTAGCACAAAAACGTAATTTCAGGAAGTGCTCATAACATTTGAGTGATACAGATAAAATAGCAAATTTTTACCAAATGGAAGATAAAAGATCGTTCTTCCACAAAAATAATGCAGATAACGCCGAAATAACGCGATACGCTGTACACTAAATTGCAAGGGGGACCAACTTATCACAGTCGTTGATTAAGAATCATGTGAAAGATTTATCATGCCATGAAAACAAACGCGTAATGAAGTGTCTGTCAAGTTTCTGTCAGTTTACAGTTTCAGTTTTAAAAATTGTCTGTGCATCTTCAAATTCCATAATTATGTTTACGTTTTCTAACGAAGAATATTTTGATATGGTAATAATTTATGGTGAATGTAGAAAAAATGCAAGGGCTGCACAAGTATTGTATGCTGCCAGGTTTCCCGATCGACGCCATCCCGGAAAAAATACATTTGTTCGTGTAGCAAATATTTTGAGGGGAACCGGTCATTTTCGTCACCGTAAGTGCGAGAATCGCACGAAGACAGCAACAGATGAAGCACACACCGTCGGTGTATTAGCATGTGTAGCTTATAATCCTCATGTGTCTGTGAGATCTATTTCTGAAGAGTGTGCCGTATCAGTTGGTTCTGTCCATAAAATATTAAAATCTAATAAATACAAACCATTTAAAATTCATTTGGTACAAGGACTGCATGCAGGAGATCAAGATCGCAGACTTAATTTTACCACCGGAGTTTTTATGGAGCATTATGCGCAAGACCCTAATTTTCTAGGTCGTATCGCGTGGTCTGATGAAAGTAATTTTTCAAACAATGGAATCGTTAATCGCCACAATTCCCATTACTGGTCGTCAGAAAATCCTCATTGGGTAAGAGCAACCAATTTCCAAGTGAGATGGAACATAAATGTATGGTGCGGAATGATAGATGACAAATTGATTGTCCCATATTTTTTTAATGGTACCTTAACAGGCCAACGCTATTTGGATTTTCTTGAAAATCAACTGCCTCCTTTGCTTGAAGATGTAAATGTAAATCTGCGGCAAGTGATGTACTTTCAACAGGATGGCGCACCGGCGCACAATAGCGCAATAGTGAGAAATTATCTAAGTAGAGTGTTTCCGTAACCATGGTCCCATTATGTAGCCAGCTCGTTCTCCTGACCTTAGTCCCTTAGACTACTTTCTTTGGGGACATTTAAAGAGTGTAGTGTATGAAACACCTTCTAGAGATGTAGAGGAGTTACAAAATAAAATTATAATTGCTTGTGCAAACATACCACGAGAAACTTTAAGAGCGGCAACTAGTGTTACATTAATTAGGCGTTATCAAACGTGTGTAGAAAATGATGGAGAAACATTTGAACATTTAATTTAATTTGTAGCTTTCAATTAATAAATCCCAAAAATTTTTTTCTCAGAAACTACAAAAGATAGGTTGGTAGGAGTCTTAATAAAAGTCATCACAAATATGTCATAGAATCCAAAAATGAAATAAAAAATAGGGCATTGCGTTTAAAAAATTGAAGTGAGATTGCGCCACCTGGCGGTGATGGGTGTTGATTCAAATCTTTGTGCCAACAAATGTGCGCCCTTAGAAGATATTTACAAAAATATTTTCATAATTTAAAAATCTTCATCCGCTCTCGAGATATTTCACTGTCCCATTCCTCGCTGAACACGCTGTATATATAAATTATAACAACATTTAACTATTTTACTATTTACACATTTCCTTTTTTCTTATACTATACAAATGTCTTGCGTCCTTGCACAATCAGCTCCTATACTATTATAGTATTGTCATTTGATGTAATTTCCTTAATTACTTGCCTAACCTGGTTTTATATATGTAGTTTATAATTGTGAATGAACGCAGAAATTTAATTTGTATAAATTTTCAATGTGACTAATAGGCTTCATTTTATCCTGTTTAATGTTGGTATTAAACAATTCTTAATTTGCATTATTCTATTAATTAATTAATTTACTTTGTAGTGCTAGAAAAGTTTGCCAGCTTTTTTAACTATTTGAAACGAGTTCTTGTACCACATTAGTTATTGACGCCGTTGAAGTATTCCTGAATTAACCACAACGGATCAATGCCCGTCAAAGTAAGTATGGAAGTTCCAAAGTGACCTATTATTTCAATTCTCTAACTCTCTATTCTAGAGAAAAACTACGGTTTCAACACAAAAGTACTATTAGCATTAACGCGAGTTTAAGATTAAGCTGTTCAGAAAGGGTGGATTTGTTTCTAAACAAAATCATTTACTGGTTAAAATACACGGCGACAGCAAGACGCTTGTATTTAAAAGATAACAAGAGCTAATCCGTTTTCACCAACCGTATCTTTCTCTAAATCGGGGTATTATCAGACGTAGGTGTCATTTAGAGACCACATATGAGAAAGTCAATGATGAAAGAATAGAATGGTTGATAACAAATTGTCTAACGTATCTGACCGCTTATTAAGTCTGATAAAGGAATGGTAACTAATGATCACTTTTACATAAGGCTTACACTTCTTAATATTCTAACCAACCGCTAGGAAATTCTGTGGTAGTCGAGTAATGACGTTTAGTATCAGACAAAGTACTAAGAACTAATAACTTTATTGCTATTAATATCTTGGCAACATTTCTGCCTTGATTAGAAAAAAAATAATAATTCGAAGAACGAAGTATGTGATATTTGATTGCGTGGGATTCTAAGTAAAAATAAATAAAACTTTGTTTTTAGAAGGAAAAGAAAAGAATACGGAGAAGGGAGCCATGAAAAATGTTGAATGAATCGTCTATACCAATTATACAAGGCAATAACCGGATTAATCTTCGTTATATTAGTAGAAACAGAGAAAGAAATAATAAATAAAATGGATCAATTTGGTTTGCTTAACATTATACTACTATGAAAGTATTTAAATATTTCGAATCTCGCTACGTTTATTCGTTTTGTATTTCTACATATCTAATTAAACCAATAAATAGTGACGTTTAATTTACTTGTGTAATTATTTATTTAAAAATTTTATTTGTTTGGAATTAAACTTACCTTTGAGCAGTTGTAAGTAGATTAATACATTTATATAAAGTTCTTCAAAGGATTACTAGCGATTCTCTTCTAAATGGAGATATACTCAAAGCAACAACATCAAAAGCAAATATCAAACTTAGTTGTAACAAAAGTAATATTTTAATACAAGAATATGTATACTGGGTTACTTATTTGGAATTGTTACATAAACCTATAAGCCTCAGATTAAAGGTACTTTGTAACCCTTCTCTGTAAAAAGTTTTGGCATTTCTATTGTTTCAAACAACTAGTTAACAATTTTCTTTCGAAAGCTTGACATACTTCATTATACACTTCTAAGAGTTACAATGATGTTATTATCGGTGTACGTATATTTTGTCTGAAGCGTTGATAATGTCGTTAAAACAAAACTTGGCTTACAAATCTTAATTTCCATATGATTCAAGGTAGAGAAAGTTGTTGTTGAAGTTGTTACGAGACGACGAGAACAAGCATCTTTTTCAGAAATTGTATCTGAATGCAACTCAAGACCTGAATTGAATACATCCAGCTCCAAAGGCAATACGTGTATAAAGATTGATGTAATTGGCTATGATACTCGATCCACAACAGTGGGTGATTGTGAGAAAATTCCTTCAATTCAAATTAAAGGAAATGAAAGTTGTACCATTAATATTAATTTAAACATACCAAAATGACCTTAACTCTTATTTTTCAATTGAATTTCACCTTAAGTCTTATTTTCAATTCAATTTTAATTCTGTATCTGTCTATTTTCTAAAAATTTGTTAATAATTTTTTTTTTGCCTTTGAATTAAGTACGGTCAAATTCCTAGTGTACTGTAAAAACCTATTATACCGTAAAAACGTGTTTTACAGTATACTAGAGTATGACGTAAAACTGACAATTACAGTACAGTATGAAATAATAGTATATTACATAATAAGAGTAGTAAGTAGTCTATAATGCACGAGTGCACATAATAATTTAATCGAGGCTTAATAAGCAACAGCACCCCAATTCTGTACTATACTTTTTCTACTCCGATAAAGTAAAAGGGTATAGAGAGAACATGACTAATGCGGAACTACCACATAGTAATCCTTTTTTGTGCAATCTGCCCATTTCGTTTTAAAATATAAAACAGAGATTTATAAGGTACCAAATATGACTTGTTTTAAAACTATATACATTTTCTGCAATGGTCATAATAATCTTACTGATGGGTAGTTACGTATTACTCATACGTCACTCTACTTATACTCCTTAGGAATAAAAAAAGCATAACTCACGGGTGGCAATGCCAATTACACACTCGTTTAAATTATGATACTCGCTTGCTTTGTTCGATCGTGACTGTAATAATACACTCGTGCGTGTATATAATATACGTTTTACTCCTATATACGTAACACACGGATAACTAAACTCTCTACTACACGCCCAAATTTTCCATTACATAGTAGTATGCAAGATGTATGTCGTAGTTTCTCGGATGTTGTCTCGCGTCTGCCGCCGTTGTCTCTGACTCCCGTCAGTACACACATCAGTACAAACGATGTTTCGACAAAGTTCCATTTGCCATCTTCTGTGAAACTACGAAATTTGGGTAATATCGACATTGTCTCTGGTGAATGTCAGCATTATCGAAAGTGTTTGGCGTATGTCAGAATTATTTGCCATTATTCTTGACTTACACACCCGCGAATGCCATGGACTGATGTATGTTGAAACGAAACATTTAAAAAAATTTAAAAACACCTGTTTATCAAATTTTTTTAAAATAGAACATATGGGAAAAGTTTTCCAATAAACGTAACTAAATTATTGTGAACTTAAAGTAAACAGGACATTCCAAATTTACGAAACGAAAGAAAAATAATATAAACAAATCAACTAAAACGCGCAACTTCTCAAAAACTGATCTCGAGTTACTACTGCAGTAGCCATTATTAAACACAAATTAAAATATCTTATAAAACATTCATATTAAGACCTGCCGTTGTCCACCCTCACTGAAGCTCATTTGTGTCTGTCGACAAATACCGGTGAAAGTCTGAAAGTATTACAAAATTAAAAATTGTTCGGTCCTTCACCGAGGCATTTGGTACTTCCCGACAATCTTCGGCGAATCACTAATTTTGGCCTCTCACGGTAATATATATATATATATATATATATATATATATATATATATATATATATATATATATATATATATATATATATATATATATATATATATATATATATATATATATATATATATATAACAAATAAAAAATAAAAAATATGATGGGTTTTGTGTCACAAAGGTAAATCGCACCACGGTCTAGCTCAGTGAGGTACAAGCTTATAAAACTTACTGAATATGAGAACTCGTTCATCAGGTGTGAGGAAAGCAGAGATATTTTCATAGCTATAATCAGTATTAGCATTTGTTTAATTGGGCACCACTCAATTTCTAGGTTTAATTAATAAAATACAACAAAAATTGAGAAAGGTTGTATCTCAGAACATAATAGGTAATCTGAATAAGCACTAAACATCTGTATTTATATGTATATTTAATAAAGCAAGATGTCTGATTAATATCAGAATAAAATAACTAAAACGGTACTTCTTGTACTACCTTACAATCTTAAAATGACTAAATTAAACACAGTAGATAAACGTACAATCAATGTATACTTAGAATTCAAAATGCAATTTATTCAACATGTAGGTATTCAATCATGAATCGTATATTGACCAATGTCAACAAATTACAGTTGTGATAGGTTATGAACTCAAATGTTTTTATTTCCGGAGCAGGACTAACTGTTCCTTTTCTTAACCGTATCAAAATAACACAAACCGATTTGTTATTTAGTTAAACTGCACTAAAAGGATAAGTACTTACTTGTACAAAACAAATAGTTTAATCTCGTCTTAAACGAACTGTGGCTTGAGAATTTTTATTTCCAATTCCAAGACAAAATATACGATAACATAAAGGTAACTTCCATTTGTAACTAACGTACAAATAAACGAAAGCAGCTTCGAACGACCAAAGCTGTTTATAACGACGACCGCAGAATATGTCTAACAGCATATCTGATTGATGCAAAACAAAGGTATCTCCATCTATGTTCATAAAGATGACATTGCATTAATCTGCCATTTTAACAAAGTAACTGTTCGTGACGTCATACCCACGCCATTCAATGATACGTAAATTTACCAAAATAAAAGCTTTTTCTTGAAGATAACTGTATTCTTAGTCTTATTCTTGTTTCCCTATGAAATATAATATATAGAAAATGTAATTAAACGCCTGTACATACCTTATAAGAGGGAAGCAAAACTTAAAAAAGATAACGTCTGAACTTCACGGCATGGTAAAAGGAAATGCATCAAACATGCTCAACTTACGCTGCGCATAGAACTAAAACTGAATGTCTAAAATATACACAGGGACGTTCGTAATTATGTAGACTAAAGAGAAAATATTGCTATATAAAAATTTAATTATTGAACGGAAAGAGAAATGCTTAAAAATACTAAGGTAGTGTAAATATACTTATTGATAATAATGCAAATTTCGAAATTTAAATTAAGGTAACGACAGACAAGAATTGGCACGTTACAATATATATATATATACATATGTTATACTAGCAGTATCCGGCCCGCGTTCCTGCGCCCAAAATTTAAAAAAAACGTCTAATGGTAACAATGAATTTAAATTTAATGCCAGAGGGTAAACAATACTCTTCGTTGGCTTATTTTAAATATATATATATTTAAAGATCAAGAAATATTAAAAATTACCAACCAAATAGAAAGACCAAGAAATAATAGCTTGTCAAACGATGAACGAAAGATTCCTGTTATTCTACCTTATATAAAGGGAATTACAGACAGAATAGCAAAGAAATTTCCCAAAAACGACTTCAGACCGGTATTCAAACCACATTCAACTTTGTCCCAACTTTTAAGAAACCCCAAAGACAAAATTCCTAATGAAAGCCAAGGAGTGTATGAGATACCGTGCAACAACTGTCGAAGAACTTATATAGGACAAACTAACAGAATATTATATGCGAGAGCCGATGAACACCAACTAGCAATTAAGCAGCACAATCCCTCATCGTCTTTAGCTGCACATCATTTAGATACAGGACACCAAATTAATACCAACAATATCCGTTTAATTGCACCTCTATATACCTTACAAGAAAGAATTATTAGAGAAGCAGTTGAAATTGAAAGAAGACCAAACGCCCTCAATAAACGAGATGACACTTCTAGAATACCACAAATTTGGAAGAATGTCATTAAACAAGTTGATTCTACATTTCAACCAACTCCAAATCTTCCAGAAATTTCAAACATTTATGCTGCAACTATTCCTGGCGTCCCCACGTCTGCACCTTCTACATCATGTACTCGACCAACTACCCGAAGTCAAATACACTCGTCCAGATTAAATTTAAATTAGTTACCTTGTTTCATATTCTGTATTTTTAAAATAGTTACCTTATTTCAATCTCTGTAATTGTCAAATAAATTCTTGACAAAGGGAACAAAGGACGTTCCCGAAACGTTGAATTAATTTTACGTTTATTTACACAAGTTTTAAAGAAAAATTGTCTTATTTAAACATGAATACTTGTGGAAATCTAAATAGAAATATATATATATATATATATATATATATATATATATATATATATTTTTGACAAGCATTTCCGACTTTCGGTCTCACCGAAAATTACCTTAACTTTTGATTTTTAAATGACACCCCCTGTATATTTTTAGTTTTTCGGATTCTGGAGGTCATTTTACAGCCGATTGTGTAATCTTTAAATCGATTTTTTTCCAAATGTAATTTTAAAATTGAATTTTATTTTCTCATCCAGGGTGCCATGACCATCTTAAAATCATTCTCATACTTAACTCACTTCCAGAAAGATGCAAACTCACTTTTATCTTTGTTAACTTTTTTACTAGAACGTTCTAAACTTTATTTTGCCGTAGCAAAAAAGAAAGAAAAGGACAGACACATTATGGGTGCGTCTGAGAGTTGTTTTTAAAGCAGCACAATTTTAATGCATTGCATTGCGTATTTTCCCAATTTTTTCAGTCAATGATTGAACAAAATTTGTTTTAAAACAAACAGTATCAAAAATAATTAAAAAAAATTAATAGCATGAACAATAATACGTATAATATTAACAATAGGTATTAGATTATAAAGTTTGAACCTTTTAACCACCAATTAAATTTTCAAAGTGCTGCCCTTCCACCTCTTGACATTTCCTAACACGAAAAACGTCGTTTTCTACGACATTCCTAAGCATGTCGGGGGTAATGCTAGCAAATGCCTCTCGTATACGGTTCTCTAAGATGTTAGGTGTTGTTGGCTGAGTTCGGTAAACAATCTCCTTAATAAGGCCCCACAAAAAAAAGTCAAGAGGTGTAAGGTCAGGCGAACGAGGAGGTCACCGGATCGATCCACGGGTAGAGATAACATGTTCTCCAAATCGTTCTTCTAAGTAATTTCTCACAACAATAGCGTTGTGAGCCGGCGCACCATCTTGTTGATAATAAAGGTGTTGATTATTTATTTCCAACGGTAATTCCTCCAAAAAATTTTCAATTTCATGTTGTAAAAAATCCAAATATCGTGCTAGATTTAAATGCCCTTGGAAAAAAATCGGTCCCACAATACGAGTACCAATTATTCCAGCCCATACATTTACTCCAAATATTTCTTGAAAATTACCTTTCATCATTCGGTGTTCATTTATCGTTGACCAATATCTTGTATTTTGCCGGTTGAACATTCCATTATTGGTAAATCTCGACTCGTCAGAATACAAAATAGAATTGGCTAGGCTATTATCGGCATCGTTATGTTCCAAGAACCAGTTGCAATATTCCAGTCTTCTAACAAAATCTCCCTCGTACAAATGTTGGTGAAGCTGGTACTTAAATGATTTGTATCCATGTTTCTTCAAGATCTTTCTTGCTGATTCTGCGCCAATGTCTAATTCAAAGGCAATTTCCCTTGTGGATGCTGTGGGGTTTTGAATAACATATGCTATTACATTTTCTTCCGTTTGTTCATTAATAATAAAATGTTGTTGCAAATTATCTGGTTCTTGGCACATTTTTCTTATAAGGTAGATAATGTATTGTCTTGTAGGATGATGAAGACGCTCAGGATATTCTTGCCGATAAACTTGTTCGGTTTCCGCTGCAATTTTGGCACATTGTCTATACATAATAAGTATATCAACCTGCTCACTCTTGGTAAACATTTTTGTTAATTTTATAATTAAATTAAGTACAAACTTTAATTTAATTTTTAAGTAAAATATTAGATTTATATTAATAAACAACCTTTATTATTACCCCTCAAACTGAAAATATACAGGGGGTTTCATTTAAAAATCAAAAATTAAGGTCATTTCAGGTGAAACCGGAAGTCGGAAATGCTTGTCAAAGATTCCTAAAAATGACGTTTGTTTAGAGTAACAACCCTGCCAAGTTTCATTTAAATCGATAGATAAATAAAAAAATGGCAGCCGGAAAGTGATCTCGTGGGCATCCGGTATATATATATATATATATATATATATATAATAATTTGTAATGCGCTAATTGAATAAATAATTTAATTTAAATTTAAATACGTTTGAGGGAAAAAAGGTTGTTTGGCTGCGTCTCTTTAATGGGGAAAGGTAATTAGATATTAGGTAAAAAAATAAATTTAAATGTTAATAATATGAATAAAGGAATTGTATTAATTTTAATTTAACTTTTATGCACCGGACTAGCTCAATCTCAATTTGGGGATTTAGTTTGAAGTAAAATTTAAATTTGAAAATGTGTATAAGAAATACACTTTATAGAATTATAATGAAAGTATAAGATTTATCCTGAATACAATTTACTACAAACGCATGCGTTGTAATGAACTTAAGTAAAATCAAAGCTGTCAAAGATGTCAAATAAATAATTCAGAAATATACTGTTTAGATCCAAAATGAAAATTTTGAAAAAGAAAATAATTTAATACCTTTACAGGTGTTTACACAAGTAAATATTTAAAATTCTAAACCAAAACATGTATGTAATAAATATTAATTTGCAGGAAATTTACTAAATTAATGTCTATAATCAAAAGGGTTATATAAAATTTGTGACTCACATACACTGTCCTCACTGTAGATTGATGTCTTCGGATAACTCCAACTAGATGCAGGCAATGTCCACTCGATTGTAGTGGTTACCATCACCCATATACAGCTAACTCGATTCTCAGGTTGTCGAAGACACCAACGTCCAAAACTTATGATGTTTTCTTCGAAATCAGCAAACTCCGATCACTTATTTTATTTTGGTAACTTTTTGTTTAATTAAAGTTAAAACTTAATAAATGGTATCGTTTTAAAAGAAATATTTAAATATTATCCAAAATTTTGTTGACAAGCACTTTTATTTTTAGATGCCGATTCAAATTTTATTTAAAAGAAATTGTCCGGAGAAATAAAACAACATTAACCAAATAAAAGTGGGTTTTAATTTGGAATAACGGAATCAACTCAAGTTTGATAACACAAAAGAAACTTTACAAAATCGTGACACAAATTAACACGTACAAAATATTTTTCGAAAACGACAGGTATCGGAGACCGAACTATTTATGTTAACCGTCCATATAAAAACAAATGCTCTCGGAAGTATTCTTCGTAAAATATAACTTTCTTTACGAAAATTTTAATGAGGTTATGAAACTTACTTTTTTTTTCACAATTGCACAACACTGTTTTTACTTTTTAAACTTTGAACAAATTCTAGAGAGAGAGTTGAATTGCCAGAGCACTTCCTTTTATATCTTTCTGGTTGTTACCAAAAATTCATTTTTTTTCCAGCCATTTTGCCTACGTATCTAAGGCTCTGATTGGTGGACATATATTACAAATTGGACTCAAATGGAAATTTGGCCTTAACTTTCTTATACATAGGCGAAATTAAAATTTAATAACAGAAATAAAAACCTACACAAAATTTCAGATAAAAAGACACCTAACAAGCTATGGTTCCTAAAATTAATATACGAAGTCACTTAATCTAACTTAAATAAGCTTATAACTAGCTAAACTTACAAGCTATACTTAATCTAATTACAGAAATGGAATTTTGAGAAAATTTTACACAAGAACACATACTTTTTGTGTTAAAAATATTTAATTTAAAGAAGTTTTAAGCTTCTGCAATTTTATCCTAAATTCACCTCAAATTTCACACAATTTTGCGGTGAAAAGCGATGTATCCTTTTAAAAACTGTGCTATATTATGAAAGAACTTCTACTAATTGCTTTAAGAGCAAAATTTAAGCCTAAAAATGTGAAAAAAGTATAAAATTATGTAAAAAACCTAGAAATTATAACCTAACCAAACTTAAATCTAAAATTGGAGATAGTTCATAGTTAAAAATGTTTTCAACACTTGAAATGTTATATTACAGGTTTGTACTTCTTGTCTTTATTATTTTCACTATATTTTAGTAATGCATAATGTCATATAGCGTTGCATTAAAAAAGTCTCTTCGTCTAACACTCTTATGAATCATTTCATTATAAAAATGTACACCACTATAAATGTCTTTATGCCAAAATGTTCTAAGTGTTCTTCTTATTGTTAAACTTATATCAGAATTTTTGTCACTAAGTCGCTTCCAAAAATATGTGCGAAAAATGTCTAAACTGTCCATATTATAACCCTTTTATGAAATTTTTATATTTCCTGCGTTCAAAAACTAATTATACACTATCCCTAACATAATCCTAACTATACAGTTCATGTTAAAACACCTGTAAAGTGTTCACTTGCCAAATTACCCTTGAAAAATTAACTTTTATTGCAATAATTGAAATACTAAAATGACTTTAGGAAAATGGTTATATTTAACATTCTTGACAATTTTGTGAGCAGCAAAATGCTTTTTATGATAAAACCAAACTAAGTAAATAATATTCAGACTAATTTATACCAAAAAAATCTATTTTAATCACATCGTGAACCAGATTTATATAAAACAGTGTCTTGCACATGTATCGAGCTAGAAATCACCCCTTTTTATGACCCAAATGTCATTTAAACTGTCCGATACTTCTTTTACCTCTTTCTGAACATCTCAATATATATATATATATATATATATATATATATATATATATAATATATATAATAATATAAAGTTATATATTTATATATTTATATATATATATATATATATATATATATATATATATATATATATATATATATTATTATATATATAAATATATAACTTTTAGTACCAATTCGGGGTATAAGCAACGAACAATTGTCTTTGAGAAATGCAAGAATTTTCTAAATTTAAACCAACAATACTTGTGCTTTGTTGATGGTAATCGTGAAGGAAAGGCACAAAATCTGACGGCGACCGTAACTAAAAACATGATGATTTATAAAGTAAATTCTAATCATGGTTACCCACAGCAACGCGCGGAACGGTGACTTGCAGCTAAATTTCGATAAATGCGGACCAATCACGCGTTTTCTTGTTTGACAACTTCGTACTTAGGTATGAAAATCTAAAATCTCCGGTATAATAGGAAAAAAAACATAAACAAAACTAGTGTAACCTAACAGAATTAGATTAGATACACAAAACTACAGTAACCTAACAAAAGTAGATTAGATACATAAAACTACCGTAACCTAACAGAAAAAAATTGGATGAGCCGGAAATCGAACCTGCCTGAACCGCGTATCAGGCGACTAATCTACCACTAGACCAATCGTGCTCTTCCATTTTGACGTTGAAACTGTTATTTGAACCATTTATTGGAACGCAACTTCCTATTGGTCCGCACTTATCGAAATTTAGCCGTAAATGAACGGTGACGCTAGTATGAAATAAATAATCAGCTATTAGCTAATAAGTTTTCTGAAGTATATACAGGGTGTTTCAAAAAACATGGCGTGCTTGCTAGGACAGGTAGACTAGCCAAAAATAAGTGGGGTTTGCAGTAAAAAATATTCCTAACTGCCTCTGTTTTGGAGGTACAGAGTGTTAAAGAATATTATTTTATATACATTTGTGACAATTAATTAAAAACTACTGGCACCATTGTAATGAAATTTGTTGGAAATGTTTTGTTAAAGCTGACACATCCAAAACACTCCATTCTTATATCTGAAACTCAAAGGGGGCGCTAGTTACATGATTAATAGAAAGTACTTGTAATGGCAACTTCTGTAAGGTTATGTTTTTAGGTCGAAATTTTTAACAAAATTAGTTAGTCAATAATTTTTAATAAAAAAACATGGACATGAAACATTAGACTTATTAAATTAACAACACAACGAAATTAAAATGCGTTGGATTCTAAAAAAACAATAGGTAATTGAACAATTCACTGTAAATGTTCAAAATGGCCTCCATTTTCACGAATTTTAACAAAACGTTCCCAACCTGACCTAGCCAGCCGAATTTCATTATTTTATCCAGTTGCCACTAGCACAAACTGGCAGTAGATTGAGGTTAAATAATTAATTAGTATAGCTCGAATGCTTCGACAATCGGCGGGTGGAATGAATGCAATTGTACACTAACCCTTTACAATACGTTTTCGGGGCAACAGATGATGGCTAGATGTACATCAGTAGTGCGTAGATAGTAAATAGGTAGTAAATAATCGTTAGTGTAGTCAGAAGGTAACCATGTAATTTTAGAGGCAGTTGTAGAATTTATTCTGTATGTTGATTTCGTCAGTGTTACAGCCAAAGTATAGAAAATGTGCAAGAGAAGCCCGAAAGCAATTGAAGGTGTAAGATTGATGTGTATTTAAGGAGAATGTAATAAATTAGCTACTCTCTACGTTGAAATCAGAGGTTACAAAGAAAAACTTTACTCAACAAGACAAGGTCGTTCAAAAGGGAACGTACAATAAACCTTTAATGAAATTTAAAGTATTAGGCATGATATTAATTTCAATGTAGAAATAAGTAAATAAAGGTATACGACGACGAGTTACATTTAACCTCACAAAATGGAAAATTATAAATTAGTTAGAAGATACCTAATACGAATGGCGTATAAGAGTCAATTGCGTAACTTAAGTGTTTTGTGCATATACACAAACTCCCCTGTAAAGCTATGAATGTCGAGCAAAACACGATAGGTCAAATTATGCACATCACGAGTTGTTTGACGTGTTTTTGTCACTGCTTTATAACTAATCACTTTCTAAGAGATACGTTTACATAAATGTAATGTATGCATAATTAATAAATGTAACATTTGTGGTTTTAGCTGTAATTCCAAGGCACGATATAAATGAACTTTTGGAAATTAATGTTTTTTTTTTACATTCCATGCGTTTGTTTTGTTACTCGATCTATACACTTAGTATGAATAGTACTCAATCTAAGCGTTTTATACCTTTCAGGTGGTATCGAGGTTAATTACGTTGCTAAATGTTAAAGAATGTACCTTTAATTAACCTTGGCACATAGCAGTGTATTCGGCAAAATAAACAGTATAAAAATATAAATGGCCATGGGATGGCTTGGGCGATGTCTGCTTGTTATGTTTGGATTGTTTTTTTATTAACTTATCATCATAATAATATTGTGCTCGTCTCAAAATCGTTCTTAAAATGGTTCTGATAACTGAGGAAAAGCTATTTATAGTAGAACATTATTTCCGTTCATACGGAAGTGGACGGTGCAATGGCCCAAGTTTGAAACAAGTTTTCAAAGCCATCGGGAGCAATTTAATAAAGCTGCTCCCAGTAAAAGCGTATTGTTAGCAATTGTTGAAAAATTTCGTCGCACTGATAGTGTATTGTGTCAGCGAAACGGTTCTTCAGGTCGTCGAGGAACGGGTTCTTGACCATGTTTTCAGTCTCCACAAATAAGTGTTCGACGAACTGTGTATAAATTAAACATTAGTGAAACAATCACACGCAGAACGTTCAAAAGCATTAGTCGTTATCCGTATCGTATTCAAACTGAACAACGCATAAACGCTGTGGACAAACGTTCAAGAAAAGTTTATTGTGGACGCGTTTTGAGCCTAGTATACGAAGTTACCGATTTATTGAAAAATACATCGTGTTGATACGAAAGTCATGTTCACCTAAATGGCTATATCAATAAACAAACAACTCGGTTTCTTCATTGTAGAAAAAGCATTTCACAATGCTCGAATTCCGATTTGGTAGGTATGGCATAATAGGTCCTTATTTTGTTGAGGACGGGAATCAACACACAGTTACTGTTAATCAAGAGCGTTACAGGCAGAATATCATCATACTTTTTGTAAGATATTTAAGAAATTTTTGCTGAGCACGAAATATACAGTTGAACGGGCAAAGGTTTCAACAGGATGGCGCCACAAGCCATACAGCCGGTCGCACATGAGAACTTATCCGAGAGCATTTTGGAAACAGAAGAATTTTTCGTGGAACGGACTTCAATTAACCTTCACATTGACCTGACCTTACGCCACCTGATGCATGATGAAAGAGTCTGTATTCCGTTCTATTGATGCACCAATGGATTTTGCAGAACTACGGCAAACAATAATAACTTTTTTCCTACAACTGCGACAACCACTATTTATGAATGTGTTTAATGATCGTCAAAATCGCTATGAAGCTTGTTTAGGTGGGGCTAATTTTGAACATGTAAATTACAAAAACAAAAAAATTGATAAAGTTGTTTTTAATTTGGACGCAACACTCGACTTGTATGCATTCCAGGAAAATTGCACACAATAACCTTGAAAAACGATCAGTACGTATTAAACATTTTATTTTAAATGCAACTCGCGTGAGCTTGCACGTCACATCTGATTTGTTTCTTGGTTAGGGCATGTGATTTTCAGGCGGTCAAAAACTGATCATTCGGTTTGTGTCTAGCTAGACGATATTAGTTGAGTTGATCGGCCTATTTCCACAGTTTATGTTTTTTTAGCGTGATGTTTCGAAAACGGACTCTGCTTTCGTAAACAGGCTTACTCCTGAGAAGGACTGTTTTCGCACTTGAGTCGATTTCACGTGATATGATTTTTCTCCAAGTACTTGACTACTCTCAGATTCGAACGTTGGCACCTTCACTTACAAGGCTGACCTTTCCCGTTGAGCCACTGAGTAATGCAGCATATGTATATATATATATATATATATATATATATATATATATATATATATATACATTAAACTTTTTCGTGGTTGTGCAGGTGTATTACGCTTACGCTCTTCGCGCATTATTGGAATCCACATGGGTTTCATTTCCACACTACCTTGGCTTATTGGATTTTCTGATAGTGCGATGTATGTGGCTTCTTTGAGTTTCCGGCGAGTTGTGTTCTCGTCCTTTGCCACTATCTGTATGTTATCCCATTGGATCTTTCTGTTTAGCCTGGACGTTGTTCTTATGTTCTTCAGTACTCACTTTGAGTGGTCTTCTATCCTTTCCTACCTATGCTTTGCCGTATTCGCACGGTAAGTTGTGTACACAATTCTTGGAATTCTGGTCTTTTTTGAGTGGTTTGGTTTTGCTTAGTGTTCCACGGAGCTTTCTGGCCGATTTGAACGCAGTGCATATCTTGTGTATTTGCTGCCTACCCTTAGTATTTTGTCTGAGGTATCTTGTATATATGGTATTATCTCTGTATTTTTTTTACTTATAGCATTCCCGAACAGGCCAAGATTTGCCTAAGGTACTAAAGCACTCAGGAACACTGGGAGGGTTTAAGGATATTGTTAGGCTGACGAGAAATGTTTATGAATGACTACCTTAAATTGACTTAAGTCAAAGTTTGGAGGAAAATAATACCTGGGTAGAGCATTCCACAATTTGATCGTCATGTGGACAAATGTAGATTGAGCCCATTTAGTGTGACACGATGGAATTGAGAGTGCGTAATTATGGTGTGAATGGGCAAACCGAGTGTTCCTAGCGAAGATGGCCTGCGAGGGTATTAAGAACTGTATTTCGGAGACACACTAGCAATGGTAATAGTGACAGAATAAGGAAAGAACCGAAAGTATTCTTCTATGCTCAAGAGGCTGTAAGTCAGAAGTCAGAGACGGGTCATTTATAAGCCTTATAGCTCTTTTTTGGACGCAGTTTACCATATCAAGGGCGTATTGGGGATCACTGGCCCAGAAGTGGGAATTGTATTCTAGATGAGGTCAAATTTGAGCCTTATGCAGTAAAAGGAGTTGTTGCGATGTGAAGTACTGTTTAGATCTGTCTAGAAAGGCCAGATTACGGGCAGCTGTTTTGCTGGCTGACTAAAGGTGGTCAACCCATGAGAGGTTCGATAATACGGACATCCCTAACATAGAAATAGAGTTTGAAAACTTGAGTTCTAAGCCATTTATATTAAAAGCAGGAAATGATGCGTTTTGTCGGTGTTGAACGTGAGTAGATTATTCCTTCCTCATTCAAGGACACGTTCTAAGTTACTGTTGATTGAGGCTGCCATTTTCACCTTAACGTCCTTACTAGACTTATTGTTGTTGGAAAACTGAAAAGAACTCATATAGAGTGCTGTTCGTCTGCAAAGCAATGGATCGAGTTAGCTATTGAGGAAATGAGGTCATTTATGTACAGCACGAAAAGTGTGGAAGCTATCACTGATTCTTGGGGTACCCCTGCGTTAATAGTAGTCGACTACAACGCGTATACGTCTTTTGTCAAGAAAGCTGGATATACAATTGATGAGCGTATCGGATAAGCCGAACGAAGTGAGTTTGGCAAAGACACTTGTGCCAAACCTGGTCAAAACCTTTGAAATATCTGAAGCTACTACGACTGTTTCACCGGACCTCTCTAATCTGTTATTCCGCAGTTGGGTGACATATGAAAGAAGATCAACCCTTGAACGACTCTGTCAACCCATACTGATGATCGTGTAACAGTCTAGGCGACTCGAGGAATAAAAGCAGTTGGTGGTCAATGGATTTTTCCATGATGTTCGACAGAATGGAAGTGATAACTATTGGTCGATAGTTTGAGGGATCGGTTTTGTCGCCCTTGTAACAAACTTCGAACGTGTTTTTAATAATTCACCTCTTTGTAGGCAACTAATGTGCATTTCGTGCCATGTGTGCTGGTGTCATAGCTAGATGAAATATGATGTACTTATTTGAAGTGTAGTACGCATATCGTTCGCACATTCAGTTTCAGACATGTTCGTGCCCAAATACTGTTTGCGAGCGTCTTTCATTGTGTGATACTGAAAGGTAGTAGAGCATCCATTTTTGTTTTGTTAAATATTTTTTATAAAAATTTTACGGTGAGTTATTTAAAGTTATTTTATTTTTACTTTAACTGCACCTTTGCTGTTACTTTTCACACATTTATACACATCTACGCCATTAATTATTTTATCGTTAATCCAATTTACGGCATTAGTACGATAATAATAATAATAGTTTATTCATTCCATTAGATATGTGAATTAAGCATACATTGGAAGCGTCAGGTACATAACTACATAAATATATTAATCAAGAGTGAGGTAATTACCTTCGTTAATGGAGAGTGGCATTCTAAAACCCCTTAATCCTGCAAATTTATTCATTTAGAAAATATAAAGCATACAAATCCAGATTTATTTCAACCCTGAATTAATATTACGCATCAATTTCCAAAACGCTGACCCAGCATGCACCCATTTCGTTAGCTACAGTGTGACCAAGAATAAGGTATTTTGATTCAATTAATTACTCATAATATTAATTATTCATTAGGTTATAACGTTACTAACATTAGCTCTAAGGTATTTCTGTGTATAATTAGATATAGGTTGTGTACTAAAATTTGTTATTGCAGAAATTTTCTTTTAACTTTATTGTATAATGGTTTACTTGTTTATCCCATATTTAATAACAAGTTGGTGCCCAAGTATTTAACAATTAGCTTCAGGAAGAAGCAACCCGATTTTAAAGTGAATATATATATATATATATATATATATATATATATATATATATATATATATATATATATTAAATATTTTTGGTTAATAAGGCAAATCGATAATTTTATAAACCTGGCCCACTTTAATCTACGACTGAGCATAAGGCACAAAATCTTCTAGTTATTACCCAAACTGTTAAGTAGCTAAAATCTGTAGCTATGGGTGTAGAAGTATACTTATAGAACTTAAGGGTTGTACACCCTGTTTAGGAATAGGTTGGATATTTGCCAACTTCCACGATGAGGAAACACTCCAGATGATATGGAGATTGAAAAGAGTTTGGAGAATACAGGTACTAGATCGGGGTAGAATTTTTTAAGGGCGATAGCTGGAATACCGTCAGGGCCAGTCGCCTTGTTTGAGTCTAGTTTATTGATAATTGATTCTAGGAGCTTGTAACGAAAGTGGATTCGTTTAATAGCGTATGGGGTAGATTTGGGTGACGGCACAGTTTTACCAGAATCATTGAACATAAATTTGCTGCAAAGTAATCGACAAAGAGGTTCGAATTTTCAGCAGGATCAGCTACCACAGCTCCGTCTCGAGACGTCATAAGAGGAAAGGAAGATGTACTAAATTTTTTCCTGATGGCTTTAGCTAATGACCAAAATTTACCACCACCCAAAGGACATGAGACTAATTCTTTGCATTTACGTTCTTCAAACATCTTTTTGGCCTTGGTGATAGTGCATTTGCAACTATTACTTACGGAAATGTAGTCGGAGTGATTTTCGATAGATTTATCTGATTTCTATTTGGTATAGAGTTTATGCTTTTGAGATAATGCATCAGTGCAAACCCTATTACACCATGGTTGGGAACAGGCATGACTCACTCGACTATGTTCTTTGGGAATGTATAACTCCATACCCATCAAGATAACTTCAGCCTACGTTGTCCTTGTTATACGCACATACTCCGCCTTTAAGGCGAAAGTTATAGCAGAGGTTGTATCTGGGAAATTGCAAGTCAGGCGAATCAGTGCTTTCAGGGGAGATTTGTGTTTCTGATAGAAACAGTGTCCGGCTGCACTTGTTCAAGGTGTTGGTGAACACCATTAAGATTCGACCTGATACCACGTATGTTGCAGTAATGAATTCGGATGTTGGTACTTTTGATGACCGAGGTCGCTTCAGTCCTACCCTCCCGGGCATCCGAATGGGGCATAATTCTATTCCTGGCACATCTTGCTCTTCTTAGTCTTGATTTTGGCATTTACGAATTCTTCCCTCCAGAATTCTTGGGACGGATCGACGAATCGATGTGAGAGTGCGGGAGTTTCGCCCTACTCACCTGGGGTATAGCGTCTGTTTTAGAACTCGTCATTTTAAGGGTTTAGCCGTTAAAACGACACACTTGGCTAGTGCGTGTTGACAAGTACGTAAGGAATAAAGAAGAAAGTGACCGGCTGCCTTTATCGAGCTCAAAAAATTGGAACACCATTATTAAGGAGCCCATGTAAAGGAGGTGGTATTGCACTGGGCGGCATGGGGTATACATGCCTTCCACCTATGAAGTTGTAGAATATTAGAGCTGAAAAGGAAGCATTAATTAGTTTACATTGCGTCGTACAAAAAATACACTTTTTTTTGTACGATTGCTGATTAAAGTAATAAATAATAAAATAAAGCAGGATATTCATTAACCTAATTAAAAGAGCGTGCATAAGTTGTACAGCACCCCAATAAAATAAATAAATTGTTTACTTTGGTTTATTATTTAGGTTCCAACTAACATATTATTGCCAATTTAAACTAATCGAATCTGTTTATTATTATCGTGAAACTTAACTTTTCTATTTTTTTAATTTCCTTTTTATTTAATTGAAGGGTAATAATAATAAATAACAATAATGAACCTGTTAGTCCTCCCGACTTTAATTACCTACTTTTAGGGTCAATTAATTACAATTAAAATTAAATATAGTAGCAATGGCCAAAGTTAGATGAAATTTTAAATTTGCCGTCAAAGGAAAATATAACATAAAATAATAAGGAATGTGTTATAATTAAACTTAAAATTTGATATAGTACCAAAAATAAAATTGGATTAACTTTTAAATTTGAAAACACTACCAGGTATTCGATTTTATGAGCTTCAACGCTCGTCTGGTATAGATTTAAAACAACCGTATTTTTTCGTAGAAATTCAATACTATAGCAATCTTAGATATTATTTATGAGCCTTTTTTATTTCATTAAAGAACTATTTCACACATTACAAAAATTCTACTGTTTTGATTATTATTATTTCGTTTATTATTATTATTCCAACCGACAAAAACCTACTCGAAAGCATCGTACTTTGTATTTAAATTAGATTGTTCTCTACACGACTTGCTTTCCTTTATTTGAGAAAAGAAAACGTATTTAATTTAGAATTCCGATTACAAATTAGAGCTACTTATTTGTTTATTTTAATTATTTATTTGCTTTTTTTTATACTTTAGATTACGGATTCGATTCTGTTATTTATTTTTATCATTTAAGCTAATAAAATGATTTTTATGACGATGCTTACGCCTGGGTTTCTTACCGAAAGGGGCTTATTAAATACAAAGCTGTACATTTTTATGAATCTCATTTGGTCTATTTTTCCGCGCTGGCGTGAGACAAAATAAGTTCTATATAATTCATTGTAATTGCAAAAATGTTTACCTGTTTGAGTTCAAGACAAAAAGGTGGTATTTGCGCTTAAAGTTTACTTTGAAATTCTACGAGTTTTAACAATCACATCTGGTATGGGTTTGAAAGAACCGAATTTTTCTAAAAATTCAATCCTGTAGCAGTCCAAAACTTACGCGCCTTTTTACACGTTACAAAAATTCTACTGGTTAGTTTATTATTGTCTTTATCCACTATTAATATTCAAACCGCTGGGTATAAAAATCTGTTCAAAAACTCACCCCTATCGTACAATAACTTTATTGATTTAGAAAATGTCATTTTAATCCGGATTTGTTTCACTAATCGAAGGTAGAGGCTGGAGCCATCCCAAACACGTCCTATCGCTTTGACGATCCGACACAACATGTATATTTAGGTTTTTCTTTTTCGGTTACCTTTTTCCTGTTTAGGTTACGTGTTAGATCGGGGTAGCCATTTTATTTAAGTGATTCAGCGTTGTTTTCTTTTTCTTTGTTCAGGTCCTCTTGTTTTGGTGTTTCTAGACTAATCCTATGGTTTTGAAGAGATTAATCAACCATGCTTTTGGTTTCTTTTTGGCAACACTGCAGTTTTCGTTCGCTTCTTAGCTAAGTCTTCAGAGAACTTCAAATATGGCAACAACGCAAGTCATTTGTTTCTAGTCTGTCAGTCACCAATTTAGGTTTGTTTCTAGACCAAGTCAGTAATTCTGAAAACGTCAATAAACTTCGAATTAGTTTTTCAGGTAATGTAGTGAAACTTTAGAGGTCAATAAACCTCAGGCTTGTTTCTGGGGAGAAGTGAGTGACCTTGGCTCTTCCTGATTGTGTCAACAATACTACTCTTCTTACATTTTGTATCATTCTATAAAATTTGTGGTGCTCAATCAAAACAGTTTTAATAACTTTTGTTTGATTTACTGTAACACTTCAAGGATTAGGTTAAATAATAGTAATATTTCTCTTGAATGGCGTGAAAGCTTTATTCACAAATGAGTTAAATTTAACCAATGAAAGATGTTAGACAGAAATTTGTTACATCTGCCCTTCATTTGCTTGCTTTTAGGATTATTGATATAAATCTAAGAACAATAGTTACTTTTAGTATTTGCAGATACGAGTACGGATTTCATACAAGTTCTTGTAGAAAACTTAGCCGTAATCTAAACAAAGTAAAGATCCTAAGCTAGGACAGTACGAGTTACGACTTATTTCGAGTTTATTGTATGTTGGGACAATCCCAGTTTTGTGGTCTCTACCGGACTCAATTTAATTACAGTTAGGCAATGTAGTTTAGATCTTAGTGTATTAAACCATTTAGGAATATATATACTATATATATATATATATATATATATATATATATATATATATATATATATATATATATATATATATATATATATATATATATATATATATATATATATATATATATATATATATATATATATATATATATATATATATATATATATATATATATATATATATATATATATATATATATATATATATTTATACTACATGTAATTGTGCTTAACATCATCCACTAAAACCTCTGTGTAAAAGTTACATAAAACCCTTAAAGTTAATCTTATTTTCGAGCAAACATTTTCATTTTATAAATAGTAGAAATGTAACATTTTAAAGTACACACACTTCATTCTTTTCCTATAACCCGTTATTGTATTAAATAAATTGGGAAACCTTTACAATACATAACAAATCAAACACTTTCAATTTTGCTGTTTATTAACACAAACCACGTCTCCTTTTAAGGAACTGAACGACAACTTGTATTTCAAATACTAAGCTCCTTATCTGTTCAACTTAAATATTGATTTATTTATCTTACAGCACTCGGGTTTCGCAATCCTTACTATTTCTGAACCTTTATTTTTAAGAATGCAGGTTAGAAAAACAATATGTTTGTGTCTCTATCATCAGGCTTAGTCCAAAGAAAGACCGTTTTCTCACTTGGGTCGAATTCATTTACTTTGATTTTTTCTCAAGCACTTAACTACTCTTCGATTCGAATTTCGTAGCTTTCACTTACTAGCTTGACTCACTTGCATGCTGAGCCACTGAGTAATCCAATCTATATTTTTCGGAAATTTCGCCTATAATTCTGCTACTACGTTTTAAGAAAAAGAAAGTGTGAAGGAAAAGTTGCAGATAATTATGTTCTTTATGCGGTAGTTAAATCGAGTTTTTGATGTAAGTTTTTGTCTTTGAGTTACGACATAAACATACTTTTTTATGGGAAACAATAGTTGGCTATGACTTCTTAAGAAAAGTTTTTTTCTAGCCTCCTTATTGATATGGCGTAATGATTTTAATACATCACACTACACTACACTACACTACACAACACTACACCACACTACACTACACCACACCACTCTACACTACACTACACTACATTACATTCCATTGCATTACATTATATATCATATAGTATCGTATACCATCGTATTGTATCGTATCGTATTGCATCGTATTGTATCGTATCGTATCGCATCGTATCGTATCGTACCGTGTCGTATCGTATCGTATCGTATCTTATCGTACCGTGCCGTACCATATCGTATCGTAACGCATCCGTTACTATACCTAGTGGTTAAATAATCAGTGGCAATATAAGAGTAATGAGCTGGAGCACCGTCATGCATGAACCACAATATTTGCCTAGTGGAAATCGGAATATCTTCTCTGCTCATCTACTCATAAGGATTATTTTGCAAAGAATGCAAGTAAGATACTCCTAAGGAGTCGATGAGATTGTCGCTAAGAATGCGTAGTAGATGTGGTACGGGGATTTTCATCGTCCCAGGTGTAAATTTTTCAAAAATTAATAATCCTATTTCCTGGAAAGCACGATTCATCGGTAACCAGCAGACAGCTCAGGAAGTTAGGATTTCATGTGCATTGTCGGATTAACCACCGGGAGAAATTTCTGCGCTGTAAGTTTTTGTTTTTGGGTTACGACATACACATACTGTTTTATGGGAAACAATAGTCGGCTATGACTTCTCAAGAAAAGTTTTTTTTTCTAGCCTTCTTATTGATATGGCGTAATGATTTTAGAAAAACTACACTACCCCACACTCACCACATTACACTACACTACACTACACTACACTACACTACACTACACTACACTACACTACACTACACTACACTACACTACACTACACTACACTACACTACACTACACTACACTACACTACACTACACTACACTACACTACACTACACTACACTTACAGTACACTACACTACACTACACTAAACCACTCCACACCATACTACACTACACTGCATTACATTATATACCGTATCGTATCGTATCATATCGTATCGTATCGTATCGTATCGTATCACATCACATCACATCACATCGGATTACATCACATCATATCACATCACATCACATCATGTATCATATCGTATCATATCATATGATGCGATCGGGAGATCGTGGTCGCCATTTATTAGGTCTGTTTCGACTAAGCCATCCGTTACCATATCTAGTGGTTAAATAATCAGTGGCAATATGAGAATAATGGGCTGGAGTACCGTCATGCATGGACCACATTCCTTGCCTACTGGCAATCCGAATATCTTCTAGAAGCTTATAAGGATTATTTTGCAAAGAATGCAAGTAAGATATTCCTATATACATATATATATATATATATATATATATATATATATATATATATATATACTAAACCAACGTTGAAAATTGTGTTCTTGAGTAGTATGGTGTTTCCTACAACCATGGATGATTATTGAGGTAATTGTTAATTCTATCTCGAGTAAACGAGCATCGTGAGAAAATAAAATGCCTAAGCAATCTTTTGTTTTCTCGAATCCATTGACAAAATTGTAATCTTAAAGGAAAATCGGCTTCTTGGAGGTTTTGTACTCATTGCACATGAAAAGCCTGTAAGCTTTTCACACACTTGCCTACTATGTGTTTCAAATTGTCATTTGGGACAAAGTTATCAAAGTTAGTTTGACTAACTTTTTATTTTCTTTTTTTTTAGTTTTGTAATAAATATTTCTTATGATTTTAAATTACCATTAAATAAATATATATATATATATATATATATATATATATATATATATATATATACAGGGTGAATTATGGATCTTCACCAAAACAATGTTTCGTCATATCTTTTCAATGATTAAGTCCATTTGTCTCATTTTTTGGTGAAAGTGTGTATTCGTGTCTAGCAACTAACTGACATATTCAGAATTAAAAAAATCCAGGACCGTCTTCGTGAAAATTTGTGGGACTGCTTCATATCCAATACTTCACCCTGTATATGATTTCTCTAAAATATGATATAATTTTTTCAGATCGAATTAATAGACAGTTAAACCTGGGTATTTGAATTTTTTGTTACACTTACCTCACATTTTCAATTAAAGATTCATTTTAGAGTCAAATTGAAAATTGGCAGTAATGAAATATCTTACTGTATAATAATGTTTAGTTATTAAAAAGGAATCTTTAAAATAAACAGTAACGACACACACTGTGCTCCAGTATGGTAAATACCATCATTTGAATTGATTTACAGGGTCAAATTTAGAAATCTGGCATATCCGGTTCATCTCAAAAATTCATGCTGTATGTAACTTTTTCCACCCGTAATAGGCAGAAAACAGATAAAAAATATTTGTACTAACCTAGTTTTTTGATTTCTTTACACATTTAAACATTCGACAAGAAAAGTGTATTGAGGCAGATGGATTTCACTTTGAACATCTTTTATAATCGTAATATTTATTAAATTGTTTTTTACTTTTTCCACATTTTTAAATTTTTTTATTATTTGTTTATTGTTATTTATTTTATTTCTTAATCTATGAATAAAAAATTTTTGGGCTTGTTCATTTCATTTCGATTAAAATAATTATACATAATATCCTTGTATAACGAAGATATCTGTAAAATTAATAAATTGTAAATTTCTGAAACATGATCAACCAATCAGAATTAAGATTCAGGTTTGTTTGTATGGTGTAAAGGGCCAGCAAAATTGGTGTTTTAGAAAAAAATGATACTACATTTGAAAATTTTCTTAAGAGACTGCTAACAATCTTGAAGGTGAAAGCATCTTACTTTTGTTTAGAACATATAATCAAAATTAAGATTGGTAAGTTTACTTCATAACCTAATTCATGTAAAAACAAAACGTATTCGAAAATTTTTAAACTACTTAAACAAAAGTGAGGTTATAGTAAATTTATACTAAGTGAAATATTAAAGCCATATTTCAATAGAAATATTAAATAATGTTTTTAATTTTTTTTTTTGAATACAAACAAAATTAATTCAAATCAAAATCGAGTTTATTACTTTTTATAGAAATTATAGTGTTTATAAATAAAAGTGAATGCAGATAATTATTGTATTAAAATTATACAATACTAAGATAGTGTTTTCGGAAAAATTTAATAAGCAACTTGCGTAAAGAAGTTCATGCTCAATATCAATCACTGCAGCATACTTTGAGGGATCCACAATACACCTGATTTGGATAACGGGACTTAATTCTTGGAGATTGATATATCAGAAGGAAGATTAAGAACGCTGTAAGTTATATGAATCTTATGTTATCAATCTAGGTTATGTTTATGAATAATGCGTATCACTTATGTTTATATGTGTAAAGAATTTAAACAAATTATGTACCAGTCCAACGAATACTAACACGTTTCATTAATTATGTACTAATATTACATCAGTTTAGAATCAAATTATACTAATTACACTAACAGTAGTTTATTTTGTTGTTCAGTCATGAAACACATAATACACATTTTCAACATCATGATTTACAAACAGATATCCGCATGCGCGCAATGTGTTGTATAATTACTCATGATACGAATAGTTTGAATAAAACAATTCAAGTCGAATTTAATTTAATTTCAAGAAAGTGATTGAGATTTCTTAAGAAATTTTAATATGAATGTTTAATTTAATATCATCACAATGTATATATATATATATATATATATATATATATATATATATATATATATATATATATATACAGGCTGTTTGGCAAAAAAAGTAGTAACCACGGATCACTGTATAATAATACAAAAAAAGGCAAACATTCATCATGTGAAAATAAATTCATCAAATATTACACTTCGTAAAAATGACTTCCAAATTTAGGGGGCAAATAAAAAAAATATATTATAACTGTTATTTATTGTCCGATTTTAATAAACCAAAAAGTTTTTTAATTTACTCTGAAAATACTTCAATCAAACCAAAACTTCTTTTCAGTATCTTTTAACAAATTTTTAAATAATATAATTATAAGTTATATAATTTAAAATTTTTTTCTGATGAAGAATTTTTTTCTGAATTGAACAATGTGTATCAAGTTAATTCCTTCTTAATATTTATTTCCCAAAATAAGAAAAATAAATATCCACATTTAGTTGTTTTTTTATGAAATTTTCGAGAGTGCCATGGAAACAATTACAAAACCTACTTAACGCGTTAAATGTCATGCAAATGTCAGCATCACAAATTATATCTACCTACTTAATTACTGTTCAATTGGTTTTTCTAATTTTTACCTTCCAACGTATGTATGTACAGAAGGTTGTGCAATCGACCTTTTCTCACTATCGATAAATCGACTCACTTTACAACTTTTGGCCAAGTTTCTCCAAGATCGGCCATGATGTCTGGATGTGTGCCTACTTACAATTTTGTATTTAAGCTTGTTTTCATTTGACTTGGAGCTGATTAGATTCTAGAAGGAATCCAGCGGGGCAGAGAGGATTGTATTAGGGTTAGTTTTTGGTTTTTATCAAATATCATCGATTAATGATGTCCTATGTAATTTTCTGATACGACGCGTAATTTAACGGCAAAAAAATTCCTAAGATACAATTTAAGTGTTTTTTCAGTATCTGGATAACGATTAATTTTATAAGAAAAGTGTAGGCATATTTTTGAAAGAAAATTTACTTTTACGTAACTTTTCTTTTTTTAATATAAGCAAGGTAAATCTAAACATTAATTAAATTTGGAATTTTTGTTAAGTTAACATGTATATATTAATTTCCCTCTGACATGAAGTTTTAAACGTCATTCTGACTGATTATTTTTTGTTTTTACAATGTTGCCAGCTTCCGTTAGCTATAAAAAAAAGGTTGCATAGTTACCCTAAACAAATTATAATTCAAATTGTTTCATTTATTTTAATTTTTTAAGTTAGTCGTCTATTAACCTCCGTCAGACATGAAGTTTTGAATGTCTATTTGACATAGATTATTGTTTTTGTTTTTACAGTGTTGCATATTTTCGTAATTAACTTATTATAAAAGGGGTTGCATAAGTATTGCCAGAATAAACATTGATCTATTAAATATCAAATTTGGTAGAAGATGGATAGGAACGGATGGACCTGCACGTTCATCAGATATACGATTTGATTTTTGGTTTTAGGTATATCTTAAAGATCATATTTATTTAACACCTCCAGAAAATGAAGAAAACTTCAGAGAATGAATTAGCAACGTGAAATACGACCTAATTTTATATTGAATGCAACCTATGGTGTATTCTGAAGCTGCCAGTTGTGTATTCAACAGGAAGCCTGGAAAAGATGAAAGGTAATTATAGAGGAATTGCAGTATCAGACGTAACTTACAAAGTATTGGCGATAGTGATCAAATAAAGGCTGAAAGGGTATATAGAAGCATCATTTGTAGAATACCAAGAGGAATTTGGCAAGAATAGGTCTACAAATGATTGAATCTTTACAATAAAACAAATCCTAATAAGGGGCGTACGAATATAATATCCCCACGCGCATGCTTTTTATCGATTTCGAGGCCGTCCATGACTCCATATTTGAGATAAAATTTATGAAGCACTAAGAATATTGGGAATCCAAGAAAGTTTAATAGACAAATAACGAAAAGTTTTGAAGTTAAAAGAGGGGTATGACAAGGTGATCCGCTATCCAGTCTATTATTCAACGCGGCACTAGAACTAATAAACGAGATAAATAGGAGGGGAACTCTTAGGAATAAGAGTCATGAGTGTCTCGCGTACGCGGATGACGTACTTTTAATAGCAAGGAGTGGGAAGAAGCTAAAAGAAGTGGCTGGAAATCTGCTTCAAGCTGCAAAACAAATAGGATTAAAAGTAAATAAAAGTAAAACTAAATATATGGAATTAAAGAATAAACAAGCAGAAAATGAACAGAACAAATTGAGACCACAAATGAGAGAAGAAGAAGTACCGGAATTCGAAGAGGTGGAAGAGTATGTGTATTTGGGAGTATTAATATCGAATAAATGCAAAGAAGAAAGAGAAATGGTGTTATGGATAGCTAAAGGTAGTAGATGTGCGGGTGGTACAAATAGCATAATACGATCAAAGGATATCTCGCGAAATCCAAAGCTTCGGATTTATAAGACCATATTAAGGCCGACAGTACTGTACAGTAGTGTGACATGGACTATGGCAAGGAAGACACAAAACAGGTTGGAAATATGGGAAAGAAGAATCCTGAGGAGGACATATGGAGGAAAGAAGATAGACGGAGTATGGGAGAGAAGAACATACGCAGAAGTATATGAATTATACAATAAACCAAATATAATCCAGGTAATTAAAACCCGAAGGCTTCAATGATTAGGTCATATGGAGAGCCTGACGATAGTGAAATAGTTAAGGAGAAAGAGGAAGAAATGGTGGGAAGCAATGAAGACTTAAAAGAAAAAGGATATAAGTGGAAAGAAATAGACAAGGATAGAGTAAAATGGAAACTATTTACAAGACAATGGGCCTAAAGAGGCCTGTCAAGGTCACACACACATACACACACACACACACACACACACACACACTCACACGCACACATGTATATATATATATATATATATATACAGGGTGTTTGGTACACAGTTGGCAAAATTGAAATTTGGGATAGCGGGGCCTATTCTGAACATATTTGCTCAAAGAACTCCTAGCGTAAGTCTTATGGTTTATTAAATATGATTTTTTTTATATTTATTAAAAAATTCCCAAATTTTCGCATTCTTATATCTATTACTTTTTTTGTTTCTCAAAATAAATTTTGCTCGAGTCTTTGATATTGCCTCGTAATAAGTAAATGGGTATTTGATGCAGATATTAAAGAAAAAAAATTACTATGAGGCAACAAAGTCCCGATGGTGGGCGAAAAATAAATCGGATACAATTTTTTCATTAAAATTAAAAAAAAACAAAAGCGATGAAAATCTTAAAATACTTTTAAAAACTTCTTTGTTTCATCCCCTTTCTAGTGATATGCCACATATTAATACAAATCTTTAAAAATACTGATATTTTTAATAAAATGCCAAAAAAACCATATATTCTTAAAATACATAGTTGTTTCTTATTTCATTCCATTCACACTTCATCTTACGAACTCACATGTTACATAAGTAAATACATTAGGTTTGTTCCAATCCAGTCAAAAACCGTTCATGGTACAGTCATACTCATGCGCAATTCATACAATGGGACACATTTTATGTGTTACACATGAGCATAACCGTATAATCACAATACAGGCAGTCGCTTGGCGTTTGTTACGTTTTTGTTTAAGTTTAATAATTGTGTTTCGTCGCTATTATCGTTACAATGACTGCGTTTACTAATGAAGAATATGCTGATATTATTATGGCGTATGGCCGAGCAAATAGTGTTGTCCGTGAAGCTCGACGAATTTATCAGCAGCAGTATCCTAACCGTCGACTACCCAACCGCAATACGTTTGCCAATACTTACCGACGTTTGCGAGAGACAGGAAGTGTTACTCAACTCGCACCCAGAATAAATGCTAGGCAGCATAATGTTGCTGTCGATGAGAACATATTCGAAGCCTTTAATGCGGGTCCCACCAGAAGCATAGGAGATATAGCTGGAAAGCTGGGTGTTAGTATTTGGAAAGTAGTTTGAGGAGATGGATGACATGCTTTCCACTACACACCGGTGCAAGGTAATTTTTTAGTACATTCTGAATCGGTCGGCTATGTGTAAACATTTTTTCTCTAAATGTACTTTTTTTAATGAACTTATTTTAGTGCTTATAAAGACAATACTTTAGCCGCCTAAATCCTACTGTAACCTATTGTCACTAATGCCTACAAATTTTTTAAAGACTTATTTTTCAATTTCTTAATTTAGTACATTAATGTACCTAATTATTGTTTCAGGTCTCGAGGAAGCGGATTATGATAGGCGTTTACAGTTTTGTAGGTTTCTTTTGGACACTGACCTTTTACGATCAATTCTGTGGACGGACGAATCTAAATTCAGCATGGAAGGAGTCGTCAACCTACACAATTTGCACATTTGGGTCTATAAAAATCCCCATGCCAAAAGGGCCAAGAATTTTCAACGCAAATATACCGTGAGCGTTTGGGCAGGTCTTATCGGGAGACATCCCATTGGACCTCACTATTTGCCGTACAACTTGAATGGAGACAATTATTTAGAATTTTTAATTAACAATCTTCCACAATTGTTAATTGATGTACCACTCGTCAATGAAGACAGACCTATTGTCTTCTAAAATGATGGTTATCCGGCTCACTACAAAGTAACCGCCTGGGAGTGTCTCGACGACATTTTTCCTAATTCCTGGATTGGAAGTCTTGGCCCCATCCAGTGGCCCGCGCGTTCTCCAGACCTAACACCTCTGGATTATCATGAATGGAGACGTGCTAAGGAGCTCGTCTATAGACAAGAAATTTTAAACAGAGAGGACTTAATCCAAAAAATTGACGCCGCATTTGTAATAATGAAGGAAAAAATGCGGCTTCGTACTACCACGGTAGAAACACGTCGCAGATGTAGCGCATGTTTAAGAAATAGGGGAGGATAGTTTGAACAGGATGTGTAGTAAATAAAAAAAAATGTGTTTTTTCTGTTTTTTCATTTAAATTTCCTATTTTCGTTTTTTCCTGATTTCCTGTGTGAAAAATGGACATCTAAAGAAAAAATGTTTACACATAGCCCACCGATTCAGAATGTACTAAAAAAATACCTTGCACCGGTGTATGAATTGCGCATGAGTATGACCGTACCATGAATGGTTTTTGACTGGATTGGAACAAACCTAATGTCTTTACTTGTGTAAGATCTGTGTTTGTGAGATGAATTTTTGGTTTCCTTAGTATTTTATTAAAAATGTCTGTACTGTTAAAGATTTGTATTAATGTGTGGCACATCACTAGAAAGGGGACGAAACAAAGAAGTTTTTAAAAGTATTTTAAGATTTTCATCGCTTTTGTTTTTTTTTCTTAATTTTAATGAAAAAATTGTATCCGATTTATTTTTCGCCCACCATCGGGACTTTGTTGCCTCATAGTAATTTTTTTTCTTTAATATCTGCATCAAATACCCATTTACTTATTACGAGGCAATATCAAAGACACGAGCAAAATTTATTTTGTAATAGATATAAGAATGCGAAAATTTGGGAATTTTTTAATAAATATAAAAAAAAAACATATTTAATATAAGACTTAGGCTAGGAGTTCTTAGAGCAAGTATGTTCAGAATAGGCCCCGCTATCCCACATTTCAATTTGACCAACTGTGTACAAAACACCCTGTACATATATATATATATATATATATATATATATATATATATATATATATATATATATATATATATATATATACCACTCAACTAATCTGGGACCACAGTTACAGTATACTTATAATGTCGATTAAACTAAAGAGTATTTTTGAATTAATTAATGTGCACTTACTTGTTTACACTTGTTTGTACTACAATTTGCTAAAGGTTTATGACTTGCAGAGACATGATTCCGCGTCTAAATTTTTAGTTGCGTAGCTAAGTGTACTAAATAAAAACCACTACGTATATACTTTGTTTGATTTTATTACTCCAATAAAAATAATTGTAGTTGTCATAGAAATAAAAAACCGCTCGCATGTAATCAATCGCTCTTCGCATAAAATTTAATAGTACCGCTGTAAATAAGTTATTTGCTTAATTCATTGGTTGTTTGAACTCATTTATGACTTTTTGTAGCTTAAATTGTACTATTAGTACTGTTATGTGTGTTTTCTTTCCACAGCTGCTCTTGATATTTATGGCTGAGTAGCTTTCTTTGGAGAAACAAAAGATTGAAGATTTGGTGAGTACTCCACTGTTAATTACTTAGTAGTGGTAGCGTAATTCTACAATAGAAATACACTATTATTAATTGGTCTTTTGAGCCGGATTGTAAACCCCTTTGTACTTAGTGTTCTTTGGATCTAATAATATTTTAGGTTTCTTATTACTTATATTTTTGCTACATTAATGTGTCAAATAACTAGTTAGCCTCATTTATAATTCCAAGTTTACCAAATATTGACAGAAAAATCTCATTTTTGAAGCCAAATAGGATGCCATACTTAATTTATTGGAATTTCTCGAAAAGGCTTCTTCTGTGAAAAAAAAAGAGAAATGAGAAATACGCAAAAGCTTTGCTCCTTAACTTATTTCGTAGAATTGTATAATTAATAGCACTAATATTGATTAATATTTCAAATATAATCTCACAATGCTTTATACAAATATTTGTTTCTCAACGCGTTCCAGTACAGCATGTATCGTTATTAAGAGAAAATATATAAGTCAAATAACAAGCACAAGTCGTAATGGTAAACAGTGAACTTTAAAATATCTGTTATGGGCGAGTCTACAAGATCAACCTGTTCCAATGCTTCTTAAACATCTAATTTGACTTTTTTATTACAAAAACGTAAATATAAATGTTAAATGTAGTTTTGTGAAATCATATGTAATTATTTACTATTAAATATTTGGCATAATTTGATTTATCTGTGCAGCATTGGATGTTTTCTTTGTATCTAATATCAAAGTTCCTAAGCATTTGTTAAATATAAACAGAACTACTAGATGTGCCGTTCAATTTATAAAAAAAAAATATATATATATATATATATATATATATATATATATATATATATATATAGGGTGACAATTTTAACTAAGTTGCTATGGGTAACTTTGTTATTATAACAGCTACAGAGTCGTTTAAATTAGCAATATTGGGCAAAATTCAAGACCAATCAAATGACGTTTTGAGTTTTGACCATGTTGCCAACTTTCGTAGTTATTTAGAAAAAAACTAAAAATGAGCCGAATTTTCAAACTTTGCAAACGTTGCAAATAAAGCTAAAATACAAGAGAAGTAATTGATAGATATTTTTACGATCTTTAAGATAAGCTTATTTTTAAATTTATTTTGCATTTCATTTTTGAGATATAACACAAAGTTGCTTTTTTCGAAATGGAACGTACAGTTTATTTTAGTCCTATTAAATAGCATATTTTTTACTGATTTCAAAAATCTATAGATTACCTATTTATAACAAGCAGCTTTCTTGTAATTTAATAAAAACTGTCAAGTTAATATCGAGTATCAGTTTTAAAAAATAGAGCGTCTTGGAAAGAAATAAAACAAAAGAAATGTATAACACAATAATCGTCACTTGTGAAAGAATTACGAGTACGAACTTTATTAATGCTGAAGTTTATAAAATTTCAACCAATCATAAATATTTATAAACAAAAGAAATACCTAAGTATTACATTACAACTAAATTACAACAAGATTTCAAAATGGCCACCATGGTTTCCAACACATACCTATAAGACATCTTTGTAATATATTATTTTACACTTTTAACAAGGTATTAGAACTAATTGCTGCAATAGCTGTTCTTATTTTATCTTTTAGATCTTCGACATTATGTGGTTTAGTTTTATAAACGCTGTCTTTAAACACACAAAAAAAATCCAGAGGGGTTAAATCTGGAGATCTAGGAGGACATGGAATAGTACCATGAGTACCAGTTATTAAATCTTTCTATTAAAAAGTTTGAAACAGCATTTGCATTGTGAGCAGGAGCTCCATCTTGTTGAAAATAACGAAAAGCGCGTATTAAATTTAATGGAACTTCGTCCATCATATTTTCAAATTCATTTCTTAAAAACACTAAGCAGCGTTCAGCATTTAAATGTTCAAAAAAATATGGACCAACGATTTTAGTACCTAAAATACCGCACCATACGTTTATTGAGAAAACATGTTGATCTCGTCTCTTTACAGTTAAATGAGGATTTTGTTGAGTAAATGTGATTTTTCTATTAAATAAATCATTGTTGGTAAACTTGGCTTCGTCCGTAAACAAAATTGATTTAGAAAAGTCATTGTTTCTTTGATGCTCTTCAATAAACCAGGTAACGTAATTTAATCGTCTTTCAAAATCTGCAGAATACAATGTATTTCCAACGTGGTGACGGTAAGCTTTGAAGTTATTTTGTTTCAAAACTATGCGTGCTTCTTCTCTTGACGTATTACATTCGAGTCCAATTTCCCGTACAGATGCAGTCGGTTTGACTTTATTATGAGCCAGAACATTTACTTCTGTTTCTTCATTAAATTTTTTTTGCATCTTTTGGCTTTTGAAAGACCCGTATTTAAATTAAATTAGTTTCCAGTTTACGAAAGAATGTTTTAGCAGGTTGCCTTCTTTCCATGTACCTCTGTAAATACATTTCCGACACTGCATTTTCTTCACAGGAATACTCCATATTTATTTTTTAGAAAATCACCTTTTTTAAATAAGGAATACTATTTAAATTTTAATTTAATTAAAATAAACATAAATAAAAATGCAAGTGTCACATTTGTTTTGTTTTATTTCACTCCAAGGCGCCCTATTTTTAAAACTGATACTCGATTTTAACTTTACAGTTTTTATTAAATTACAAGAAAACTACTTGTTTTAAATAATGTAAACTACACATTTTGAAATCAGTAAAAATATGCTATTTAATAAGACTAAAATAAACTATACGTGCCATTAAAAAATAGTAACTTGGTGTTATACCTCAAAATGAAATCCAAAATAAATTAAAATAGACTTAACTTAAAGTTCGTAAAATATCTATCAATTACTTCTCTTGTATTTTAAATTTATTTGCAACGGTTTCAAAGATATTTGAGTTTGAAATTTCGGCACATTTATAGTTTTTCTAAATAACTACGAAAGTTGGCAACACTGGTCAAAACTCAATAACCCATTTGATTGGTATTGAAATTCTGCCCAATATTGCTAATTTAACCGACTCTGTAGCTGTTATAATAACAAAGTTACCCATAGAAGCTTAGTTAAAATTGTTACCCTATATGTATATATATATATATATATATATATATATATATATATATATATATATATATATATATATGGTTCATTTTAGGTTTCCGCAGTATAGTATGAAACACTGTTGTTTATCCGGGTGTTGTGTCGCGTCTACTGGTGATGTTTCTGACTCCTGCCAGTACAAAAACGAAGTTTCGGCAAAATCAGTTCGATTCGAGTAACACGGAGCCGAACAAATCAGTTGGAGAAAGAGAAAAGTTGAAAATGGCAAATGAGACATTGCCGAAACGTCGGTTTTGTACTGGCAAGAGTCAGAAAAACATCACAAGCTGACGCGAGACAACGCCCGAATAAACAACAGTGTTTCATATATATATATATATATATATATATATATATATATATATATATATATATATATATATATATATATATATATATATATATATATATTGTCCTTCAGTCAGTTCTTGGCAGATAATTTATATTCTTGATCGTTAGATTAAGGTGTAGGTTAACTTTAAAATGCAACCATTTGCTTGTCCTATTTATTTTATAAATGTCTGTGTATAGGTTTTCTGAATATGGAAAGCTCAAACTTGTTCAGTGTATTAATATTTATGTTTAAATCTACAAGTTTAATGACTCTATTCTGCTCCTGCTCTAGTGTAAATTTTATGTTAGGATGTAAATTAAGAACTCTTCGATAAGACCTGATGAACTATCAAAGCATGTGTAAATATCATCAACATATCGAAACCAGATACAATCTCACCTAAAACACTTAATTTAAAAATTTTGTTATGCTAAATTATTTACATAGATATCAACTAATAGGCACGAAATTGGACTGCCTGTAGGTAAACCATTTTTTTGTAGATAAATCTTATTATTGAATGTGAAATAATTTTGATTAACACAGAGATCAAATAATTCAATTAACTCCATTATTGTCACTAATTCAATATTAAATAAAAAATTATTAGTAAAAGCATACGTTCTTGAGGAGTTATTTTAGAAAACATACTGGTAAAAGTATATTATGTAGTGATAATTTTATGTTTTGGAGCTTATTAATTGGTTCTAAAGTATTCTCAATAGAATGTTATGATTTGTACTTTAAATTGTTAGTTATTATGTTGTTTAGTTTATTTGCTAAGATACGATTAGGTGCATGGATGTAAGAAACTGCTGGCCTAATAGGAAAATTTGTTTTGTGAATTTGTATGAAACCGTATAGTTTTATGAAACAAAGTTTACAAAATTGCAATATCTGCTTTATAGAGAAACAAATTTCAACTAAGCTCATTAAAATAGGTTAAGATGATAATTTTGAAATATGCAGGGTGGGTATTTACTGCGTGGACGGAGGATTGCTGCTTAACTATTAGAGATATCAAAACCAATTTTGGTGTGGTAATACACGATCATTGGACCTACATTCTAAAAATATTTAGGTATATACAGGATGATTGACAAAAATATGCCAACTCAAACCTGTGTTTTTTTAAATGGAACAACTTGTATATTTTTGAATTTTTGGTATAGAAATTTGTATCTGTGTCATTAACCGTTCTGCAGATATCGTTACTTCAGTACCAAAATAGAGTTAACTTTGGAACCACGATGCGAGCGTTGTCGCCATGATTTTGTAAATCTGTTTATACCACCGACAATTAATAATAGTCTGCTAACGAACACACTGGGAAATATTTCGAAAACATATAAAACTATGCAGAATGATTAACTTACACGAAATGTAATTTTTCTCAATTTTTCAAATGAAACACCCTGTATATTTTTTCACATTTCGATTTCCCGTGAAAAGTAGGTACTAATTAATAATAAGTTTCATAGCCATAAGACGGACCGTTCTTGAGATATTGACGCTTTATTTGAAAATATTGACATACAGAAGAATAAATAAATAAAATAAATAAAAACAGTTCAATTTTGTAATGGTTTGTCTAAAAGAAATCTAATTTCAAGCCAACATTTATAAATGTAGCCAATAGGAACAAAAGATTTATTACACTGAACTTCTTGATCCTTCGTGCAACTTTACACATAGAAAAAACAGAGAAATTAAACTTTTTACTTGTAAACATGTTTCAACTGCACTACTAAATTTAACAACACATAATCAAAGTTTAATGATACCGCTGCAAATAGGTATTCATATCAATTCATTCGATGCTTGAATTTATGGTTACTTTTTATAACCTATTTTGTACTATTAGAACTGTTACGTGTGTGTGTGTGTGTGTTTTTGTGCTCCTGCAGCTGGTGTTGGTGTTTCTGGCAGAGTAGCTTTCGGTGGAGAAACAAAATATTGCAGATTTGGTAGGTCCTCCATTGTTAATCACTTTCTAAATTATAAGAACACATCACTTCTATTCTGTAATACTGACTACGGCACCAGACCGTACTATATCGCCAAAATGTGAATTTAGCATTTCCCTTGTTATGTTTTATTGTTAGTGTGCTCATGTTTATGTTAGACTTTACGTAGCCTATGTTAGCTTGTAATGAACTGCTTAAGTGTCTTCTTCATCTTTGTTCTGCAATAAAAGAAATAAGACAGTAAAATAATCAGTTTCTGTTTTTTTATGCGAAAGCAGTGTGATGTATGAGTGTAAGAATGTGCAAGTAGCATTCACATGCGATATTTTAGCGTAGTCGTTTTAGTTAGACGTTGAGTGTTGTCTAAGAGAGACAGCCAGGAAATTACCTATTGGACAGGAGTATGTTGGAGTTCTCCATGCATATGCATGGAGGTCTACCGGGGCTATTCTTGTAGTAGGAATGTCTTCGGCAGGAGAATTGCAGCATGGATGGTTGTGTTGAATAGTGAGGTTACTAAGGAGTCTGTAAAGATGCTGAAACATTTTCTTTAGGATTGGGCGTTTATGTGGAAATACGTTTTCGTGTAAGGTAATCTGTAATCCCTAATAGGACAATTGTACATCGTCTACGTATGTTCTAAAAGTTTCGTGTGGCAATCCCTGATATGACTCCAAATGGCACAAATAAGTTTGCAGCGATGTACCCTTAGGGTAGATTGATTAATTGGTTATTGTCAGAGATAGTTTGTGTTTTGATAGAGTTAGATACCCGTTTTCTCAGTTGAATAAGGAGTGTTATTGAAATATTACTGTTTCGGTGAACTGTCCCAACATCCGCAATCTTCCGGGTTGTCAAACTGTGAAAATGTTCATGGTGTATAAGATAGGAGCTAAGGCAGAACATTGCGATACGCCTTCTGTAAGCAGAAAAGTTTTAGCACGGATGCCAGATCTTGCCAGATGCTTGACTACTGTGTACAAACACCCTCTAATTGCATTGCTTGTGACTGTAAGCAACTTTAACAAGAGATTATGGTACTTTCTATTTGGTCTGAAGTCGAATAGGCGTAAAAGATTACTATATTCAATATCATCTTACACAATTTAGATGAAATTTTGAGTTTGCTTCCTTCTGATCAGTCTGTCGAACAGTTGCAAAATTAATCCTTTAGCCGTTCTGGTTTGACAATCTTTATTTTCTGCTTAAAGGAGATTGTTGTAGTAAGAAGCAAGTTTATTTGTGTGAGTTCTATTTCGAACATCTGTTACGTATCCGACCAATATGGCACTAGACTAGACTTCAGTACTAGACTGTGCCTTTTAAATTTTTCGAATAGCCTGGTATGTTACAGATAAAATTAGAAAAGCGAATCGTCTAGCTCAGCTGACCCTTTGAGAGTCAATAATACAGTACTGAACTAAATGAGTGGGTAGTGTGACCATGTCACCATGTGACCAAGTAATGCATTTTAAGAAAAATATCAGTAACATGTTGCATATTTATACACAACCAAAATCAGTCCTAAAGATCAACTCCGAAACGATAACTACCCCAAATTAAGGAATGTGTACATAAGAAACTAAACTAACCGTTCAGTAGTTGCATAGGGACATTACGACACGAGCATATTGATTTTATTTAGCGTTGAAACACTACTTAGCTTAAATATAGTCTTAGACATGGTCCGTACCACTGACTTATGAAGATTTTCGGACTCTACTAGTTTGCCATATAATCGATGCAAGCTTTTATACCCCTATGCAGTTTCAAAACGAATTATCGATATAACAGATTGAATAACAGCTATGTTATCTCACGACAAACAAATTCAGGATTGTAGTCAGATACAATCTTATTTACACACAGCGCGAGAGACCACTAAACATATAAAAATCACTTAGTCGATAAAACAATTACAATAGTAATACTTGCAAAACCACATCACCTAATTGTTTTCCAATATATATATATATATATATATATATATATATATATATATATATATATATATATATATAGATTTGACCTCGTTGCCCAAAAAGCGTGAAAGGAGTCCATCATAGACCCCAACGGAGCCACACATCAAATAGCTTAAGTGCTATTAGGAGATAATCCGAGAGAAAGAATAAATCTTACTTGCAGCGAAAATATATTCTTAATTCTCGGTATTCTGTGGTCACCAAACCTCGCATAAGGATGGCAAATTCATCCTGCTGTTCTTAGATATCAACCATTTATCCAGCAAAGTGAAACAGGAAGCTAGAGTAGATTTAAATCAAAAACATCAAATTGGAAAGTGAAATAAAAAGCGTAAGTCACCTAATCTTGTTAAGGAAAATTAGAAAGAAGGGTCTTAGGAGAAATACGCACAGGAGAGAATAAACCAGGGGTACGGTCGAGCTACGACAAAGGAGAGGTCTCCGTTGGTTTTTCCCTACAATGGCCACGACCACTAAGAAAGATTGCAAAACGTCAAGCAGAGAATAATGTTTTTGTCACCTTACGTGTAGCAAATGTGTTACCAGGAGAAGACAGCTGAAAGGATTTCTAGCGTAATAAATCCCAAACCACTCACCCATAAACCTTGCACTTAGTAAGTCTAAAGAAGCACAACCCTTTTTTTATGAGAAACGGACCCACGAACTTCTGATTAAAGTAATTTGGGATTAAAGTGGTGGACAGCATCAGTTCCTTTTCCAAACGGAATTGTAAACTCTGTGGCGTACATGTCTGAGACAAAAGTTGTAACGATTCTGCCTACGCAGTAGAGCTTTTAATTCGTTTGAAAGTGTAAGTCGTAAAATTCAGCGTTACAAGCGGTGCATCATGGTCCAAATAGTAGTATTAGTGGTACCAGGCAAAAGATCTACATTTAGAGCAAATTTACGCCCACAAAAGGTAAATTACGGAGGTAGCAGTACATATGGCACATCCCACTTTCGGTAAACTTACATCACAGATACGTTAGTTACGCTTAATATATAAAACTAACGTAGTTCTAAGGACACGGTTTATTCATTCCACCGGATTAGACCAAAGATAATACTTAGATCTATAAAGAATAGTAGAACGCTACTCAAAACTTAGGGTAGTAAACTCCATGCTAAAGAAATTGTACTTTATTATCCGTGATAATGTACTATAGAACACCGAAAACTAGAAAGAACCGTTCTTCATTAGGAACTGCAGCTGGAGAAAAGGAACGTGAAGTAGAAACTCGTTCGAATTACTGCATATAAGGAGTCTGACATTTTCTAATGTATCACCACAATGTCAGACAGTGATATTCAGACAGGGTTCAGGAGCGTTGTTTCTTTGGAACTAACATCATTCAATTTCCTAGAAAGTCATTAAATTACGAAAAAGACTTGGTATGTTTGCAGAGGAGGTCAACCTTTACAAATCACGAAGGAAATGCTTTAGGAGAGGATTAACATGACTTTTTAGAGTTAGGTAAAGGGTCAGTGACATGGAAACAAATTTAAAAACTATGTTTAATAGTAATAGAGAACGCTTATGGTACAGAATGAGGGAGAGAGCGTTTGAAGAATAATTGACCAATGTGCTGAAGGGTTCTGTAAGCAATTTACACAAATTAGTGAGTGAGAGCCAGTTGTGTACCTTCAATATAAAGCCGAAGTATTTCAATGGTGTACAGTACCGCCAAAAATTGTTTTTCAGTATCAGAGAAGTAACGTTCCATTTTTGACAAAGATTAGCTGGCCCACATGTCAGTAACTTTCTTAATTCCTCCAAAAAACTTTATTTCCACCGATCGCCTTAACTATGTTATTCTAATATCCGTTTCTTACAATACTTTATATTAAATCTATTGTATTGTAATGGGGTTAAACGTATAACGCCACGTTTCATCCAGGAAAACGGTCGGACTTTGATCACTGTTTTCAATAGGAGCGTAAGAATTCACTTTCGAAGTTTGCACAAAATATTATACATATTGAGTTCTTAAATCCCCATTCTAGGTTTTTGTTTAATTGTAAACTCATTAGAGAGTTGCGCACATAGTTTCTGCTATATTTAATATAGAACGTAGATGTAGTCGGACTGACCTTTACCCTTATGCTTATGTCATAACGTAACTATGATGGGTGACATTCTGCAGTAATAACATGCTTTAGTTTAGTTCTCTTCCTTTTGTTTAATTAACCATTATCGTAGTAACGGTGCCCGACAACTGATTTAGGCCGATCGCCGATCTAGATTTAAACACTAACAACGCACAGGTTGGTAGATACTTACATAACGTTACAATCGAATAACGAATGTAATACCTTCATTAATTTGAACGGACATTTTCATTTCACTCATAAACCATTTAAATAGCTACAATGAAATTTCCTTAATTTATATAAAAAATTCAGGTAAATTAAATTAGCCCTCAGTTATAGCTACTAATAAAAGTGCCCCTTAAAAGCTTTTTTTAATGCAATTGAAGTCAATGTCTATAAAAGTAAATTATTACGATGTTTCTTCCTTTATTCTAACAAATCTTGAAATATCGTTACCATTTTAGATTTTTATACACTACATTTCAACATTTTTTTTATAATCCAGAACGAACAACATAACATTTCCTTTTCTTACGATTATTACTGCTATTAACACGTGATATTTGAAATACCTTCACGTAATGTAATAACGAATTCTCACCCATCGCTCGTTTTCTGCAAATGATTTATTATCGTTAATTAATAAAGTTGCAAAGTTTTGTAATGTTAAAAGTAATTAAGCGTTATATCCATAGTCTGTTTTAACACATTCTCTCAATTAAGTGAAAAGCAGGGGAGGTTGTAAAATTTATCACGAATCTTACGAAATTGGCTCGTGCAATCTGTGTCGCTCGTATTGCGGAAAATTTGTGATTTCCAAATTAACACCTCAACAATTATGATAATATCTTGTACTTTATATTAAGATCGCATGAAGAGCACGCCATAAAAACATTCCTAATAAGTAATTTATAATACAATCTTTGCGTAACCTAACCTTCAGTGAACGAGAATTGAAGTTAATTATTAAATAAAACATAACAATCAGCTAATTATTGCTAACGAGAAAGCCCAATAATTATTCATTCTTAAAGCGCGCATGTAAATAATGTACAACACTAATAATACCATAATTTACTAAATTTGCCTTTAAAGTTAATTTGGTTATTGTTCATACTTCCTTTTTATTTTATATATTTTATTTAGTGACTTTTTAACTCTGTTGTATATTTCTACATCATGTAGTATTTTCGATAATAATTCCTAAATATTTAACCGTACTCAATTGTTGTATCCGTTTCTGCTCCATTTCAATTTTAATCTCTTGATCACTTACTGTCATAACCGTTGTTTTTTCTAAATTCAACTTCATACCAAATTATTCAAGTGTACTTCTCCAAGTTTCTACATTTTTTTGCAAATCTTGTTGTTTCTCCGCGATTACTACTACGTCATCTGCGTAAGCTCCTTCTGAGATTGTAATTCTTTGTAGTTTTCTGTATCATGTTATACGTCCAAACCGCACTAGGCGTCGTGCAGACTTACCAATGTAAGCGGATTGCTAAGCCAGCTACAGTGGAAATGGGCGGAAGTAGGCAAGATTGGACAGTTCTGGAACATGCCACAATTCCAAAGTTCCACAATCTGAAGGCCCCTACATTAGCAAGGTCCCATCGCCGAAGGTTACACAATGTCTAGATCATTTACGTCCGCTACTTTCCCAGGGTGCCACTTGACCCAGGTTACCACATTTCCAAGGTGTCAAAATATGTAGGCCATTCGTACCTTACGCGTTTACAAGGTTACACATTCTCAAGGCCCGTTGCGCACCCTACCTACTCACATAGATATCTCATTATTTCAAGGCCTACTGATGTAATTTTTTTACAATTGTCTAATACCACACTTAGAATACTAAACACAGAAAAAAAAGGAAATGGTATGTTAATATATTTATTTGCTATATGTATAAATGTAATCAACTGTAATGTAATGTAATTCAGATATACGATTTTCTCTAGGAATAAAACATTTTGGTTTAGTACAAGTCCTTTCCACTTCTGTATCATTACACCTGCGTGGACGTGGTGCAAGTAATTGAGCCCATCGGTTAATTTGAACTCCACACATGATGCATTCAACCGTATCGTCTGCAGATGCTCCTCTAGAGGACACTCAGATGTTCATCAGCGGTACATGATGGTATATCATTACAGCGTCATTGATATATTTGTGCTTGTACACCGTGTGGTGTGTACCTGTCTGTCTATCTGTCTGTCGTAGTAGTCGACGCGGTCAGTCAGTTAGCGTTGGTCTGTCTGGTCTACAGCCGTACTACTGAGGACGACTTTTTTCTAGAAATAAATCATAATTAGAAGGAGAGCTGTGTCAACAGTTATACTTATTATGCCTGTCTCGATCACTTGGAAAGACCACTAGGATGAGTTCATAAAGTTCTACAATCTCTTCGACAGTTTCGAGCATCATCTTCAGATGTACAATGGCGTGATCATACTCACTTACTACAGCTAGACTTATAACATTATGCCAGTCAAGGTATAATGTCACAAGCCTGGTGTTGGCCCGGTCGAGCTGCTCTTCTAGAGAGCTCTTCGTAATCACGACATCATAATTCCGGACAAATGGCACTATGGTAGTCAGCTGTAACGAAAGAAAGAACTATAATTAAAAAAATTAGTATGGAGAGAATACATACCGTAAACGTGAGACGGTCCCATGTGATTATGCGATATGCGTAGAACAGCTAGTACCACCCAGCGATAATAAGAAACGCGGAATTGCGTTGGGTGGCACTGTCTCGCCATCACACACTTGACGTTGTAAAGAGGAGGAAGTATAGTGCGGCCAATATTCATAGGAATGTGTGTATGCCAAAACCAGCTGTCGTCAATTACTTCGTCGTCATTGTCGTACATGTCGTCGTCAGCGTTTCCGTCATTTATGTGATCCAGGACTTCCGGAGCGGCGTCTGAAGTTGTTCAAGTACGTCCGACAGGTCCTGAGCACTAAGTTCCAGTCGTTGCATGTTGTTTGTGAGAGTGTCCATAAAGTTGACCTCATTGCTACTCGCTTTAACGATGAGTTCATTACAAAAGTCAGTATGTTTGGCGAAGTAGTCGTTGTTGGCATAACGCGTCGTTATCGTAGTCGTCTGAATCATAATTGTGAGCAGGGTCCATGTCTACCTCGGAGTCGTACTCACCAGTGTTGAGGTAATCGTTCCCAACACAGGAGGAACATACTCCCTCAACACTGGAGGATATGCTAATGAAGCCATCACTATCATTGCTATGGTCGTCTAGGTCAATAAATACTGTAGTGTCTAGGCCCGCGTCACTGACAGTGATGACTTCGGTATTGATCAGGTCAAGTATTATGGTATCCGCATCAAGATTGCACTCTTGTAGAGAGTCCAGGACTACGGTCGTCAGTTCATAAATTTCCTCGTCGTTGGATTGGGCGACCACATCAATAGGAGAAGATGCAGAGGGAGGGATATACAGCACCTCAGGTGAATAGGGGGGGAAACCTGTAGCGTGGGAGTTGGGGGAGGTCGGAAAACGTTAGAAATGCATCAACAGTGAAAAAAAACAAAAAAAAATTGAAAACATAAACCTTGGTGGTTTTTACCTGGGGCAATTGATTGTTGCCAGATGAAGATGATGGGGAATTTGCTCTTGAATTCATTCTTATTATTTCAGTATGTTTAACTATAGAAGCAGTTGTATGAATAATTTCTACTGTTTTCATTTAGCTAAATATAGGTGTTTCCCTACTAAAAACGTCTTTAAAGGGCATTTTTCAAGGTCTGCTTTGAAACTAATACAAATTCAGTTGCAGAAACACTTCTTATTGAAATGTAATGTTGAGTTATTTATACTTTCTTTCGGTTGTTGTTAATAATTTCCACCCCTAATATTACTTATACTCCTAATAATAAATAGAAGATTTTGTGCCTTCAGCTCAGCCAGTGATTAACGGGTCCATGTTCTTAAACTTTGATTTGCTTTAACTAGAAAATGTGTGTGTGGTTAGATACGTTCGCTTCAACCTGTAAATAAATGTTAAAATGCCTCGGACGGCAACTTATTTTATGGAAAACAAGTAAACCGTAAATGTAATAAATGTAAAATTGAAAACAATAACAAGGTTTATTATAAAATCTTTAAGTCAAGTTATAAAAGTAGGGAATCTTAATCCTAATATTAATAACCTAAAATTACCTTATAAACTAATAATTAGAAATGAAATACCTGTTGTACTTTAAAATTTTGGATGTCACTGGTATACTGTTACGGATAAAATGTGCTGACGAAGCAACGCTTTCAATTTTGGTTGTGCAATTAATCTTGAAATGGAAATGTAATAAGTGTTTTGATATTCGTTGATCCCAAATAAATAAATTCTGTTACCAAAAGCCAAACTTGGTTGAATTAAATGGGTTAATGTACCATTTACTTATAATTTTCAGCATAGCGTAATAATACAATGGGATTACGTAATAGGAAAATGTAACGTAATAAAAGTAATAATAACAGTAAAAATAAAAGTAAAATAAAAGTGTAATAAAAGTGGCTAAAAAGGATAAATATAATAGACAAAGAAAAATAGGTATAGTCACTCTTACCGTTGTTTAACGACACTTTTTAATAAAAACACTCAAGAACAAAAATGGAAGCTTTTTGATTTCATGTCGTAACAACAACGACTGGCCAAAAATGATGTTTGCGCATGAACTCAATGTGCAAGACGAAATGCGCGTACTACTCCACTTAAAATATCTAAACGTATACTGTTTCAGCCACTAAGGTATGCAATTTACATGACACAAAAATGAACGAAGTTGCCTAAATTATGATATATTTTTAACACAACTCAAAAAGGTTTGTTACACATGTTAATTTATTACTATTAGTCAGTAACCAAACGGAAAATCAGGATTATGTATGGATAAAACATTTTTTTCGTTTACTTAGCGAACAAATAACCAAACGAGATGGGGCAAAATATTTTTGTGATACATGTATTCATTACTTTAGAACGCTGGAGCAATTAACCTGCCACGTGTCGCATGACTTTAATTTCGTACACACTAAATTACCTGGCTTGATGCAAAGAAAAGTCAGAACCGGGGAGTTCTATGCGGAAAATATACTCGCGTTTCGGAACTATCAAAAACAGATGTTTCTACCATTCGTAATATAAGCAGATTTTGAAGTACTATTAGTACAGGTCGGCTGAACCCGATCCCGAACAACCGTTCACGATAAAAACGTTTAAACATGAACCATGTGCATTCAGTTATTATGATAAGTGTGGTGTAAATGATGATGATGATGATTTGTAGGGGGGTTAATGCCGTGGAACTATTTATTATACGAACAGGAAATCAAGTAAAACGGATACGTAATGAACATTTGAAAACTGTTGTTCCAATGTTACCACTAACTGATGTACGGAAGGCGATACATGAACAAAGTCTAAATTGTTATATATGTGACAAGCGTTTTACGGTACGAGATTACTGTAACGTCACTGGTATATATCGTGCTGCAACACACTCAAATTGCAATTTAAACAATCAAGTACGTACATTTATCCCAGTTCTTTTCTATATTCTTAGTGGTTATGATGTTCACCTGTTCATCAAATTTAGTAGTAAAACTGAAGAAATTACCGTACCTAATGTAATAGCATTTATGCGCCACGTTAAACTGCACAAATTATTTATTTTTGTAAATGGAAAAGTAAGATATAGTTACTATAAATAGTTATATTGGATTTAATAAACAGTATTGGGCTAGATTCCACTAGTTCAATTACTAACGGAATGTAAGGGCCAGTCTACAATAGGTATAAGTGGCGGTGTACCTCTTGTATCCTCAACACGTTTAATCTCAACTAATCTGAGGTTAAACACTGCTTCACGTTAAAGAGCCAATACATTTTTTCCAGATAAGTCTGAGCGATGCACATTGATGGTAATGGTAATAGAATCCTTGATCTAATTAGTCCTATAAAATTAGATTGTAAGTATTTAAGTTGGAGTGCTCTACGACGACAATACTAAAAATAAATAATTGGTACACTCTGTATGGTTCATTAAGACATCAATAATTAATTAACCCAAATAAAACACAAGTATCTAAATGCATAACGTTATCTCAAATTCTATTATTACTTCTAATTAACCCAGCATATTCATTGTCCAATTTAGAGACATTCAAAATGGAAAACGAGGAATCACTAATCTCAAACATTAATTGTGTAACTAGAACTTGTCTGCAAGAACAATATTGTAAGTTATACGAACTATACGTATGCAGCAAAATAAAGTTTGAAAATTATTAAGTGACATACCTTTTGAGTTAGCAATAAAGAGTAATCTACGCGGTCTTTCAAAACGTGAGTAGATACTAAAAACTTCAGACACTTTCCTAACTTGCTAGAAAGTAATGTGTACATTTTCAGCATTACATAAATACATTCGTTTTTTACACAACCTGAATTTTTTACTGCTTGAACATTACGGTAGTATTTTTACAATATTTTACGCGCAGAATACTGAAATAAATCTTGTACACCAAAACTGGATAAGTCGAAATTTTTTTATGGAAACAAGTAAAACCGACCATTTGTATGTTACAAAAGTTAACATTAACGTGCTGAATAAAAAAAAAGAAAAGGTTATAGACTAAACGCCAAATACGAAGACACCAAGCTGCGCGAAAAAAATCACGTGACCGTGTACTATTCAACCGGAAAATATTAGTTTTTTTAAGAAAAGTAAAAGTTACGTTTTGTACATTTTTTAGTTAATAACCCCTGAATTATGATGTTTATATTTTATAATTAGGACAATTTATACAAAAAAAAAACATTTATTTAATTGTGAAAAGTGAAATATAAGGTTAAATTACTTGTTTATAAATTTACTCGGAAATGTTGTAATTTGCATTTTAATCATTAACCACAGTTCTAAGGGTAAATAATTCGTGTCTAAACAGTTTTATACTGCGATGGTTATAAATAGGTGTAATAGAGGGGGTAGAGTTTTATTGAATTCAAATATTAGATAGTATGCAAGTTCAAATAAAGTTGAAGAAGTTATATAACTTGTTATGAGGAAAATATAGTATACGAATATAAACAGATGGTTTTTACACAACAAAACAGCTTTTATGAGGTTTGCACAATGATGTTGTATTCATAAGAGCATTGAGCTATGGCAGTAGCATGTTAAAAAGGTCAACACGATACATATTAGTGTGTTAAAGATAAATAAGAAATTTCACATATAAATCAATATAATTAAGCAATTAAACACATAACAGATATTGATTACATGAAGTACAATAATCCTTATGTGTAGAACATGTATAATAATTGGTACAATGCATAAAAACTCTTCAAACTATAAAAAGGGTTATAGTACGAAGACGTTATGTTGGTAGATCATAGACTAAGTGTTTAAAAAGTGCTTAAGACGTTAAAGTGCCTTAGAATCATATCTAAGAACATGAACAACACATGTGCAATGTGACATTAACAATATAAATACAATAAAACATTACACAATTACTGTACACTTATTTCGTCATTATCATAATCTGATATAAAATCAGATTCATCCGACGAATCTCCACTCCTACGTATAATCAATTCCTCACAAACGACATCTATAATATGCTCTTTATTAATGTATTCCTCTTCAATTTCTTTAACATGACGGCACACTTCTTGCCAGTGGCTCTCCACAACCATCGAATACTTTTCACGAGTTAGTTTTTCAACATCGGCTAATTTAATAGTTGTGTTTCTCGATGCCACCCAAGCTTTTACCGTGGCCCATATTTTTTCTATTGTATTTAGCTCCGAGTGGTATGGAGGTAGTCGACATACAGAGTGACCATGTTTCGCAAATATAGCATCAATTGAATATTCCGTGTAGCTCGGTTTATTACATTTTATTAAATCATACAGCTCCACTTTTGTTTGGGATTCATCATGTACGATCCCTCGTTCTTGTAACCAAGTTATTATTTCCATTTCTTTACTGCTAAAAGTTGGATGTTTAACTATTAATGTTCGAGCAAATTCGGTAATAACTGGTGCTCAATCCATCGTTATTTATAATCACCTGTTTTTGAGCCCGATTCAAAAACTAAGGGGGCATTATTGATAAATCCCATTTCTCCACCAGCATGTTCTATTATAAGACATTGGCTTTTACCGTTTGGACATTTTAAACCTTCGTTAGAATCATCTACCCAGGAATGTGACGTTGTATGCGATGCATGTGTATATGTTTCATCTGTATACACAATGGGTTGCTCTGCTCTTCGATACTTTGTTATTGCTCGTATATAAGCACAACGTAAAGATCGTATATCGTATCGTTCCATTAAACATTTACGATTGTTAACGGTTTTCGTCAATTTAAAACCTATTTTATTTAATAGTCTTCTTAAAGACGTTTACTTCCCAGAGAAACCAATGGATTCGTCATCTTTTAATAATATTATCGCTAGCATTGACGGTTGGTCGTCGTTTCTCCGTGACATGAAAATTGTGTCCAATGCGTCGAATGACTTGTTCCCCACAATTATCGACAGATGATCTTAGTGCGGTTTTCATTCTATTATTAGAAGTCTTGAACGATTCTATTTCACCACGTTGAATTGCACTTCCTTTTCTAATCATTCTAACGACGGTACTTTTAGATACTCCAGTTGCTTTCACAACGATATCAAGAACGTTAACTGTAAAGAAATGTAATCGTGAAAAATTGACAGATGTCAATCGTACAATAATGACATACCTTCATTCATATTTTTATGAAACTGCCAAACATTCCAAATAATTTCGCGGGCATCTTGCGATAAGACACGCTGGAATGTGTGATGTACAACCAGACGATGTACTCGGATCACCCATTATAAACAACGAACTAAATCAATATACAGTCGGCGGGGCCAAAGAATTCCTGAACGTTGGATGCGCATTCGTCCAACTTCAAGTCGCTTAAGCGCGGCATGTTAGTGGCGTCGCCACCAAAAGCGCGTTCCGTTTATTATCATGTATTACACTAATTAATTATTTATTTCTGTTATTAATTTACATACGTACTTGTTAATTTAACTTTATTAGAATTATTGCAACAAAACGACAGTGAACCATTTTGTGTCCTATGTGAATTTTAAAGCTCATAATACTCAAATTTATTAGACAAATATGTATAAACAACAAATACTTTCACAATACATAGTAAAATAAATAAGTGGTTTTGCGGCGCATGTAATGCTAATGGCATTTGCTTAAATGCTCATTAAAGAAATCCTAATAGTTGACATTCCTTAGTATCATTAACAACAGATTAGCAAATATTTAAAAATGTTTTTATTATTTAGTTCGTTTTCAACCGTGATTTAAAAGCGAGTGTAGAAATATGAGTTCTACATTGGGAAAAAGTGGCCAAGTAATAAGTGGTCAAACGCGTGAGGTGATATATAATGTGTTCAGTAATTTGAAAAACTTACACCACACATATCTTGAAACAATTAACAGAAACCATGTCTGAAGCAACAAAAGAGGGTGAAGGTCCAACAGAAGAGGAAAACCAAGATTTTCAACTCCAGGCAAGAAACGCCCACGTCCGTCTCCTGTGGCCGACTTAGAAGATTTCGAAAAGAACCTTTTCGCAATATAGTATATAATTTTCACAAGACCGAGGGTGCACGCGTGACAATTCCTGCTCTACGCGACAAACTCCACAATGACTTAGGTTGGCACGGTGGTGCTACATCTTTACGTGTTATATTAAAAGACTTGGGATTTCAATGGCATCGAACTGAGAATAATAGAAAACTTTTAATAGAGAAGAACAATATAAGGACTCTAAGAATTACTTACTTACAAAAATTCAATTCTACCGAGAATTAAATCGTCTAATTATCTACATGGACGAAACATATGTTCATAGTGGACACACACAATCAACGTCGTGGAGTGATGGCACAACTAACGGACTGCTGTCTGCAATTTCCAAAGGACCAAGAATGATTGTGGTACATGCATGAGGTGAAATGGGTTTTTACCATGTTGTAGTCTGATATTTAAATCAAGAAAACTAGCAGCGAAGACTATCACGACGAGATGAATGGTAGCAACTACGAAAAATGGTTACGTGAGAAACTTTTACCAAACTTGCCTCCACAATCGGTTTTGGTTATTGATAATGCGCCGTACCATAATGTTCAGGTGGATCGTGCTCCAACAAGTAATTCGAAAAATGCAGATATGGTGAAGTGGTTAATAGATAAAAGATACCGTTCACTTCTTTGATGTACAGACCACAACTTTATGGAATAATTAAGCTACACAAAGGAACATATAACGTACAAGTTTGATTGTATATTAAGTAATGCAGGACATACGGTGCTGAGACTACCTCCTATCATCCGGACTTAAATCCGATTGAGTTGATTTGGGCTCAAGTAAAAATAGTGCTGCAAAAGAAATACCACCTTTAACTTCAACCACGTTAGATTGTTGGAAGAAGAATTAGCGGCTGTTACTCAAGAAAACTGGCAAAAGTGCTGTAAGAAGGTAATCGACACGGAAAAAATATTTAGAGAACGAAATACTGATTGACGTACAAGTCGAAAACTGGTGATAAATTTGGAGGACGATTCAGAAACTGAAAGTGGCTGGTCTAGTGATGAATGATTGTGTGCCTTATTTGTTAATAGTATTTAATATTATTATAGTAGGTAATTATCGCCGTTTGAGTAATTTTTCCCCAAAGTGTATGGAAATATAAAATTGATTACCTACCTAAGAAATATCATAATTTTTTAAATCCTGAATAATGCTCTTAAAATACAGCCTATTCTGTTTCTATAATTAAAATCGAACTTATTCTTTTTGATTTTCATAAACGATTAAACTGTTGTGTTCATTTGTAATTCAAATATAAAATTTATTACTTGTCATCATTGTTGTTTTTATTTTATAAATGTTTAAACTATTACTGTTCATATGTAATTCAAATAAATAAAATATTTTAAAATTTCTTGTGGTTTGGTGACGAATAATTGAAAATGCGACACCGACGCCACTGCTAATGATTTCAGTCGCTATTGCGTTAACAAGTGCGTCCGAATGCACGAACATCCATGCGCGACACGAGGCATTCTTTGGCCGCGCGGACTGCATTATATTAATACATATTACTGTGCATTACAAATACAACTTACTTGTAAATAAAAGGTGCTGAAACGGAAGGAGTTGAAAAAACTGTTTACAATTGATAGAAATGTGCACAAAAATAAGGTTAGAAAACAATAAACAACACTACATTTTGTGGACGGAACATAATATCTACTTCTCACTCACATCATTGTTCCATTTCTTTTTAATGCAATATTCGGTTTCAGCGCAGGTGTCTTCGTATTTGGCGTTTGCTCTAACTATTGCTAAGCACTTACGTAAGATACAGTTTGTATTGGTTGTCAGTTATAAGGCAGAGAACTGTATTTTGCTTTATACAGGCTCCCAGACTACTTATCAGTAGTAAGGGAACACCATGCGCCATCTTGGATTTTGACGTCACTTCCGGTTTTACACGCCCACGTGGAGACCATATTTTCCGCCCTTATTTTTACTCGCTTATGTGTAGGACGTATTTTTCACACACCCACGTGTGAGACCATATTTTCAACGCCTATTGGAATTTTCATCCTTAATTATTTTTCACATACCCACGTGTGAGCGTATTTTCAACCCTTTTTCTTTTCAGGCCCTTTTCAACCCTAATTATTTCTGCTCGCTTACGTATAGGACGTGTATTTTCACCCGTATTTTTACACACACGTGTAGGACGTGTTTTTACCCTATTTTATGACAGCTCACGTATAGGACGCGTATTTTCTATCCTATGGGTCAACTCAATTACAGCCTTTCTGTGTTTACGCACATGAGGGGTAGAGCTGGGGGCAGGGGCTGGTCTAAGGATAAGTCTTATGGTTAGACCTGGGGCTGGGGTGGATTTGGACTTGGGGGTTGGTCTTAGGGTTATTTTTGATGGTATTAAGGTCCTTCTGGCTATATTAAAACAGTGCCCTGGAGGTTAGGCAATTGCACGTGTTCTGATTGAAAAGATTTTAGTCTATTTAAACGAAGCTGTTGGTAGAGTATCTTTTACCTATACGAGAAAACGTATTTTCTAATAAGGATGTAAGATAGCAGCTGTGTTCTGGATTGATCTTGCGTGAGAGAATTTGAATGGCAGTAAAATTTAATTATAGAACACTTATTTTTATTGTAAATGTCATAATTAAAAAATCCTCAGTGAGTTATAAAAAAAAATTACTGACATTCGGGTCTAATGAAACAAATTTTTATTAAGTTAATTAATTACATAACAGCAATACTGGCTTCTAAAACGAATATTAAAACATAGTTTACCTGCATTGAAATATGTTTAATATCCAGCCGACCGTTAAAATGTTGTACGTCTTAATATTTTTTAAAAGAAACTTAATGCTTAGATGTGTTTTATAACTGTAATTAAAAATCTGTAAATAAATAAAGGGTTAACACCACACTTACCAGCTCTGTACTTAAAGAACGTTTTCGAGGGACTGCTTCACGAGTGATAGTCACTGCTTTGTGTTGTTTGTCAAACTAAAAAACAACTTTCTAGGTTGTATAAAAACCACCTATTGATTTTCCCACAGTGTAAAATATACAAACAACCTTATTATCCTTATCGCACTTACTGCAAATCGTATTTAACCTTCTAACAATAAAATAATGTACCTAATATCAGTTTTTCTTTAGTTCATTTTATTTTTGATTTTGTTAAATTTAGCGTAGTAACATTGACATTGGCATTAAATTATTCATTGATTATAACGTAGTTTTGTCTGGAGATTACGAATCTGGAAAGAAAACTGCACCTTTTCATTTAACATTTAAAAGTTACCCTCCACCCTAAAAAGTGGAAAGGGTTAAAACATTACTTACTCTGTCAAAAGTGTCCCCAACGACTCATTGTATCCTAGATATTTCATTTATTTTCATTCAGCCATTTTCTCAATATCGCTTTGTAACACTTTTGAAGGACCACCTGTATATATATATATATATATATATATATATATATATATATATATATATATATATATATATATATATATATATATATATATATGTATATATGATGTATGTATATGTATACAGGGTGATTCAGAAAAACGTGGTCAGCTAAACTTGATTTTGTTTTAATCGAACACCCTTTATATTATCGCACCATCGAATAACTCGTGAAATTTTGCGTTCTTTTGACGCGTAATTCATATCCCTAGCTGCAGCGGTTTTCGAGTTATTCGCATTGTTTCAAAATTATTGTATTGTATCGTGGAAGTTATTGTAGAGATAAAAATGATTTTCTGAGGTGTTAAAGTCTGAGTACGGCCCTACTAAGAACCATTCCCAATACCCGAAAATATTGCACAGGGCGTCCGAAAAATTTGGTTCGAACTTTGACATCACAAATACCGCAAAACTCAATTTTTTCAAACGGAAACCACCATTTTTTATGTTTCTCCTTTGAAAATCAACAGAAAAGAATCTGACATATCTATATCTAAAATAAGCAGGTTTTGATTTATTCGATAAAAACCAATTTTTTTTTACAAAACGCGTTAGGAAGTCCCTTTTTTTGATTGGGAAAACAAGTTTCTTACGTTTGAATTGCTTCTATGATCATCTAATGGGGCTTTCGCAGCTGAATAAAAAAATACTTGCATGCAGTACATTATTATGACATCATGAATTTTCTCTCTCAAAGGTGGTGCTTCATTTGCATTTGGACACTAAATACTTTTACGGTCCACTACGTTATTACTTATTAGGAGCATACAAATAATTATTATCTCCAAATATCTACAAATATTCAGTAACAAAGTTAAGGTTAAACTCTACAATAACAAGGTAATATGAAAGATGACAAACATAGAAACAAAGTCAGAGAGTTCATACCTATTTTGAAGATGCTAACTCGGTTAACTTAACCCGCGTCGGAATTAGTGTAGTGTTTTATGGATAATTCTCTTATTTTGTTCTGCAGATTTTACAAACCCCCAGAGAAAAAAATCTAAACTCGTAAGGTTTGGCGATCGAGCGGGGCAAGCTATATACTACGGTGCAATTAGCCCCAAAAACGGGAAAACCCCAACATCAAAAAAAAAGTTCCCCTCCGTAATAAAAAGTTACACTAATTTGAGCATCGGGTTAGGGAGGGTGGGAAGTGGGCGAACTGGTAGTTTTTGAAGTTTTCCGCAAACATCTCGAAAACTATACGGTGTAGTGCAAAAATTATTCTAAAAATAATCTGCATTAAATTAGAAACAAAAATGATCCCGTTTATAATCACGCTAAAGTGAACGGTTCAGGAGATATAGAGAAGTAATAGTGGATTTTTCTTCAAGTTTTCCAGATTTGTGTGAAAAGCATGGAATTATCACTAAGAATAAATAAAAATATCAGGATCCATTATATGTATTTATATAATATGGATGTATATTGCATCCTTGTAACAACCCATTTTGAGTTGTATTAAAATATACCGTAATTTAAGGTCTTTCGTTCATTCAGTTGTAAGTATAAGAAAAATTTTAATTATTAATGATTTATAATATGTGGTAAGCAACTTAATTTGCATTTCGGTGTAACATATATTTTTAGGGGTTTATAGTGCATATCTTCTTAATGGTTTATACCACTCCTTTAAATTATTTTTCTGCTCAAATATGTTCGCGCAATGCGTCATCGTTGACTTATTCTTTGCGCAAATCTTTTCGCGCACGGCTACATCATCTGACATCGTCTGATATTCAAAGCATCCATTTTGTTCACTTCTGGTGGTACGCTGTAGATGCAGGAAGCAATTTTTGGGCTACCATCTAAATTTTGTGAAAGTGCCATTGATTTGATGGTAAGATATTTTAACGCATTATACTAAAAATTAAAACATTTGCTATTTTCAGGCACTTTTACTTTCTTTCTTTGATTTACACTTTAATTACATTTTAAGTACGCATTTAATTTTACTGTTGCGTACGCTTTCCTTTATGATTGTAATTTTTATTTGAAAATTTCAAGAAAATACATTAAACGGATTATTCCATTTCATGAAGATACATTTATAAGAAATAAAATTCCAGTTTGGGTGTGGTTGACAACATAAAAGCATTCTTATTGTAATATATTGCGCAACATTGACACAAGGATTACGTCACCTGGGTTTGCATTTCTGCATTATTTTTATAATACCAGGGTTCTCAAGAAGATGTATTATATTTTGTAACAGGTATTTAATGTTTAATGATTTTTAGTAATTTAAGACTATTTTAAGATATATTTTATTTAACCCTATCATTTTAACTGTTAATAAACATAGTCTGTATATTTTTTTATTTTACATTTTGATAAAATTTTTATTGTAAAACTCGGTTTAGTTATTCCGAGCATTATATTAAAAATAACTTGGCGTCCGAGATAATTTTATTAGTGTTACATTGCAATTTTTATTATTTATGTTCAGTGGAAGTAACCAAGCCTAATTTCTGGTAATTAAGCAAATCAAAAGATTGAACCACCTACGTTAATCTTCCGATTGAGTCAAAGGCATTATTTTTGGTGAATGGTTTGTATCTCCAGTTAGTTTAACGATTTGTTTTGGAGAACTTTTTACTCTTACATTTTTACACATATTTATTTCTTTGTTATATCATTAAATACATTTTATATTTTATACGATTACCAGATCGACCACTTCATTATATCTCTACTTAGCAAAAATCTCGAAATGTGCAAAAAAAAATCATATTGAAAAGCAATGCGCTTGGCGGAAGTGGGGGGGAATTTTAATTTGATTAATGTTTCCTTTTTATATGAAAATTATAACTTTAATTATAATTTTTATAAGTGTTTTATTTGGATATAAAATATCTAATTTAAAGAGTTTATTAAAAAAAGATTTGGCTATAAGAAATTTTTATTTTCAATTTATTATCAACTTATGGCATAAATTATTATCCATTAAAGTTATCTGGATTTTATTATAAATATGTGGATTATGGATGATCTGAACGTTATGTAGGAAAGGGATTATAAAATCAATCATCTAATTATTAAAGTTCATTTCAAATTTTTGTAAATAATTCATTAAAAATATATTTACCATTTATTCATATTTATTTTTATGTAATGAATTATTATTTGTTTAAGTACACTTTAGTAGCTTATTTAGGGAGAAGAGCCGATCAACCACCTTGCGTGTCCATTCCTGTCTCCTTCCTTCCTCTCTTCGCCTTTCGCCGTACTCACGTTGTAACGATCCAGAAATACGGTGAGCGAAATAAATTTTAAAATAAATAAATTATAAAGATAATTTGTAAATAATAATTTATTTACGCTTTCAGAATCCCGGTATGATAACAAAACGACAATTTTGCGTGCGCACAGGATCCCCTCTTGTGGATGTGCAAACCCATCGCGTTCCGTCCCACCTAAACCTCTTTCCAGACCAGGTATAAAACCGAAAATTCGCACAGAATTTAGCATTCTTGTCTACGATACTCATCTTCGTAGATTTCCTGTAGAATATCGTCTACAAATCCGTTCCAATAAATTTATTACCTGATAGAATTTATTGCAAATCCGAAATCCTGCACTTCGTAAAAATTCTCATTTCGAGAATAATTCATAACCTGACCGACTCTTAAAGTACATCCAGTGTATACTTAAATTGTAAATTATTCCAAACTGAACTACAATTTAATTTAAAAGAAAATACGTTGACATTACCTGTCCACCTATAAATCCGATTTGAAAGGAACTAGCTATTAGTACCGTACTTAGGACAAACTGCTGACGAAATTCGGTGGTCTCCTAAGGGCGTTACGGTTCTATTCAGTTGGCGAGGCATTTTAGCGACGTCTGTAGGATCACCGATTAGCTAGGCTCTTTTGAAGGACGATACATACTCCTGTTAATTTCCTATTATTACAAGTTACTTGTCTAGTTCTGAGTTTCCTAACTTGGACTGCAAGGGAGCTTATCCTGTTAATTACCTATTATTAAGAGTTACTTTGTCTAGTTCTGAGTTTCCTAACTTGGACTGCAAGGAGCTTATCCTGTTAATTTCCTATTATTAAAAGTTACTTTGTCTAGTTCTGAGTTTTCTAACTTGGACTGCAAGGAGCTATCCATCGAATCTCCATAATTATACCGTCCCGATCTCTAACATATAACCGCATATCCGAAATCACTTGAACACCAACCTGCTCCAAAAATACTGTTTTATTAAACGTAACCGATTAAAAATAATCACATTAAAATTAAGAAGTTTAGTTTGGAAATATTCAAGTCATTGTAAATTAGATAAAAGAAATTCTAATTCGAATTTAAATCCAGCATCCATAATCCTATTTAAAGATCCTTAATTTACAAACCCCTTTAATTTCATTCTCGTTTACGTATATTAAGTACATTGAAACCAATAACATTGACCTGCTATCATAAATCAACAGCTGTTGTTATACCGACCGTAATATCGAGTTAAAGTTTAATATATTCTCACTTTACATAATTGTAAAATAATAAGTCGTGTTTGAGAGAAACCTGGTTAACTTAATTTTACAATTTTCCCCTATAAACATTCATTAACAATCACGTTAAATTATTTTATACCTTTTAATATACAAGGACGTTTCCGTTGCGAGTGATAAAGACGACCTTCCGATAATCTTATCAATAAAACCACCGTAACTTTGTAAACACCATTAACAAACAGTACTCAAATATATGACAGAGATTTCCATTGGAGAAATCTTGTATTAATAATTTTGTATTTATAAATTATAAAAGTAAATTACCTGAAAGAAAATCAATCCATGTACAAAACACTCTCACAATCGCACAACCGTTGAACAACACTTTTAGGGGTGAAACTATAAGGATTAAAATTAGCAGGTGGTTGTTTATATGTTTATCAAAAGTAATTCTCATTACAGTTCTACCAATCGACACTAACACGTGGGAACCGCCAGAATAGATTTCGTCAGTACGTGGCCAATAGTACCGAGAGGTGTAGTGGGTGGCCTACCCACCAGCCCGAATAGGAGTTTATTTAGTTTTACACAATTTATATTTCATTTCCAATTATTTTTTAGAACATTGTTTATTTTGATTTACACCAACTTTATTATATGTACAAAGAGTTATGTAATATTTAAAATTCAAATACATGTATTAAAACTGAGGTGTCTATAAACTTATTTAACAGTATAAGAGTCAACCGAAACCCACCCCTACTTCAACTGAGTTTTAGCCGATAAAGCACTAAATCCACTTAGTGGAATATTCTTGTAAGACCTATACCAGAAAGGGTCTTACAACGTTTCCCTCCGTCAATTGCAGTGGACGACCCGTTGTGTGCGTTTGTGAATCTGATTCTTCGTGAACCTCTACAGTTATTTTTTCATGGCTGGACATTAGAAAATAGTGTGGATTATTGTATTAACTATTATATACTATATGTGAGTGTGTGATATGTGAGATGTCATTTTATAGTGTGTAAATTATGGCGGAGTGTGTGTTGAAATCTTGCTGTGAAAAGGGAGGTGAACTCATTACTCTAATTAGAAAGGCGGTGGACAAAATAATACAGTGCAGCGAAATGCGTAAAGATGGAGTGAAGGAACAGTTCATGCATGATGCCTCACTCCAAGTGCACAGTCAGTGTCGACAAACATATATATTACATCCAAAGCCACCTAAACAGGAAGCGGCTCCTCCAACAAAGATACCGCGTCAGTCATTTGATTTTAAAACCTTATGTTTTTTTTGTGGTTGCAAGTGTGTGGAAGTATCTAAATGTAGGAACCGAGCACAAGAAAAGTGGAGTTTAGTAGAGAAACTTGAAATTTTTTATAGCATTCGAACTGAAGCAAATAACTGACAAAACAAGTGGGGAGATGAGGTAAGCTTTTGAAAGATTGTGTGATTACTTGGAGGAAAATGAAGAATTGCAAACCATGTTCCTTCAACTGAATCCCGAAATTGAACGATACACTGACATACATTTGAAAAGAAAACTGATCCAGCGCTACGGTAACAGTTTGCATTTTGCAGTATTACCAGGAAAAAAAAGTGTTATCAGTTTTTCCGGAGCAACTTCTAATATTTTATCAGACAACTGGTGTAAATATCGTGACTTGGAAAACGAAGCTTTAGAGGAACTAAGAGTAATCCGAACTGCAGCTGCTATCATTCGCCATGAGATCAATTCCAAAAGTTACGACTGTTCGCAGTTTCCAACAATTGGGGAAATTGGTATTGTAGGAGCTGAACTGGTACCTGAAGTGTTCAAGATCTTGTTATCTGAAATTATCCAGCCTACTTCTAAAAGACAAATACCCGAGAAAATTAAAAGGCCGAAGCAAATTATTGACAGAAAAACTATTACAATATGTCACAGTATAATAAATGCTACCCATTCAAGATCATTTTTGTCCCCTCTCTAACTTGCGACAGGTGTGTCATTACATAGAAAGTTTGGTTCAAGGGTCTTGATTAACGTCCTGTGCAATATGGGCGTTTGTGTATCTTACAAGGAAGTTTTGAAATATGAAAGATCGGTCATTTGCCAAGAGAGCACAAGAACTGATAAAGGATATGTGAAATTCGTTTTCGATAATGCAGACTACAATGTGCACACTCTGGATGGCCATAACACATTTCATGTCATGAGTAGAATTGCTTGCTTGACACCTAAATCTGCTCGTCAGGTCGAGGAAAATGTTCCCCGAATTAATGTTACTGCTCATGCTGTTGAAAATCGAGGTCTCTTTGTTGTGCAAACATACAGAGCGCCAAGTACATCGGGCTATTCCAAAATAGTAAATCCATTTCGATAGAATGTACATTCGTCTGTAAATATTATGTAGAATGGAAACTGGTTATTTTCCTGTAAATTAATTTGCATCGATCGACAAAAGTTAATTTGTTGAATGTGGTCATCAGCAGAGAGGTCTTGATGGAGTTGTACATGATAGGGATGTATTTTATTCTTTTGTTACATTTAGATACGGAGGATTTTCAATATCTTGATTCAAGCTAACTTCTCGTACACTTATTTCTGGAGTTTCGACCACGGGTAATGTAATATACTATTCATTTTCTTAATGTAACACTGACTTGCTTCTTGTTTTTTTTCATAGTTTGCGTTGCCTTTTAATTTTTCAAAACACTTTACCTGGAGATGTCTTCTATCTGGATATTTTTGAGCGTAGAGTCGTGACTCTAACAAACAATTTCCATCACTTTCTCCTATTGCATACATCATGCTCACAAGTTGTTGTCATTAATCATTTGTTTGATTTATTGCTTTACTAACACGTACAAACAACTTAAATTAACGAAGTTTATGACAATAAAGCCATTTTGGATGGCAAGTAAATAATAAACAGAATGTCATGTTAGGAAAACAACTATTCTGCAACGTTCTCTGCTAAAATGCACATTTAAAAGAGAAAATTCATGATGTCATAATAATGTACTGCATGCAAGTATTTTTCATTCAGCTGCGAAAGTACCGGTTAGATGGTCACAGAAGCAATTCAAACGTAAGAAACTTGTTATTCCAATCATCATAGCCTACTATACAAAAAGGGACTTCCTAACGCGTTTTGTAAAAAAAATTTATTTTATCGAATAAATCAAAAACTGCTTATTTTAGGTATAGGGCATGTCAGATACTTTCCTATTGATTTTCAAAGGAGAATTCATGAGTGACATAAAAAATGGTGGTTTCCGTTTGAAAAAATTGAGTTTTCCAATATTTGTGATGTCAAAGTTTGAACCAAATTTTTTGGACCCCTGTACAATATTTTGGGGAATTGGGAATGGTTCTTAGTAGGGCCATAGTCACACTTTAACACCGCAGAAAATCATTTTTATCTCTACAGTAACTTCCATTGTACACTAATTTCTTTGACATCGTGCACCTTTTAAAAATTATGAAATAATGCGAATAACTCGAAAACCGCTGAAGCTAGGGATATGAATTACGCGTCAAATGGTGCGAAAATATACAGGGTGTTCCATTTAAACAAAATCAAGTTTGGGTGATCACGTTTTTTCTAAATCACCCTGTATATATAAAACTATTTCTAAATGTGCAACTTTTAGTCTATTTGGGAAGCCTGCTCACAGATTTTCAAATGAGTAGTCTGGGAACACATAATCGGACAATTACGCACTAAATGGACACCCGGTATATCAATTGTAGAATAATTAAGTTCACCAACTACAGTGTACAAAAGATTTATATTATTGAAACTTATTACGGCAAACTTTATAACCGTGTAATTTGTGCAAAGAACAAGCCTGAAAAGTCCTTTTATCCTTTATCTTGAAGGATCTAAAGCCGTTACAGTCCAAAGCTCTAAAGAGTAAATATCTACACATCTTAAAGAATCTAAAAAGTTTAAAGAGTCTACAGAGTATAAAGAGTGTAAATAATCTAGACCTAAAGAGTCTAAAGAATCTATATAGTAAAGATTTATAAATCTCAAAGAACCTAAAAGATTCTAAATCGTCTAACGAGTTTAATAGATATTTATGTTATGAGGATCATAATAACAATTACTATGGTACTAGCCTTGAATATTATCAGACGAGGGGTTAGCCAAGTCTGATAACACGGCGAGTGCCATAATGGTTGTTATGATTCGTATTTCATACAAAATTTTATATTCCGGTGATTTTTGTTTACTGAAATTTCTTCTTGCATTTGAATCTACATAATGACAAGTTTTAGTGACGGCAAGTAGATTTCCGTCAAGTGTAAACCTAGCTTAATTTAAATATTTTTGCCTACTATACCTATTCATTTTTTTCTTTATGGTACTTAGTACTATAATGAATGCATTATAGTACCCAGCGCAATAAAGTGTGTCATTTTAACACTAAAAATGAAATCCTTAATAATGTGATTCTGACACGCCGGAATATAAAAAATCTAAAGGGTCTAATAAATTTAAAAAGCCTAAAAAGTGATAAATCTAATGAGTTTAAAGAGTTTACCAGTCTAAAGAGTCTAAAAGGTGTAAACGGTCTAGGAGTCTGAAGAGTCTAATAAATATAAGAATCTTCAAAAGTCTAAAAGGTCTAAGGGGTTTATAGGGTCTAGACGTTCTAAGGAGTCAAACGAGTTTAGATAGTTTAAAAAGCTTTGAATGTAAAAATTCTAAACAATCTAGAGTCTAAGAACGCAAAAAGTGGAAAAAGTATAAAAACTCCAAAGTGCCTAAATGTGAAAAAAGTCTAAAGAATCTAAAGCGTCTAAACAGTAAAAAGTTAAACGAGTCTAAAAAATGTAAAGAGTCTGTATAGATTAAAAATTATTATTAATTTTATTAAATACATAAATAAAAATAATAGTCTATATGGAGTACAAGATGTTACAGTCCGCTTACTTATTTTTGTCATGAACACATTAAAACGTTTATTGTTATTATTATTTCGTAATTAGATTCCATTTCTATTAATCGATTAATCTATTTTTTAACCGACATTGAGCGTTTACATTTTTGACGTCAATGGTTTTCTATATTTTAGATATCTATCGTGAGATACGATTTTTCTGTTTTTCCCTAGTAGTCATGCTAAAATGGCATGATACACTTGTTGAATGTATTAATTACATTTCTTCTAATTGATAAAGTGTCTAACATGATATGGGATCGAAATCGTAAACGCTTCAGATTTATAATATTCACACCCGGTTAGGGATACATTACGTTTCCACTTGTGTATAACATAACCTCCTACCACCCATCTAATTCGATGATATTTACAACCTGTCCATTGGACAATAAGTAATTGGTTGGACAGTTATTACAGGTATATACAAATAAATATAAATAATGACATGTAGGAGTTGCGTCCGATGAAGATCTCTTCTAATATTTACCCTAGTGAGGATATTGTACGAACATACATTACACTGAGTCTAATTAACATTAAGTAAACCTAATTAAATCTGGCCATTAAGTCCCTAGGCTTGAATTTTTTTAGCCGTTGCACTTCGCCAGTGGGTTCGAAGAATGTTCGCGCAAGCACATTGGGATGCACATCAGTCCTAGCACAGTAATTAACATTAAATCGTCGGATTTCTTCTTTAACGTATAATGTAAGCGGTGTAAATGGTTTAATAAATTTAATTATAAATGAGTGTTAATTAAATGAGTGTAAAAATGTTCTCCAAAACAAATCGTTAAACTAACTGGAGATACAAACCATTCACCAAAAATAATGCCTTTGTCCCAGTCGGTAGACTAACGTAGGGTGGTTCAATCTTTTGATTTACCACAATTTCTGCTCGATCACTTCCACTGAACATCAATAGAAAAAAAATTGCAATGTAACACTAATAAAATGATCTCGGACGCCAAGTTATTTTTAATAATGCTCGGAATAACTAAACCGAGTTTTACAATAAAAATTTTATCAATTAAATCTAGAATTATATAAAATACATTTTAAAAACTAACGGTAATAACCTTAAATTACTAAAGCATTGATATAAATACCTGTCACTAAATATAATACTTCTTGACAACCCCTGGTATTACAGAAATAAATGCAGAAATGCAAACCAAGCTGTCATCTTGGCATCAATATTGCGCAATATCTCGAAATAATGCTTAACGTTGTAAACCACACCCAAAAATTGGAATTTTCCTTCTTATAAATTTATCTTCTTGAAATTGAGTAATCCGTTTATTGCCTTTTCTTGAAATTTTGAATGCAAAACTTGCAATCATAAAATGAAAGCGTATGTAAAAGTAAAATTAAATGCGTACTTAAAATGTAATTAAAGTAGAAAAGTAATTGTAATAAAAGTGTAAATCAAAGTAAAAATAAAAGAAAGTGCCTGAAAAGAGCAAATGTTTTAATTTTTAGTATAATGTGTTAATATATCTTACCATCAAATCAATGGCACTTTCACAAAATTTTGGTGGAAACCAAACAAAGTTTCCTAACAACACATTAATCAGGAAGTGAAAAAAAATGGATGCTTTGAAATTAGACGGTGTAGCCGTGCGCGAAAAGATTTGCGCAGAAAAATTTAAAGTGGGAGTGTAAACCTTTAAGAAGTATATGCCCTTAATAAGATATGCACTTAAGTTACACCAAAATGCAAATTAAGTTGCCTACCTCATAGCTATAATGCAAAAATAATTAAAATTTTTTCTTATATTTACAACTGAATGAATGAAAGACCTAAATTACGATATATTTTAATACAACTCAAAATGGGTTGTTACAAACGGTAGGTATGTGTAGGCTTCTGCTATACTGGTGTTCGGAACATACCACGGGGCGTCGACTACTAATCGTACTACTTTATTCCGGAATCGCCGTAGGATCTTCAGGTTAGAGTTACTCGCTGTGCCCCACAACTGGATCCCATAACTCCATATGGGTTTCAGAATGGCCTTATACAATAGCAGTTGGCTTTCTAATGTGAGGCGAGATTGTCTCCTAAGCAACCAGTACATCTGTTGTAGCGTGAGTCCAAGTTGCTTCCGTTCCGTGAATACGTGTTTTCTCCACGTTAATCGTCGGTTTATATGAAGTCCAAGGTATTTGGTGTCGTCTACTTGTATAAGTTTTTGGCCTTTTAATGTAACCCGAGGACAGGTGCTTCGATTTAATGTTCAGGTGACACGTACTGATTGTAGTTCATTGGCTTTCATTTTCCATTTACTGAGCCATGTTTGAAGTATGTTTAATTGTTCCTGAAGGTGTTGTGGTGCAACTATTAGATCTTGATGTACGGCGAGTACAGCAGTATCGTCGGCTGTAGTGGTGTTATTGGTTGGCATATCCGCCGTGTACAGAAGGTAAAACAGATGTTCTAAGACACTATCTTGTGGTACTCCGGACTTTATTGATAGCAGTTCTGTAGATTCATCTTGATATTTTACGTAAAAGTGCCTTGCCGTTAGGTAGGATTGTAGAATGATGACGTAACTATGTGGTAGGTGTTTTTTAATTTTATGTAGTAAACCTTCATGTCAGGCTTTATCAAAAGGCTGGATGATGTCAAGAATGCTGCAGAGCAGTACATTTTCTCTTCAAAACCAGTATGAATAATATTTATTATTCGGTGAGCTTGTTCGATGGTTCAGTGTTGGCTTCGAAGGCCGAATTGATTATCGTGGATAAGTTTATTGTTATCTAACGTTGGTTTTAGTCTTTTCAGGAAGATGTTTTCAAACGCCTTTGAAAGAATGGGCAACAGGCTTATAGGGTGGTAGGATATTGTGTCGCTTGGGTTTTTGCCAGGTTTTAATAACAGTATAACTTGTACAACTTTCTAAGGGCTAGGAAAACAGCCAATTCTTAAAATTGCGTTGAAGAGTTGATGTATGGCCCTGTATCCTTTAAGAGGAAGTTCCATTAGTACTTTACCATTGATCAGGTCATACCTTGGCGCTTTCTTAGGATTGATGTGCCGGTTAATGGTGTTTGTTAGCGAGAGTGATGTTTTGTATTGGTAGTTCCATTTGATATGATGCATTGAGGAGTTCCTGGATCTGGTGGTCTGGTGGATTGGGACCGTGTGGTTCAAAAGCTTTTGTTAAATGATTTACAAACGTTGCAGTCTTTTCTTTTTTGTTTCGAGCCCAGTTACCATCCTGAACTTTTATTGGTGGATATGATGTTTGAGGGCCTTTCAATTTTATATTTGTTTTCCACAGTGAATAGTTCGTAGTAACTGTGGCGGTTAAGTCGCTTAAGTGTTCTTGCATGTCATTATTTTTTATTTTCTTTAATAATCGCTTAAGGTCTTTGGCTGCATTGTTAAAATTTCTCCTATCAATCTCGTTCCTAGTGATCTGCTATCTTTTTCTTGGTTTACTTCTCTCTTGTGTTTTATCTTTCATTATTATCGGACATTTTTCGTTAACAGTTGTGCTATTATGATCCGGTGTCGCTGACCAAGCCGTTCGTTGTATTGTTCCAGTAAGTTCGATTACTGCAGCATATAGGTCTGCGGGTGTTTTTAGAGAGATATTCAGTTTAATTTGTTCATCTATAGTCGTTCTGAATGACTCCCAATTCGTGTATCCGCTATAGAACGTTGGCTGCTTCTGCTTTTCTAGTATGCGAGAGTGGAGCGTAATTATAATTGGTGAGTGGTCATGCGAGAGCTCTAAACAAGATACTACTTTAATTTTCTTGATGTTAATGGCATTTATTATTCCGAAATCTAGCAAATCTGGAAGTTTTCTTCTGTCAGTTGGCCAATAGGTGGGTTCACCAGGGGATATAGCAGCTAGATTATTCGCTTTAAGTGCTGCATTTAGTTAGGGTTATACGCGAACCCCAATGCTGATGTTTGGCGTTCCAATCCCTTGCAGTTAAAAATGTATTGCCCAATGTTTTAAAGTAGTGATCATAGTCATCTTTCTTGTTATATTTTGACGGGCAGTAAATGGCCGATATTTTTAGTGTTCCCAAATGATCTTCTATAGCTACCGTTGTTGCTTGTATATGTTCTTTGCAGTAACCTTCGAGTTCGTGACGTTTTATTTCGTTCCGTATAATAATTGCGGTGCCACCATGTAGGGTACCATCGGAGTGTCTAGTGTTATATGTGCTAAATCCTGGGATTTGGATATAACTGTGCTGAGTGAAGTGCGTCTCTGACACTAGCATTAAATTAATTAATCTCTTGTGCATGTTGTCACAAGCTGTTGGCATTCCATACAACTATTTTAAGTAACTGGGCCTTTATGTCATTTTAGATACTAGCGTAGAGATAAGATTCATTGTTGTACCCATTTGGGTAATGAGTTCTCTCACCATATTCTTCAGTTCGAATATGTCACTGTTCCGTGGGCTTGCTAACGTTTGTTGTATTTGATTGGTGGCATCAGTTTGGTACGAGTTTAGTTGTGTACTTTGGGGATATGTCATATTAGGCCGAACATATTGGCCTCTGAGAAGTCCTTTATTTTTCAATGTTGGATATAGCTTTTGTTGTAGTTGTTTGCGAACAACGCAGTCCTTGTAATTAGCAGGATCATTTTCTTTGCAGTTAACACATTGCACACCTTTATTTTTGACTGCTCTGGGACAATCAGACATCAAATGATGGCCTATACATTTTACTCATCGCGGGTTTTTGTGGCAAAGGTTCTTCGTATGTCCATACTGTTGACATCTGATACATTGCGGTATACTTCGTTTTACATGAGGGGGGTTCGAAGGTAACACTGCTATTCATTAGCAGCTTAACTTTGTAGATGTCCTTGTTATTATCCTTTTGCTTAAGGTCTACAAAAAACATAGGTAGGCGTATGTTAGTGTGTTGCTGCTTAATATTCCATACATTGGTTACCCCATACCGTAATTGTTGTATACTTTCCTTTATTTCTTAAGTATCTGTAGGGTGGTGTACGTTCCTTAATACTGCTCTAACGCTATTTTATTTAGTTCTTCGTTTAATGATTTTATAGTTTTCACTCCAGCAACAAAAACTGGTGATGGTTTTGGTTCCCGTTTTGAGTTTCTTTATTTGTACTGGTTTCCACTGTGTTCTCTTCTCTTAAGAGACTATATCTGTTACTTAACCAATATTTGTTTGAATGTTTGTGCATTATATTGCTTACATCGTCATCTGTAGATCTTGGCTGTTTTCCGTGTTTCGGCATTTGCCAGATGTTTTGTGTGTCTTGTAGAGATGGAAAGGCATCTTGCATAAAATGAACTACCAGATCTGCAGTATGCATACGGGGTTGACTGTAACTCCTTAAAGGTTGTTGCTTTGATTGCTGTATCATTGTCGGTTGTGAGTAGTACGGGTTCGCTGTTGGGAAGTTGTATTGAAAGGGTACATTTTGATTGTACACCGTTGGATTTGATTGCGTGTGTGACATGTTGTTAAAGTAGAGATATTGGCCATTTTGGCCGCACCCTGTACGTATTTTTATAACAGAATAAGTTGGGATGCAATCGATTTAAACTAAAATTTAAATTTAATGTTCAGTATAGATAAATATTAACGATAAATACTGACCGATATCATGAATGACCTTAGGTCAACTTAATCACTTGCACTTGACATCTCGCGTGTACGGAGGGCATTCATACAACCTTACTCCACAAAATTCAAATGGGGACAAATTGATGGATTTTAATTTCAATAAATTGTTATAAACGATCTGTATTCAAACAGGCTTGTTTCGGAAATCATTCCTTACACTTTATTTATACTACCTTTGTAGGTCGTTTATTTTTGTTTGACTCTTCTTTGGGACATTATTGGTTACTTGGGAACGACTGTGTATGTTTTATACAAAACCTACTTTTCAAAAACCGGTTTTAGAATCTCAGATTTTCAAAGAACCGGGTTTAGTCTGTTTTCAATTTCAATTTCTATAAAATAACAAAAACGAAATCAATATCAAAGTCAAAATATACATAAAAAATTAAGCATTACACATTACTTACACAAAATAACGAAAACTCAAACAAAAATTTCAAATTTTAAATAATATTTATATTTATTTCATTAATTTTAATTTCTCCTAAGAAAATAGGATTTTAAAACATAAGATATCCACTGAACGGTGGCTAAGTCTTTAGTGGAGTAAAATCGTTCTTCTAACTCGCTGTTTTGTAAGGGTGCGTGACACCAAATGAATCCTATACAATCTTGTAGAGGACACTTTGGGACGTAGGAAATGGAAATGTACAACTCTTTTTAGTAGGATCGAACTTTGCAAATGGCGATTAAACGCGACTGAGTTTGAGTTAAAAAACTACGTTTTTCTTAACATTAACCGTTGTAACAATCAAGCTTTTAATCTAAAATTCTGGTTTTGCATACATATACCTGAAATATGAGCGCTTCTAATAGCAAATCAGGAATTTGGACAATGTCTATAGCTTTTTTCACTATAATTGCTGTAAACCTTCTATGTTTTCTATCTACATTTGACTCGATGTTTTAACTTGATTTTAAAAACAATAAAAGTTTTCAAAATTCCTGAATTGCTGCTAGAATCCTGATATTTCAGGTATCGGTATGCAATAAATCAGAATTTTTGAATAAAGGCTTAAATTCTTACAACGGTTAATGTTAAGAAAACGTAGTTTTCCTAACTCGACCTCAGCCACGTTTAACTGCCATTTGCGAAGTTCGGTCGTACTAAAAAAGTTACGCATTTCCATTTCCCATGCCCCAAAGTGCCCTATACAAGATGGTATAGGTTTTGTTTGATTATACCTCGGTGTCACTCAAAGTCATAATTTCACTGCGATTTTATTCCACTACTTGTTCTTATTTTGGAGACAATATTGCTTAAAATGGAAAACACTCATTCACTAGCCACTGAGCTTGATTTTATAGTTTTCAGCGTATAAAATAACAAATCTACGTTTTTTGTTCTTTTAAATAATGAAAATACAATTTTCAGTGTCAGTTTTCCTCAGGGTCTTCAAGAAACTTATAAATTGACCTTTCCATGGCTTCCTTTAAAAAGCATTACTCTGATGAGTGGTTTCGTCGGTGTCCACATAAGGAATTTGGAAATATTCTAGACAATATCTTTCCAGATAACTTAATAATTTCGATTTTTGAAGCTAAAGAGAGTACACTAGATTTCTTTGCTGAACTGGAAATGTTTTGTGGATTTTCCAAATACAGGGAAAGGGTTGCTAGTTCTGCTTGTCGTCTTTCTTGAATTCGTTCTTCTAAATAATATAATAATTTCAAACTTATTTCAGTGTTTGAATTTTTTAGTTCATTTAACAGAAATTGAAATATACCTTCACTTGTGAATACATTGGCATCTCGTCGCCCTAAGCCTTCAGCTGCTAGACGAATCGGTCCCAAGACTTTATGAAGTTCCAAAAGTTTACGATATTGAGCTTCATTCCACATATAAGAAGAACCAATATCATTCGATTCTATACTATTGCACCTTGTTCTGCGATCAATTTTAAAGAATCGTGTCTCTTACTGAAGATTTTGTACCCTTTCAGATACTAATTCTAATGTTCTCTAAGCATCACAGCAACCAGCTATTGGCACTAATTTCAAATTGCTGCTAAATGGTGTGCATTAATATTTCCTATTCTTTTTCATTGAATTTAATTCACTAATATAAATTAATAATAATTTTTAATTCACTAATAGTGTAGCGTTTGGCATTGCCATAACATGCATGATTGAGACCCATTACTCTAGAGTTGTTTCTTGGAAATTAATAATGAATGAGCTATTTGGAATGCTACTAGTAGTAATAGGACACGTGTCACTGTCATTTTGTTTTTTGTGACCTCGTTTGACCTTGGGAATTCCCAAGGCGCCCACGTAGAGGACGTAATATAATCTTGAGATTTACCTCGAGATTGACCTCGGAATTGATCTGGAGACTGGCCTTGGGGCTTGGCATAGGAATTGGGTTTGGGACTGACCTTGGAGTTGACCAAGACCAGTACCAAAAATCTGTTCATAGGAAAATTTTAAATTTTCTAATACGGGACCATGATGCTAACTTGTAAGACAGCCATAATAACTTGTTTTAGGGTCTGTGCCCCCTTGTCATGGCCTACTTAGCTGGAAATAGTATTATAATAAGGGAGCTCTAATGTTAACTTGTAAGACAGTTATAGGTACTTGTGTTAGGGTCTGTGCCTTGTTGTTGTAACCCCCTTGCGTAGAAATAGTATTTTAATAAGGGGACCCTAATGCTAGCTTGTAAGGCAGCTATAAGAACTTGTGTTAAAATCTGTGCCCTGTTGTCCTAGCCCCCTCGGCTGGAAACAGTATTATAATAAGGGCTACAAGAATTTGTGTTACGGTCTACGCCCTCTTGGCTGGAAATAGTATTATAATAAGGAGGCCCTAGAGCTATCTCATAAGACAGGTATAAGAACTTGTGTTAGTGTATGGACTAATGAATATTTTTTGTAATAAAGATGGTGCCTCCTAGTTGTATATTTCTAGAGTAATTGAGGTTTGTGTGTCGTGCCATATAGTAGTGTATTTTTGAACTAATGAATGTTTTCTGTAATAGAGGTTGATCGTGCTCGTTTCGCTCCCTCTTTTCTCTCTCTATCTCCCTCTCTCTCGTCTCACACAAGCACAGGCAGAAATACAAGCACAATCAAGCACAGACACAAACACAACCACAGGTGTAAATACAGACAGACAGACACAGTCACAGACACAGACGCAAACGAACATAAAGGAAAACACGCTAACGTGAAAACATGCAAACACGCAAACATGAAAACATGCTAATCAGAAAACATGTAGACACGCAAACATGAAAACATGAAAACACGAAAACACGAAAATACGCAAACGCGCAAACACGAAAACACCCAAACACGTAAACACGCTAACGCAAAAACTCGAAAACATACAAACACGTAAAAACACGAAAACACGCTAACCCGAAAGTACGCAAACACGCAAACACGAAAACATTCAAACACGCAACCACGCAATCGCGAAAACACGAAAACATGCTAACGTGAAAACACGAGAACACACACACACACACAAACTGGAAAACACGAAAACGCACAAATGCGAAAATACGCTAATGCGAAAACATTAAACACAAAAACACGTTAACCCGAACACACGCAAACATGAAAACACGCAAATACGAAAACACGGCGCACGATCTCAGTTTTTGAGCGGATATAATCTAGTGGAAATACGTGAATGCGATTTTAAAAAACGATAAGTTAAGGGCTTTTATACAGAACCTAGGCTGTCAAGACGACGGACCTTTAAATCCACGAGACGCGTTTTACGGTAGTCGCACTAATGCTAGCAAACTCCACCATAAGTGTGAAGAGCATTACTTTAAGCTATAAGGATTCTCGCGTTTTAAACTTTGAATCGATGAAAGATATGGAGATTAGTAATAGTGAAGACTCTTTTTGTATATACCGATAGGAAGATTGTTAGAGACAGCTGTTACACTGTATTAAGTAGGCACGAATCTAAGCAGTATAGAATAAATTACTCTAAACGACGAAGGATTGAAAACTTTGACACTTTACCGTTTGGGCATAAGGAATAAATAAACACAAATGAAGAAGAATTATTTATGTTATATCCTCTAATTCCTTAAAAATAAGATCCAGTTCCGTACCGTCATAGAATTTTAGAGGAGCATGGGTAGTGGTGCTTGGAGGGGGCGAGTCTCCAGAATCGATCCGTAGCCGATCCCTGATGCCGTGTTTTCTACATCCTCTGCTTTTATCTCCTCCTCCTCCACCACCGGTATTATAATATGTGACTGTTGCTTGTGCTCCTCTTTTTCATCGTATGTAATGACGATGACGGCCTTCTCTTCAACACGTGTAGGCTGTGATGAGGCCGGCTTTTTAGAGGTATATATATATATATATATATATATATATATATATATATATATATATATATATGATCTCTTTTTCTTACTCTTCCATTGAAGTCACCAACTATATTTATTGAACCTCTCGCCATTTCTGTTACCGCGCTTAAATCTTCCCAAAACTCGCCTTTCTTATCTGCTTTTTCGTCCTCATCAGGTCCATATATTGCTATTACAGTTTTTTTACTTATGAAATCAACGATCATTATTCTTTCGGTTATTGCTATCCACTTGCTTAGTATTTCTGTCATGTCTTTATGGATTATACAACCTACCCGTGCTTTAGCTCTGGAGTTCTCTTCCACTCCACTCCATACTAATAAATGTCCATTATCCATCTCTGTTTCACCCTTTTTTCTTTATTTCTGTTATCACCAATATTTTTAATCTTGCTCTCTCAAATTCTTCAATTAATTCGGTTTCTTTCCCATTTAGGCTTCTTATATTCCACGTACCAAATTTAGCACTCGGTGTTTTTATTTTACTACATTTGCATGACGTGTTTCCTATTTTCCTGTTATTCTCCTTAATGTTTTATTTATATTTTAATATCGTTTTCATGTTTTTACTGTGTCCGTCATCTTTATTAGTCTTTGTTATTTTTCCTAACTGCTCTTCTAAGGAAGCTCCATCAGGTGATCTTTCACTGACTGATCTCTTGTAATTAGTGCTTGTTTCTTCTCCTTTTTCATTTTGTGGCTTTTGTTGATATATCTTTTTTTGGTGTCGTAGTCATACACTTCGTTATTTATTATTAATTTGTTTTATTTTAATAAAGCTTTTTCCCTTTCGCTCTCGCCTCTTTCATAACCGATATTAATTTGTTTCGTTCTTCTTGTACTTCTTTTGTGAAATCTTCATTAATCCATATATTGGTGTTCCTTAGGTTCTTCGCCATTTTAAGGATCTCCATGTTCTTATTGTATTTCAATAGTTTTATAAGTATAGGTCTTTTTCCATTTTCCATGTATTTTCCTAGTCTTTAAAATCTTCTATAAATTTGCTAAATTGGTTGAAGGTGAGTTTATCACCTGTAAAATCTCGCGACTCGCCCTCGTCACTGATCATTTTGAAAATATAAATAATTACGAAACTTTAGTGTTTCACATTGTGATAGTCAGATAAGGCTACACTTATCTTTGGGGTTAGGAAAATTTGCATGTTGGGATAGGCATGCATAGTTATTATTATACATGGATATTAAGATTTACAAAATTCATTTTGGGAAATCTATAAATACATTTACGTGTGTTGAGGGAATTGTTGTTTTATCTGTTCTTCCTGTTTTTCCCTGTTTCAAGCCATACAGGGGCTCTTCCAAGAACTAATAAATTAATCTTTGCTTTCTTTAAAGCTGGTGGCGCTTATTTCTTGTCTGTTCTCCATATCTTTCTGTCTACAATTTCTTTCTCATTTTATAACTCACCTAACCATCTATTTACCCTTTATCAATACTTCAAAACACTACTCCATGGTCTCAGGACCGTTTGACTGAGTTACTAGCCGAGCTAACTAATTCCTCCCATTTTATCTGACGTGGTTGGTTAGACACGTTGCACGTTATGTAACGCTGTCCTAATTCTAGCACACTACTTGAAATATACATACAGAGTGTTCTAGTTTTTTGTAGCAGGACTTTAATAGTCGGTAGAGCTTTCAAAATTAAGTCAAAAGTTCATATAAACATACGTTGCTAAACGCTTAGTTTTGGTGATACAGGGTTTCAAAGTTTTAATTTTTTCAGTTCTTTTAGTTTATCTTTAAAACTATTTAAAATAATAAATCCAAATTTAGTACACATATTACACTCTTTAAACTCAATATTAAGAGTAGTTTAACGTTTATCTACAGGGTGGTACATTTTCTAGGTTGGTACACCTTTATCCCCCGAACTTTTTCATGCGACACCTCTAACTCTTAAAAGCAAAAATTTAGATTGCCCATTTGATTTAGGAACTTTTTGTCTTCTGCTTTTTTTCGAAAAATGCATAGTTTTTGAGATAAATTAGCTGTAATCCATGAACAGCTTCCAAATCGTAAGTAAAGAACGTCTGATGCTTTCGCAGAAAATAGTGCGCCATGAAAAGAACAGTAGAAAAGAATCAAATTATGTCAATTCTCACGTTTTATTTTAAATACGACTTGTGCATAAGAAAGAATGCAATTTATTTACATATTTTATTGTGTTAATTTTTATTGCAAAAGTGATCTTGTAAAATGCCATTTTTGTTTTCTAATCAAGAAATAGTGGATATCCATTTTATTTATGGCTTTGTAAATTAAAGTTCAGCAGTAGCAACCCGTGAATATAGGCGAAGATTTCCTTTTGGAAGAGCTCCGCATCCTTCAGTATTTGTAAGAATTCACCAACAAATTATAAGTTAGGGGTTACATAATGTGCATGGTCGTCAAAATAATAATCATAGGCAGCAATGAAATATTGCACGACTAATTTTGCGTGAATTCGACAGAGATTCCACAACTAGCATTAGAAGAGTACCCGTAGCTTTAGGTGGAGTCTCAAATACTACTATTCACCGAACAATCAGGGGATGCAAAACGTAGAGTTGCGTATTGTCGATGGATTCTTGCTGAAAATAGTAACAATCCAGGTTTTTTAAATAATGTTTTATGGACTGATGAATCCTGCTTCACTCGCCGTGGTGTGGTAAATTTTCACAACCAGCTTGATGGTTGTCCAGCTCATTTATAGCAGAATCGTTAGAAACTGGCTGGACAACCATTAACCAGGAAGATGGATCGGTCGTGCAGGCCCAGTTCCCTGGCCTCCAAGGTCTCCAGACCTAAATCCCTTAGATTTCTTTGTGTGGGGGTATTTAAAAGAAAGTGTGTATGCAACTCCTGTAACAACAAGAGATGAACTCATTAATAGGATTAGGGATGCGTGTAATGAAATAAGACAATTTTTAGTTAATATTCCACGTGCAATTATTCGTCGGTGTGAATTATATATTCAACAAAATGGTTGACATTTTGAACAGTTTCTTTAAATTTATTTATTATTACGATAGCGTTTTTGTTTTGTTGTTATAGGTTAAGTTTATTTGTTTAATTTATTTATTTCGTTCGTTTCGTTCTTGTTAAAATCTTAAATAGAAATTCTTTCCAGTTTTTTCCAATAAATACGTATTTTTTTTAATATTTATTTTGTTGTTTTACTTTTAGTTTCCTTTATTTAATTCAACTGAAAAGTTAGGAAAAAATCAGTGGAGTACCACTTTTTATTAAGAGACAAAAAAACGTGAGAATTGACATAATTTGATTCTTTTCTATTGTTCTTTTCATGGCGCACTATTTTTTGCGAAAGCATCAGACGTTCTTTACTTACCATTTGGAAGCTGTTCATGGATTACAGCTAATTCATCTCAAAAACTATGCATTTTTCGAAAAAAAGCAGAAGACAAAAAAGTTCCTAAATCAAATGGGCAATCTAAATTTTTGGTTTTTAAGAGCTAGAGGCGTCGCATGAAAAAGTTCGGGGGGGATAAAGGGTGTACCACCCCAGAAAATGTACTACCCTGTAGATATTGATAAACGTTAAACTACTCTTAATATTGAGTTTAAGAAGTGTAATATGTGTACTAAATTTGGATTTATTATTTTAAATAGTTTTGAAGATAAATTAAAAGAACTGAAAAAAAATTAGAACTTTGAAACCCTGTACCTCCAAAACTAAGCGTTTGGCAACTTATGTTTATGTGAACTTTTTGTCTTAATTTTGAAAGCTCTATCGACTATTAAGGTCGTGCTACAAAAAATTGGAACACCCTGTATAAGTCTAAAATATGCACACATGTTGAAACAAAAATATTACACTGCACAATAAGTCCTTGTTCAATAAATTTAAAAAACCACAACAATTCGTTAGGTGCAAAACACCATAAAAATATTTCTTTTGCTGCGATCTCACACAGTATGAAACATTTACAGATCGCATCAAATGTTTGCTTTCGTACATTTCTCTATTCCCACCTATATGGCGCTAAACTTCACCAAAATTGAAGAATAGTGTATAAAGTTTGCTGTAAAAACCAAATCGACGATAGAAACGTGCTCTAGTTAAATTTAAAAAACTGTAATCCCATGTACCGTTTCTAGGACAAGGTGACTGAAAGGGTTAATTAGAGTAGTGCACGTTACATGAGCAATTTCTAAAGAGTTATGGAAAACGTCACCAATAACTTATTAAGTATCATTAGAATGTAATAATCTAAAAATCTGTAAGTTCTGTAAGGTTTAGATTATCTTAAGAGCACAATTAATCAAAATAATGTTAAGGTCCAAGTATATCTGATTGTTACAAGAAATTTAATGCCTTACATGCCTAAAGCTTCCAATTGCCCTTCGACATCTAAAAATCTACGTTATTGCAATCGCGCGATCTTTTAAAGAAAAGTACTGAAAACAAAAGTTAGTGTCGTTTGAGAACTGATGTTACTCCGAAATGGTGTAAAAATTAACTTTAAACATCTTTAAGTTATTCTGAATGATAAGCCAGAAGCGTTCGTTTTTCTACTTTTTTAGGACTAAAAATAATTTTAGATTTTTATTCCAAATTTGTCCTTTAACGACAACACAACAATGTATAAAATTATTGGCTGTTAAAGGAGGGGAACAAAATACACAACACACAATGACATGTTTTTAATGGCGTTGATAATAAATTTCGTAATAATTATTAAAGGATTCTATAGGCAGTTTTAAACAATACACAGTTCACCCAATTTACGTGCCAGAAATGACAGATAATTACAATGAATGAGAAATTGCAAACTCTATATCAATTTTTTCATCATGAATAAAATTTGCTTTACTTTCATTTCTAGTATAATACGTGACACGTAATTCCCTAAGGATTTTTTGTGAGATTTAACCAACTTACATCCTTCGTGACGAAATTCGTGAAAAAAATAGTTTTCTTTATACAAGTTTGTTTTACTAAATTACTAAATAACAGATGGTTGACGTAAAGTAAATTACTAACACAAGTTTAAGGGGATACAAACGTTTTGGCTGTGCTCTCATAGGATTCTAATCGGTGTATGAGAATTATTAGTATTCGTGTCGTGTTTAATTACCGAATTGAGTTATACGATTAAATCAGAATTTAGTGTATAGAGTTATAAATGAACTTTTTCAAATTGAATTAGTTTTTTTTTAGTTGTATCTTTATGACCCTTTAATTGTACTAGGAACGCACCTCATCGCTTTAGTTAATTTAATTTGTGGGAAGGGCTTTAATTTTTATGGTATATTCGTACATTGATTTTAATGCGTTTATTTAAAACATCTATATTTTATTCTTCAGAGTAAAGGCACAGTGCCATGTAAACTGTAGAAGCGTTGAAAATAAAACAAAATGACATATTGGTCTATTGGGTTATTTGTAATAAGGCTTTAACTGTTTTTCTAATTTTTAATATTTCAGTAGAAAGATAACAAGTATTAACAAAAAATATTTATTGTACAAATTTTAGAATTAATATAAAAACATAATCTGCGTTATGTAATTTTTTGGTTTTGTTTTCAGTACAAATGTTTAGCGCTATTCCGTTCTTTTACAAAGTCGAAGTGGGTACGAGTTTCACTATGCTACTCTAGACTTTAGGTCGTATTTCCTTCAAACGTAACGCTCAAGGTAAAGGTAAAAGTAAAAGGTAGAGCTCACAAGGGGAAAGTAAAAGAAATTGGTTCTGCTTTATATCGTATTCATAATCTTCACTTTTCTTTGCAAGCAAATTCTCGTAAAAACAGAAAAGGTAGATAGGTCCAAGTGTATGTTACTGCGCCGTCGAACAAGTTGCCACGTACAGTTACAAACCACAATGAGTTTTATTAAATGTTAGTAGTGTATCCGAGCATGTTAAACTTTTTGCTTGTACATAGAAGCAGTGCAAGCTGCAGTAGGAGACTTGATTTTACATTTGGATGACAAACTTCTTGGATATTTTTGATTGAAAAAGATGGCAAGTGACGACGAACTGTTAGACGAGCAATTAGTTACAAGACACCGCCGATGAGCAATCTGAATGTAAGTTGCTTGCTGACAGGGTAGAACAATAGCCTCAAATATTGCAAAAATCTCAACTTCCTGCGAAAAATGCGAAGAAGCAAACGGCTATTGAGAAAGTTCTCACAGAGTACAGATAGTTGTATAGAAAAGACATGACCTCGAAAAGTATTAATGAAAAAGGTGGGCAAAAGAACAAAACGGGTAACATGCTCATTCCACCGTTACTACCATGGGTAACGATAATGATAGAAGCGATGCAAGTAGGTATAAACCCCACCGTCGAGTAACTCCCAGATAAGCAAATTAAAGTACCCCAGAAATCTATATTAGGCCATATTTATGAAAGTAAAACATTTCCTACGTGCTGTTTAATTACGATTCTTTTTGCAGGTGGCCTAACAGTAAGAACACCATTGTAGATTGACCGTAATGTCACAGTGCAACGTCCACAATAACCAACAGTAAACATTAGCAAACTTAACTCGGCAGCAACTGTAGGTGGGGATGTGGTACACGAAACCGAGGAAATGAGGAAGCTAACTAACAATTAACTTCAGCGATTAGTGCTGCTAGAACAGCTCAAAGTTGACCGTCTCAGGCAAGAGTACTTCAGTGCCAAATTGCAAGAGCCCCTGAGGCACTTCTCCACAAGAATGATAAACATTTAAAGTGATCTAAGAATGGTAACGCTTTCCATTGTATGTTTGTACGTTTTTCATAGCAGTAGTCCATCTCTTGTGGCGAAATACTAAAATTATGGTAGGAAGGAGGTATCAGTTTGCTTGGACAGAACGTATTTGGAATTTATTCTGCAACGTGAACGTTTCAGCAATTTTTGCGACCATCAGAGATATTAAATTATTGTTGTAGGGAAATATAAAAGTGGTATTAAAATAACTGTGCTATTTAAGGTAAAATACGCTCACCTATATTATTGTAGATAGGCTGAGCTAATTATGGACGACGGGCTCCTTGAGCTCGCGTAGCTGCATCCATCCCTTCCAGTACTTCGTACAATTTCTTATCTTCAATTTCCTCCGAATCCACAAAATCGGCATCGCCAAGGTACTTTGCACACGACACTATTACCTTCGGAATATTCTCAATTTTTACTCGACCGACACATCAAAGATTAGGAAACCACCGTTTGAACTTTCAAAAAGCGTATTTTGTGATCACTCTCTTGTCTTAATAATCGATTAAAGCAGCCTGTTCTGCGTCTTCCACGATGGAGAAGGGCGTCACTAAATAGGGCATTATGCCATTGCCACTATCCCCCAACAATACCGTATTCGTCGTCCGCCTCATGATATAAACAGAACATTTTTTTTCAAATTCGACTCATATGTGTGTAGTGGGAAATTTTTGCTGCCTATTTCACGTTGGATTTCATAACTTACTTTTTCGCTCGATGGGACCTTGATCCACTCATTCGCCTTGTCCAGAATGAGATCGGAAGTGGTACGGACGATTCTAAAGACTGTAAGCTGTGTACATCCCAATACCCCGCCGATACCGCTCTGAAAGCCCCGAGCTGCCATGTACCATAAAAAACTTATTTTTCGTACTAGCGAAAGGGCACATCCTCTGGTTTCCAGATTCTCGCCAATGCAGTGGTCGGCTAACCATTGCATCTTTATGTCCTCAAACTGGAAGAGGGTTAGAAAGTCGAAGTCTTTTGGAGTACGCCTTTCTTTCTACATTTTCCGTGCGCGTACGTGCGCCACATCCGATAGGTATGGGAAATTCGAAGTAATAAAATCACGCGCACACTCTAGACCTAAACACCTTCGTGCACATGTAATACTGAAGTAAATATTTAATTTTGCCACAGCAGCTTTCTATGGAATAGATGCCTATCTTTTGAAGCGAATTTTTAGTTTTGAAGAAAATACTACTGTTGCCGAATTCCAAAAGTACTCCTGTGGAGCAACACATTTTTGCTCCCACACTCTTCTTTCTTTAAACAAAAATAAAGCAAAATAACAATATTAGTGTATTGGGTTATTAATAATAAAGCATTAACTGTTCTTTAATTTTTAATACTTCAGGAAGAAAATATTAAGTATTATCAAAAAATACTTATTTTAAATGTACATGTTTTAGAATTAATATAAACAATTTTACACGTTTTTCATTTTTGTTATAAGTATACATTTTAATGTTTCGGTTCATTTACAAAGTCGAAGTACGTACGATTCTTACTTTATTACTCTAGACATTGATTGCTTTCAAATTAACTGCTTTAGTAAATTTAAAATTTAAAAATAGTTTTTTACCTGTTTAATGCATTGCGTGTTAGTGCTTATTTTGTAAGTAAATCGATTAGCAAGTTCAAATACGAAAAAAAAAAGATTAAATGAATAAATTTTTACTAGAACACATTAAGTGCATAAGTGTAATTGTTAATCATATTTTTATAAATAAAACAAAAGAACAATATTAGTGCTAGATTATTTGTAATACAAAAAGCATTAACTGTTTGCATTTAATTTTTAATACTTCAGTACAAAGATATTAAGTATTAATGAAAAATATTTATTTTTAATATGTAAGTTTTAAAATTAATGCAAAAATAACCTGGGTTATGTAGTTTTGTGGTTTTTGTTTTCAGAATACGCTCATACGTGTTTCTCGTTCCTTTACAAAGTCGAAGTGCGCCCGACCCTCACCTTATGGACTTTAGATATTGACTGCTTACAAATTACCTGATTTGGCAAATTTAAAACCCAAAAATAATTGTTTACATTACATATGCTTATTTTATAAGTAAATGAACTAAAAAATTCAAATACGAAAAGAAATAAATGATACAGCTTTAACGATGCAGGTGCGATCTGTGTGTAGGTTACAGGAAGGTCTTAAAACTTAAACACAATAACTATATCTGTGTATTTTTAACAGTATTTGTATAAAACGAATAAATAACAATTGAAAACGTAAACGAGTTCATACCTCTACAGAGAAACTCGCATTTACTCTACTTTTAATTTACGTGTATGTAGTGTAGCCTTATAAGCGACGGTTGAATCAAGGTTTGATTTGTTGGAACAAAAATGAAGAAATTTAATTAACTGGTCATCTTCTACTGCTTTCCACTAATATTTAAAATATTATATTTGAACAGTCACGAAATTAATCATTATATATATATATATATATATATATATATATATATATATATATATACACTCAGTGGCACGGAAATTGCAAGACCAAGAAGGGTGTATGAATTTTTTGACTAAACTTGGCAGAAACGTTTTAATTACTAAAAGATAACAATTGATTAAAATTTCAAAGAAAAAGAACAAAACATAAACACAAGTATTATTAATAATGGGTTAATCCCCCCTGTTGGTTACACACTCCTCCACATGTCGTGGCATCGATTCCAGCAGATGTCGATGTCCTTTTGAGATATTGTGTCCCAAGTAACCTGTAATTCGTGCTGTAGGGCTTGCAGCGTCTGCGGAGGATGCTGCAAGGTTCTCACTCTTCTCCTCATAATGTCCCAAACATGCTCGATGGGAGAAAGGTCGGAAGAACTGGGTGGAAATGGCAAGAGATTAACGCTATCCTCTTCAAATCGGTTCAAAGAACGTCTTGCAATTTGGAGACGGGCATTATCCTGCTGCAAAGTGGATCTTCCAGCTGGTAAAGAAATGGAAGAACATGGCGTTCTACCACCTCACCCACATATGGTTTGGGAGCACATTACCTCGGATGAATACCAAACGAGACCTACTACTACAAGTTACAGCACCCCATACCATAATCCCTACAGTTTCGTGCACATGCTTCGCAACCGAAAATTCAACATTTCGACGTTTCGTACGTCTCCATCTGACCCTCATACGGCCATCATGCATCCCCAAACAGAATCGGAATTCATCAGTGAACACCACCCTATGCCACTCTTGGTTCCAGTGCAGTCGAAACCTACACCATTCCAGATCTCGTGAAAGGAGACCTTATGCTCTTTTACCCGGGAACCGTTTTATGCCTCCACTACATTTATATGTAAACATTTGTCTTAAAATATATTTTACATCATAGGTATGAAATGTCAAAATAAAATACATCAAAGTGAAATCAAGAGACCATTAAAGAACAAGATTGTCAGGTAATATTACTTTCAAATTATCATTGACATTAATTTACATTAGATGAAATAATCACTCTTACCCTAGTATTGTAATAAAATTCATATGTAAATTTCAATTATTATTTACTTCAATTTATAGAAGAACGTTCTGTGTTCAAATAATTTAATAGGACGTAATCATCATTAACCTACCTTTTCATTTAGATAATAACAGTATAAACATTTTCTGAAAGAAAATACAATTAATAATTGTATACCTGCCCTTTCTGTTTTATAATCAAACATATTCTTAATACCCAAACTTGAAAATCAGCAACACCGTCAATTATTTTTAAGAAAATATCTGTATAAGAACACTATTTCTACTACCAAATATATAACACCTATATTTACTAAATAGTTTCCATTAAACACGCCTTCTAATTTATACATTAAACATATAAATCTGCACCAGTTGTGGTACACTACTATATATATATATATATATATATATATATATATATATATATATATATATATATATATATATATATATATATATATATATATATTATTTGTGTGTACAACTGTCGATCTTTTCCTTGAAAAACTCGCACCTGCCAAGAAAGCAATGTACCTACTTGTAAACCAGCCCCAAAAATGTTAAATTTAGTTCCTTGCAATGATCTTTGCTTATAACGATATAACGATGCTAAGTTTTTCATGAACTATCAATTACATATCTTCATATGCTACCTAATTCGAATGTTACAGAAGTAGTAATTACATTATCGGAAAAAAGTAATTTCTAAATAGGTCGATGGAAGACCTGTATATCGCTGCAGTGTTGAGACGGTACCAAGTTCCTCATCAACTGTTATTTATATAAGGATAGATCATTATTAAGTTGTATATACTACCTAATTCGAAGGTTACAGGAGTAATAATTGTAAAATAATCGAAAAAAGGTATTTTCGAAATAGGTCTACGGGAAGCCTGTATATCCCTGTCGTTTGAGACGTTGCAAAGTTTCTCATGAACTGTCATTTAATCATTATTAAATTTCGTGTACTACCTAATTCGAATGTTACAGAAGTAATAATTACATTAATCGAAGAAAGTAATATCTAAATGGGCCGATGGAAGACCTGTATACCCCTGCCGTTTTGAGACGGTACTAAGTTTCTCATCAACTGTTATATACATAACGATGTATCGAGAAAGATTATTTCCGGAATAGGCCTATGGGAACCTTGTGTATCCCTGCCGTTGTTACTCATGAACTGTCATTTAGATAAGGGTAAATCATTATTATATTTCATATACTACCTAATTCAAATGTTACAGAAGTAATAATTGTGCAATAATCGAGAAAGAGTTTTTTCGAAATAAGCCTATGAACCTTATATCCCTGCCGTTTTGAGATGGGGCTAAGTTTCTCATTAACTGTTATTTAGATAAGGATAAATCATTATTAAATTGTTTTTGTTACCAATTAGAATGCTACAGAAGTTATAAATGTACAACAATCGAGAAAGGGTATTATTGAAATGTGACTATTTTGAGACGATGCTAAGTTTCTCATACACTACCATTTGGATAAGGGTAAGTTATTATTAAATTTCATATACTACCTAATTCGAATGTTGCGGAAGTAATAATTATACAATAATCGAAGAAAAGTAGTTTCGAAATAGGCCTATGAGAACCCTGTATATCCCTGCCGTTTTCAGACGATCAACTGTGGTTTAGGTAAGGATACAAACGTATTTTTTGATATTGAAACGCGGTTTCAATATCATTATTTAGAAAATAACGGTTTCGTTAGGACTAAATGGTAACTATTTCTGAGATATTTGCGATGGTTAGCAGAATCCCTAAGAACAAAACGATAAAATACAAACAGAATAACTGAACGTTTACTTATTAAATTGTTTTAAATCATTTTTAGAGGTTCTACGTAAGTTTATTTTATAGCGTTCTATTTTGACTAGCTCCAATTGTTGGGTTGGGTTTTCCAGTTTGCTTCTAATTGAAATGACCTCTAGTTAATATGATTGATATAAAGCAGATTAACATTTGTATACGCTTGTGTATCGTTCTATCAGCAAAGTATCACTGGTAATAAAATCTGGTTTTGCGCTAAAAACAGTCTGGCAATTAAATAAAAGGGTATTTTGGAATATAAATAAAACGTAAGGTATTACCGAGTATCAGATATAAAAATTAATGTAATCTCAATCATAAAACTGGGTTTTACTAATCTGTGGTTTGAAAAAGGTGACCTTACGTTTTTTAACAGTGCCAAGATAAGCTATCCAAATAGTTTATTAAAAACTGAATTCTAATATTTTGCTCAGTTGGTTATTTAGAATGAATTTCACTAAACACAGCTCAGAATCGTTTACTCCATTGAATATATACCAAATAACAACGAAGGAGCCCTATTCCATGCTGTTTAATAAAAGAAAAACGGGCCGGATGGTCTAATTATGATCCTGCAATCAATACACCATAACCACTTGATTCTATAGTAAAAACTACAATATTTTAACTTACATCAATAAACCAATGTTAAGTAAAATTTTTAATAGCAGTGCATTTAATATAAACATGTATCTACTTTTAATTTTATTATTGTTGTGTTCGATAAAGACTAATTAAATTACATCATGTTACGATGAACTGTTAATCCCAACCTGAACAAAATAAGTGAAAGTGAGTGAAACGCACATTAAGTAACGCCAACTACTAAAGTGCTGCAATGGTTACGTACTAAAATTAAGTTTAGTTTAAGTTGTTCTGGAAAAGAGACCGGCATTTTTGATTAGTTAGACCAAAATCTTACTTTTGGATTAAATATAAGACGATATACAATTTGTATGCGTCTTCGCTTAAAGCATGCTCTTAACATCTCCATTGCATCAGAAAACCCTCGCAGTAATATTGCTGTAAAGTAAATTTTCTGACACACCATTTCTTGTTTGATTTTCGATCTTAACTTCCTTTTTTTTAATATTTGCGAGTCCGATTACCACTTTATTATTTGACTAGTCGAACAATAAATTAAATCTAAGCTTTTTAATACAGAGTTAGTCGTGGAACTATAATACGATATCATAATTAAAGTTGTTGGCTATTTGTAAAGAAAGTAAGGCACCATCAATAAATTAACAACCAGACAAAAAAGCTAGCTTGTTATTTATTATTGTATTTTTAGTATATTGCCCTATTAACTGGACATTGAGTACAACGTATATGTGTATACAAGATACGTATGACAAAATTTACATTTTATAAATGTGGCCAAACACTGATATTTCTAAAATTCGCTTAAGCACGGATTATGGCTACAGACACTCACCACAAATCACTCACAGAACGAATTATTTAACCTATGTGAATTTTGTGTTTATGAATATACATACACCATATAACAGGCAAAGATTCTAGATATAAATTTATTCAAAATTATTAATTTTAACTCTGTAAATAAAGATGAAGTGCAATCGTTTTTAACGCAGCAGTAATCAATTGACGCATGCTATTATACGATACATCTATTCGAAAAATTTATTATTGGTGTAAAACTTTACATTTTTGCACCATATTTAATAAAAGACTAATCGGAATGGAACTTATTAACTACGAACAATGTTTTAAAAGTATAATTATAATCAGCATTAAACAGCGTGTCATAAAAATCTGTAAATCAAATTCAACTATTTAATTTTAGCAAAATTAAATGTTTATAAAAAATACGGGGTTGATGGGTTAAATAGTTTTTTATTTCTAAAAAAATTAAATAACAATAAAAGATATTCATTCTATAATTAATTGAACAATCTAAAATGTAGAACAATGTGCAATATTTTGTTCTTCAGTATTGATATTTTGCTGTCAACCAACTATTTTTCTAAGTTTAAGCGAGTTTGACTCACACAATACAATTCCGAATAGTGGTTGATCTCATTTGAAGAGTGTGTATGAGCGGGATAAATATTTTGAACTTATTTTGTCAAAAGTTTAAATGTGGTTACACTAAAACTTTACAAAGGCGTAAATTTGATTGTATGCAGTAACCTCAAAAACTTTAGTAAGCAATTAAATTAAAATTTGACATAAAGGTTGTAAAACTTAAACGTTTACACTCTAACAATTTTTTGTGGTATCTCAGTTTTGGGCAAGCAGAAGTGTGAATGTTTTTCCTTCAGTTCTCAACAGACAAACTTCAAAAAATAATATTCAAATTTGACATACCGTGCTCATCTAAAGTCCGTTCCCCACTTACTAATTTTTGAACCACCTGATAAATCGCAACGAAATTTGGAGGGTTGATGGGAAGATGAAAACCTATACGTTTATGGAAAAATGACAGCTAAAAGTTTTAAAATAGCTGCTGAGCGCCATCTTTAAATACTTTTTTCAATAGAACACCCCGTATATTATTTAATTTTTGAAATTTGTAACATTTAACATTTTTTTATACTACTGTTTACTCCTAAATTTGATTGTTTTCGAAATATTAACTTTTGAAAAGTGCTATTCCGGTTTAAAATGTAAGTATGAATTTTACTCACTTCCGGTAAAACCATTTGCTAAACTTTGTTATTAATCTGTAGTTATTTTTATTATAGTTCTGGGAATTCTACCTACGTTGTTCAATATCATTATTATCGTCTGAGTTATAATCCGACCTTTGTACTTCCGGATCTATGTAATCTCTACACAACATGTCACCACCATATTCGTCGTAAAGAATTGCCTCTAAATCCCGACAACTCAAATTTTGCCTACTCGTTATAACAGGTAAAAACAATAATTATTAAAGGAACTTAGCAACATGAATAAGTAAAATACGTCTCCGTAAATATTACGAACGAGTTTATTTCGCTGCCGGTAATGGACTGATACAGATGCAAGATGCAACGTATTAGGCTGGCGGTGGGCATTAACTACGTCGTTGTACTACCCATCCTAAAATTGTTCTCCAAGGGCAATACATGCCAATAAATCTATAATATATTTACAGCTATGGGTTACTGAAACATTAGGGATGAAAGTCGTAAAGGGATTTTTTATAATACTAAAACCTTTCAAAATTATATCAAAAAATCTTGAGTGGGGTCACAGCTACTAACCCCCGTTCTAAGTGCGACTGCGGTAAGCTAACTTACTCATTCTTCATAAATGGATCTATTTGCATGAATTAATAATTTTTTTAGTTTAAGTGGATGGTCTAATTCTGACCGACATTAAACATCATAACCACTTGATAGTACGAACTAAGATAAATAGGTTTAAAATTATATATATATATATATATATATATATATATATATATATATATATATATATATATATATATATATATATATATATATATATATATATATATATATATATATTTTGAGATGTTCATAAAGAGGTAAAAGAAGGATCGGACAGTTTAAATGACAATTTAGTAATAAAAGGGGTGATTTCAAGCTCGATACATGTGCGAGACATTGTTTTATAGAAATCTGGTTCACGATGTGTTTAAAATAGATTTGTTTTGTATAAAATAATCTGAATATTATTTACATAGTTTGGTTTCATCATAAAAGCATTGTGCTACCAACAAAATGTCAAGAATGTTAAATACACCTATTTTCGTAAAGTCAATTTAGTATTTCATTTTTTTCAATAAAAGTCAATTCTTGTAGGGTATTTTGGCAAGTGAACACTTTACAGGTGTTTAAACATAAATTGTATAGTTAGGATTATGTTAGGATATTGTATAAATAGTTTTAGAATGCAGGAAATGTGAAAATTTCATAAAAGGGTTATAATATGGACATTTTAGACATTTTTCTCACATATTTCTGGAAGCAACTCTGTGACAAACATTATGATATAAGTTTAACAGCAAGAACAATGCATAGAACAATTTAGCATAAAGACATTCATAGTGATATAAATTTTTATAATGAAAATTTCAATAAGTGTGTTAGACGAAGGGACTTTTTTAATGCAACACTATATGACTTAATGCATTAGAAATGAATAGTGAAAATATTAAAGACAAGTATTACAAACCTCTAACATAACATTTTGAGTGTTGAAAACATTTTTAAATATGAGTTATTTCCAATTTTAGATTTAAGTTTGGTTAGGTTATAATTTCTAGGTTTTTTCCATAATTTTATAGTTTTTTCATATTATTCAGCTTAAATTATGCTCTTAAAGCAATTAATAGGAGTTCTTTCTCAGTATCTCACAGTTTTTATAAGGATACAATGCATTTCACCGCAAAATTGTGTGAAATTTGAGGTGAATTTAGAATATTTTTACATAAACTTAAAATTCCTTTAAATTTGAGATTTCTAACACTAAAAGTATGTTTTCTTATGTAAAATTTTCTCAGAATTCCGTTTATGTAATTAGATTAAGTGTAGCTTGTAAGTTTAAATAGTTATAAGCAAATTCAGTTTAGATTAAGTGATTTCGCATATTATTTTTAGGAACCATAGCTTGTTAGGTGTCTTTTTGTTCGAAATTTTATGTAGTTTTCATTTCTGTTGTTAGTTTTTAAATTCGTTAATGTATAAGAAAGTTATGGCCAAATTTCCATTTTAGTCCAAATTTTTAAATGTTTCAACCAATCAGAGCCTTAGTTACTTAGGTAATATGGCTGAAAAAAAATTGAATTTTTAGTAACAACCAAAAAGGTATAAAAGGAATTGCCCTGGAAGTCCAGATCTCTCTAGAATTTGTTAAAATTTAAAATAAGGTTAAAGCAGTGTTGTGCATTTGTGAAAAAAGTAAGTTTTCATAACCTAATTTAATCATCGTAAAGAAAGTTATAATTTACGAAGAAAATAATTCGAGAGCAATTGTTTTTATACCGGCGATTAAAATAAAATAGTTCGGTCTCCGATACCTGCTAGTTTTCGGAAAATATTGTACGAGTTAATTTGTGTTACGAATTTGTTAAGAGTTTTCGTGTTATCATATTTGATTTAATTCCGTTCTACCAAATTAAAATCACATTTATTTGGTTATTGGTGTTTTATTTCTGGGTACAATTTTTTCTAAATAAAATAAATTTGATCCGGCATCTAAAAAAATAAAGTGATATAATAACAACATTTTGGACAACATTTAAACATTTCTTTTTAAACGATAACAATCAATAAAATTTTACCAAATTAAAATAAGTGACTGGAGTGTTGCTGATTTGGAAAGAAACATCATTACCTAGTTTTTTGGAAGTTGCTGTCATCGACAATCCAAGTACTGGTCAGCAGCATATGGGCGTATGGTAACAGTTAGAATCGAGTGGAAAGTGCCTGCATCAAATTGGAACTACTCGAAGACATCAATTTGCATTGAGGGCAGTATATGTGAGTCACATTTTTTGTATATAACCCTATTTATTGTGGACATTTATTTGGTAAATTTCCTGCAAATTTTTATTTATTAGGTATATGTATTGGTATAGAATTTCAAACAATTACTTGTATAAACACCTGTAAAGCAAACAAAATTTTAAATTATTTTTCTTTGTGGACGTAAACAGTAAATTTCTAAATTATTATTTGACAATTTTGACATTATTAACTTCACTCAATTATATTACAACGCATGCGTTGGAAGTAAATTATATTCAGAATAATTTTTATACATTTGTAATAATTTTATAAAGTGTAAATCTTATACACATTCAGATTAAATATAAATTTAATTTTCCAAACTAAATACATTTGATCCCTATCCCCACAATATCAACACACAATTCAAAATAATATTTATTATAAGCCAACATTACAATATATATATATATATATATATATATATATATATATATATATATATATATATATATATATATCACGGTGGAGTGGCATATAATCGTTAATTTCTAATACAGTAATATTATGTAAGTCAATATGAGCAATGTTTTTAAATATACTAGGTGCTCCAAAAAAATAACAAATCAAAGTTATGTTTTTTTAAATGACACACCCTATATATTATTACATTTTCGAATTTTACATAAAAAATAAGTTGCACTTTTATAAGGGTTCCCTGTACCTACAGAGTTATATCATTTTTTCGAAAATGTAGGGTTTTGGGAAAATTAAATATCTCCTAATAAAATTAACTCTAATAAATTTGCTCTTGGGTTTAAGTAAAATACTGTTCCTCAGTCTATTTATTGACTGACTGGTACACACCTCTTTACAGGGTGTTCATTTTTTTCAGTTCAATTAGTAGAACATTCATACTGAAATATTCGGCTTATTTTAAATGGAACACCCTGTATTTTATACGCGTATGGTTTAGCGTACTTAATTACCTTTCAACTTCTATAAGGGTTTCCTATACCTAAACCTTAAAATTTTCAACATATTGAGTAATTCTTGGAATTTGTCTGTTTCTGTATCATTTGTAGATTGAAATATCCTCCCAAAATGGCTACTTAATGTATTTTGTTAATGTAGTAGTAATTTTCTTTACCAATAAGTACAAAGCTCGGTACCAATCTTATATATACGTGGTAGGATTCACATATTTGTAATTTATACATTAACAAATAAAGTTATTGTCTACTTGCATGCCGGATATATTAACAGCGATATCCTGACCGAATACGCCCAAAAACAAGGGCGTTAGAAGGGTTAATAGAATACGTCTGTGTGAGAAATGTTTTCAATCGCATGACGATGTTGTAGAGTGCATTTGTTGCATTAAGCGGTTAATAGAAGACCTTAAAGAAATATCTCTAGAACAATTTGTACATGAAATAGAATGTCTTTTACCGAATTATATTTCAACAGATGACAACACGACAAGTGAAGGGGGTCTGCATTAGTAAGTTCAAAAACGTAGTTCAGGATGTAGTAGAATGGGAGCAAAAAGGAGAATGGGAACAGTCAGCTAGAGACTCTGCACGCTTTAAGAAAAGAATAGAAGAGTGTAGTAAAATAATTTTCGCTGTCCTGGAAAAGCAACATCGTGATTACGTATTTATGAAGCGCTTTAGTAGTGTATAGTATTGTACAGGGGTCCCAACGATAGAGTAAAGTAAGTTTATGTTTAACTAGAATTATTTGTGTAAATATTGTATGGACCATGGGGTAGAGGTAAGAAGTGTGCATTTTTTAAAATATTGGAAGTTATACAGGGTGCGCCAGAAAAGCAGGACGTGAAAAAGTATGATTTTTAAATAGAACACCCCGTATTTGATTTTAGTTTTAATTCTACGTGTCCATACAAACATATCTTGTCATACAAAAGATTGACTGAAAGTTTTTAGTTCTTGAGATATTCGCGTTTAAAGATTATTATGGTCATTTTCGTAGGGTTGATGAATGGGCAATTGTTCCGTTATTTCACAATAAAAAATTGATATTTCGTGTGAAAAATGAGTGATATTATACTAACGTTTAGACCGAGTAGTATTTCTAATTTTCTCAACAGGGTGTTTGTTATAACCATTCAAATTTGAAAATTCTCAAATTAAAAAAATCAGTTTTTTAATTGCACACCCTATATATTTTTATTTCATTTTATTCGGGATTAAAAATCTATCATTTTTGTCAAATATATCCTATATCTATCTTTGATAGTTTTCGAGTAATTTCGATTTTTCACACTAGTTACTTTATTTTCGATAACATTGCATTGCATGGATCTTGGTAGCCATGGAAAATAATAATTGCGTTACTAAGATACAAAGGTTTCCTACTTGTCAAAATAAACACATATTAAATTTGTCGTTTTCGCATTTAACTTGTTATCAATTCTTGTATCAATTATGGATTATTCGACAAATGAATTAATTGATATGATATACGTGTTGGACGAGGCTGAAAAAACCCTTTATTGGCACAACGAATCTACAAAATGAAATATCCTGAACGTCGACTACCTACTACTGTTGGCTTGGAAAATTTGATGGATAGATTTGATTCTAGCGGTAGTGTTAAATACTTCAAACGTAAAGTTGTTAATAAAAGGGCAGCTAATGAAGAAAAAGAACTTGAAATATTATTAAATATTCAAGAAAATCCCCAAGTGAGTTCTAGAACATTAGCGACGATATGTAATACCTCCAAATCAAACGTGAATCGAACAACGCTGAAGTATAAGTACCATCCCTATCACATTGAGCTTCATCAAGAATTGCGAGAAGAGGATTTTGCAAGACGAATTGAATTCTGCAATATCATTAATCAACGGCTGCAATTAAATAACAACTTTTTGTGCTCCATAATGTTTTCCGATGAGGCGACGTTTAAAAGTAATGGGGCTGTAAATCGGCATAATATGCACTATTACGCCATTGATAATCCATTTTGGCTACGAGAAGTTCAAAACCAAAATCATTGGTCACTAAATGTGTGTGTGGTATACTTAATGACCAAATTATCGGTCCCTATTTTTTTGATGATCCATTAACGGGCCGCAGCTATTTGCATTTCTTACGTGAAGAATTGCCTGTGTTACTTGAGGATATCAATTTAGAAGGACGACTAAATATGTGGTTGCAACAGAATGGTGCACCTCCACATTTTTATCGGGACGTAAGGGAATTCTTGAACCAGCAATACCCGGAGAAATGGATAGGACGTAATGGCTTTATATTATGGCCACCCAGGTCATGCGATTTAACTCCACTGGATTTTTTCCTATGGGGATACATAAAAGATCGGTGTATATTATTAAACCTACAACAAGGGAGGACATGAAAATAGAATTCGCGAAGCTTGTCGCACAGTGACCCTCTTATGTTATCCGAAGTGAGACAGAACATGAGAAAAGGCTCAATATGTGTATTCAGCAAGAAGGCCGTCTATTTGAGAATTTACTAAGACGCAATGTTGAATAATTATTGAATTACTGTTTCTATTCTGTTAATATTCTCGCTTAGGTGGTTTGTTTTATTTCGTCGCAATTGTTTTCCATGGCTACCACGATCCACAATAATGTTATAGTATCGTATGTAACGTAGCTAGTGAGAAAAATCGAAATTCCTCGAAAACTATCAAAGATAGATATAGGATATATTTGACAAAAATGATAGATTTTTAATCCCAAATATAATGAAATAAAAATATATAGGGTGAGCAATTAAAAAACTAATTTTTTTAATTTGAGAATTTTCAAATTTGAATGGTTATAACAAACACCCTGTTGAGAAAATTAGAAATACTACTCGGTCTAAACGTTAGTATAATATCACTCATTTTTCATACGAAATATCAATTTTTTTTATTGTGAAATAACGGAACAATTGCCCATTCATCAACCCCACGAAAATGACCATAATAATCTTTAAACGCGAATATCTCAAGAACTAAAACTTTCAGCCAATCTTTTGTATGACAAAATATGTTTGTATGGACACGTAGAATTAAAAACTAAAATCAAATACGGGTGTTCTATTTAAAAAATTATACTTTTTCACGTCCTGCTTTTCTGGCACACCCTGTATAACTTCCAATATTTTAAAAAAATGCACACTTCTTACCTCTACCCCATGGTCCATACAATATTTACACAAATAATTCTAGTTAAGCATAAACTTACTTTACTCTATCGTTGGGACACCCTGTATGTATTAATAATAAATAAAAAAAATTTTAAATAAAAAGTTATTTATTACATAATAATATTACAATATATAAGAAAAATCGTACAGAGAGTATTATATAAAGTCTTTGTTAGAAATCCACGAATTGTGAGAATTATCAAACCCTAACCATCTAATGAGAGACATACTTCCTCGACGTCGTATTACACGTTCAACTAGGTGAATGTCAGATGTTTAACACTTTGAAGTTCTGGCTCATAGAAACGTCCTTGTATCTCTTCATCTCGACTATCACATAATGTGTAGGTAATTGGACTGGAACGTTTCACAGCTGTTATTCGAAAGACTTCATAACTCCAATTAAGCGTGTATTCCTTAGAGAATATGCTTTTGTATTTGCTAATACGTACATAATCCCCCACTTTAATTTAGGCGTCTTATGGTTAAGAACTTTATGACATTTTAAATGTTTCAAAATAGAGGTAGGGTTTTTTTCGTTACATCTGTAGGTTTATATCCGGTGGTTCTATGCTTTCTGGAATTATAATCCGCAACAATTTGAGGTAATATTGATAGCCATTTATGGGAACCTTGCATCCTGAATGTTTTCCACATTATTGCTTTAAGAGTGCGATTTACACGCTCAACTATGCTACTTTTCAAACTGCTGTAATGTTTAATATTAAAGTTTTCATTACTTTCTTAATTTCAGCATTATAAAACTACGTTCCCATGTCAGCTTGTATATGTGTAGGCATCTTTTGCAAACCAGACAAAAGTTTATTCATTACATCTGCGACTAGTTTGTCATTCTTGCGTTTGATGGGATAAGTTTACTACTGAAATGTATCGAAATTCTTTATTTACCCGAGTATAAGGTATCATTTCTAGTAAATCAGCTTGAAACTGATCATTTAAACCTTCAAGTACCACACAACGCCGCGAAAAATTTCTTCGTGCTGGCTTGTGCAGTTCTTCAACATCAGCTTTACTCATTTTATCAGCTTGGATTGTACTGCGAGTTTTACATGGAATATCGTCGCAGTTGCAAACTATAAACTCTGGTGTAGACACTTTAATTGCGGCATGCCTAGTTATGTCGTGACCAATTACATCGCTAACAAGCGTAAACGTTTGGTCGTTGACGTTAAGGTCGAGACCCTGTTTTTTAAAGGTACAAGTAAATTTTGTAGGTACTGGTATTTGGGTTGATATAAACATTTGCAGTATACATAAACATTTTCAAAACGTAAACCATTTGGATGTTCCAATAAGGTAATCATAACATTTGTTTTTCCACAACCTGATGAACCGACGATTATACCCTGTTTACAACCTCCTTTTAGTAGACCACTATGTTTTGAGTAGTGATTATTGTTAAAAGTGATGTCATAATTTTTAATATGTAATTCTGTATCTTGTGGAATGAAACGGATGTCACCCATTGTAGTACTGAACTATAACTGGTATGCTGGTAATACACTACGTTTCAAATGAAATGCACCACTTACAAATAATAATGCTATGATCCTGAAAGTATGGAAAAATAATGCTTTATTAACATGTATGAGATGATGAAATTTTGAAGGCAAAATATTAACAGTTAACAAGAAAATGTTAATAGTGTGCAGCACCGCCACGCACAGCAATGCAGGCGAGGCATGCTTTCTATGAGATGGTCTATATCCTCTTGAGGCATTTCATCCCAGGCTACCTGGAGATGTCGTAATTCATCTTAGTTGTTTGGGGGCCTTGGTAGTTACCTTAGTCTTCGACCTATCACGTCCCTTACATGTTCAATAGGCGAAAAATCTGGCGATCGCGCAAGCCACGGTAATACTGGTAGCTGCGCTTGATCCTGAAACCTTTTTGTAACATGTGCGGTATGTGGTCTAGCATTATCTTGTTGCAAAATATCATTTGGCAACGTCTGCATTAACGGTACTGTAACAATCCAGATCCTTATCTTAATTAACTTCCGTTAATTAAATCCTATTATCCTGCAATTGCATTCCTGTAATGTTCAAATTCCGTCAATTCCGCACCTTTCCCACCAAAATCCAACTCCCAAAACCAAAATTTGTAATAATTCTCCTTCCTAAAACACTTCACTTCACCTGATCCACTTCTAGAGAAAACCAGACCTGATCCTTTCTTATAAATTGGAAAAAACCAAACACCAGCTCCTTTTACACCTGAATCTAACTTACATACAAACACAGTACACGTCGCCTCCTGGTGTCAAACCTTGGGAACGATACATACACTCAAATTACACGCCGCTTCGTGGTACCTTAACATACAAACATCTTCACAGGTTTTAGAACCGTGCGTTTTTGTTTTGTTGTTAAACCTCCCCTACAAGCGTTACTCAAGTGACGTAGAGTAGACTTAATTCCAACCCGTTAACGGCAACAAGCCGCTGACACCAACCGAAACGCCATTTTCCCCGAACTCACCGGTGTAAACCGTTTAGTTCGACTTCCCCAGCTTCTAGGCGAAAGCCAAAGACGCTCCATAACCTGACTTTGTATACACACTACACGTTACAAAAACCCCAAACACATATCAATTTATTTCCTGTAATTATACCAGAAAATCATTTTTATTTTTCCTATTTTAATTCCTGATTAAGTTTCATATTTAAATAAAATCCTGTATAATTTACATTATCAACAAATCCTGAATAGAGTCAAGATTTCTATAATCAATTTTGATATGATAATAAAAATTGCATTGTATTCACAAAGAAAAGTAAATGTGTAGAATTCCATTATATTAAAACACGTGCAAAAGTTTAACCATTTTAAATACAATCTTTGAGCTTTTCCGTTAATGCAAATAATTACGATTTTCACAATTAAAAGTTCTTACATTTTACTTAACGAAGCTTAATTAAGCCGAGTAAAAGAAGATTACCATCTCAGAATATCATTTTAAGGCCCAAATAATCCATTAATTACGAATTCAATCTTTTCATATAACGAAGTAGGTAAATATTCAAAATTTATCAACTCACCTGTAAAGGAAAATCGACGGTATTGACTTCGATCATTTTTTTTCCAAAGCATAACCCCTTCTTTCATATCCAGATCCAGGCCCGTAAGGCATATTGGTAAAAGATAGGATTACCTTATTCTCACTAACTAAGTCCCCTAATTTAACTAAAAAGATTAAAATAATTCGCTTTAAACACTGATAAACAACGACAGCCATTCTACAATATCCGGCCGGTAAGGAAGCCGCCTATAATAGATTTTTTTCTTTCATTCAAAAATTATAATTAATAATTTAAAGTAATTATTCCACTGTTAATTAACAAAGAGCACTAATAAACAACCCCTGTTTATTAGAGAGCAAACGTTGGGGGTATATCAAGTATTAATTCTTCTAATTACAGTACAATTTCGAGACCTGTAGAGCAGCAACCCACCATACACCAGTGTCCAGAGTTGCCCAACCAGAGAAGCAGAACAGTTTCAAATATATATTTTTTAGTTAAGTTTTAAAGTACAATTTTTATTTATTTTGTTTAAACCTATTAATTGATAAAATAAATGCCTGTTTTAAATTGAGCTTGTTGTAAACTGTGTCGAACTCAACACCAGTTTCCGAATAAGGGTATACAAAATTAAAAAAAAACATTAAAATTTTCTTTTCTCATAATTCCCTTATAAAAAAAAGGGTGTTATAGTACTACAACTGGCTCCAAAACATTATCAATATAACGCTGAGCACTTAATGTGCCTAGAATGAACACAAGAAGAGATCTTCCATCAAGACGTATGGCGTCCCAAACCATGAGTTCAGGTGTTAAGCCTGTGGATCGTCTTTCAGCAAACTCTAAACTTCGACGTTCTCTTTCTGACGACCATCGTTCGGCCACAAACAAAAACGCGATTCGTCGCTGAAGACGATGTTATTCCATTGAAATCCGCAGTTCCACCGTTCTTGACATCATGCCAATCTAGCAGTCTTATGCTCTCGAGTTAACTGGGGTCGTCGGTACCGACGATACGAATGTAAGCCAAAAGACTTAATTCTCCTGTGGATTGTTGACATTGATAGGTGACGACCAATAGCTCCTGTCCAGTTCACCGCAACAGACCTTGTTGACTAACACCGGTCTCTTGTGGCAATCCGCCTAAGAAGTCGTTCTTCACGATCGTTAGTGCTGCATGGTCTTCCACTGGGACGAGGTCGTTGAATGCCTTCTTCAGACCAAGATGGCCAAATGCGGGTCACCGTGATGTGGTCTCGATTAAGTCTTCTGCCAACTTCTCGAAATGACAAACCTGCTTCTTCCATGCCGATAATTCTACCCCTGTCAAAATTTGAAACTTTTGTCGTTGTCTTACTGGGCAAATTTTTTCAGAATAAAACAACAAAAAATTGACACTAAGCGACTAGATTTCTTAAAATGTATAAATAAAAATTGTTGATACTTGGTGTTAACAGTGGTGTAAAGTACATAATGACTTGTTCTTTTTCATTGAAACTTCCATCGCTTTCTAAATGATACTGAAACATTATTTTAACAAAGTTTCAAAATCATAGTATTATTATTTCTAAGTGGTGCACTTCATTTGAAACCTAGTATATATAAATATATATATATATATATATATATATATATATATATATATATATATGTCATACGCATAATATAGTTTAGTAGTGAATTGTCAGTCAGTGTGGTATGAAGTATAGTTCTCGGTGTAATAGTTATAAAAAAGGTTCTGGATTAATTAACACCTTAATAAATAAATTTCTCGTGGAATTGCATACACCTGGGTACAGCCGTTGAGGTCCGGGTACCCGTTTACGAAAACGATTAGCTCGCGGTGATAGAGGTATTAACGAATTGGATGAGACGTGTAAAGAACACGATATTTCATACTCGCAGTCAAACAATCTAAGGCATCGCCACATAGCTGATAACTGCAACAAAAAGTTTGGAATAGATTTCGTTCCTCAAACTTTACCTTTGGAGAAAGTGCAGCTGCATTAACTATAGCCGGTATAATGAAAGGGAAAAGAACAATGGGAATGGGAAACAAATCACGACATAGGAAGCGTTCTCACAGAAACAGACCAATTTTATTCAACAAAGCAGTACTTCTAGCGCGACGTCATGTTGGTGATAAACTCAGGTCATCGTTAAAATCTACGGTACAAGAAGCCTTAAACCACCGAAGAGAAGAATATAACCAATACCAAAAGGTGGGGGATTCGTACCTCTTATTTCCCTATTTGCAGCATTAGGAGCTTTAGGTTCTTTGGGTGAAGGTGTAGCCGCAGTTGCAAAAGCGGCCACTGACGAAAAACTGCGTCAAAAACGTTAGAAGAAACCAAACGACACAATCAACCAATGGAAGCAACTGCCTTAGGAAAAGGCTTATATATAAAACCATACAAGCGGAATTTAGGCCTATATCTACAACCGTATTCAAAAAACTCCCACTGAAGCTACAACGTTACGTCTTAAGCAACGTTGAGCTATCATAATGTGTTGAGAAATTAAAAATCTCCTATTTTAGAGGGATATACATGCGAGATAAATTACCTACACGAATCCATACGAATGAATGTGGTATCGTGAATCTGTATGATCTAAATAACAGGGACGGCTTACATCAAGCGTAATGGACATATTACATATTTTGATAGCATAGCATATATTAAACTTCCATTAGAATTAATTCACTATTTTAAAAGTGATGGTAGCAGAAACACGATTGACTATAACTATACCAATATTCAAAACTTCAATGCATACAATTGGGGTCATTTAGTCTTACGATTTTATATGACGGATCGTTTTGATTCTCAGCAGTCGTAATGTCGTACACATTTACCTTTACCGATGCAAGCAGTATTTTGCAAGCCAACTTTAGCCCCGATTTATCTTGATAATGAATCGGAATATGTAATGGGGTTAACTAGTTTTGAATCTTTCAATACTGTGCAAAACGTTACTTCCAAGAATAAGAAGGAACTACAATTACAGTACTGCCAGGATCATACGGAATCGCGGATGCGAATAAACATATAAATGATACAGTGAAGGGTTGGAATAAATTTTTTAATAACAATAACACTATGAAAGCAATTAAAAAGCAACACATGATATTAAATTTAATGCAGAAAATTCTATAGTACCTATGCTGGGATTTAACAAAAAGTTCACAAAGGTCATGAACTACATACCTCTGAAAATCCTATTAGCATTATTAAGATTAATTCGTTAATTATCGAATGCAATATAACAAGTGGAGGTTTTAAAATGAACATATTATTCATCAATTTTTCCCAGTCTACCAGCGGGATACAAAATAATTAAATCCCTCTACATGTCATCTATTTACCTATAAATACATCCGCTATTTCAACCATAACACTTAAAATAGTAGACCAAGACGGAAACCTCGTCAATTTCAACGGTGAAGTCATAACGATAGGATTACATTTGAAGAAAAGTGACAGAGCAGAATAGAGTATATTTGCAAAGTCTTGGCTTCATAGTAATACAATGAGTATATGAAACGTAAACGAAAAAGTTGTTCTTGATAATGCCATAGTAAATTCCGAACTCCACATAATGATGAAATCAGGATACCCATTCAAGAAGATATGTGCACTTTACCATCAGCAAGTTATGTCTACGTGGAGGGAAGATCGCTGAGGGAGGATGGAGCAGTCTCTAACAACGCGCGGTTTGTTAATAATAGCATTGCATATTTATTCAGTGAAATTAGATACGAATGAATGGAATAGTGGCAGATTCCGTGACGAAAGTTGGATTAACGTCTATATTGAAAGGGTTGTTATCATTGACACCCACGACCTCGCTCGTGATGAAAACGCAGGTTGGTTTCCTACCTCAAATAGCATACTAACAAATGCGTTAGGGTATTTTAATGTTTGTGTCCCTTTGCGAATGCTACTTGGCTTTGCTGAAGACTACAATAAAGTGATATTGAACATCAGACAAGAATTGGTTTTAATTCGCAGTAACATTGATACCGACGCAGTAATTTCAATTGTTGCAGATGAAGCACCAAATGTTAACATAGTTAAAATATACTGGAAAGTTCCGCACATCATTCCAGCATTAGCGGAGGAATTGGCGTTAACGAAGTACATTGATAAAAATGTGAATACTCCAGTAGCATTTGGAAGTTGGGGAACACACATATATCCAGCAGTTCCCACAACAGATAAACATGCATGGGCAATAAAACATCGACTAATATAGAAACACCTAGATATATTATTATCGGATTTCAAACAGGGCGAGAAAATAATGTTTCTCAAGATATGAGCAGATTCGATAAATGTGCACTACAGAATATTAGGTATTCCTCAACACGGATCGTTATCCGTATGGCAATTTAAACGTAAATTACGATAATAATTGCTTTGCTACATTGTATGAAATGTTTGCTAAATTCCAAATGTCCTATTATCAAAGAGATGGTCAACCTTTACTCACACCTAATCAATTTACGACAGTCGCACCATTGATAGTGGTGGACTGTTCGAATCAAAAAGACATTACACTCTAAAGCAGTAGTACTTTGAGTAGAATTCGAGTAGTATTGCAACTATTGACGAATCGCAAATTTATGTCCTTCTTTTCCCTATGGCCACGACCATTAATGAATTCGTTTACATAAATATGCTTACCGAACGTTATATATTTCTCACTATTAGCGGGAGTAAGGTAATTTCTTCAGTTTCACTCGCTAACTGTTTGATGAATAGGTGGACATCGTAACCACTGAGATTATGGAAAAAAACTGGGAAAATGTAGGTAATTGATAGTTTAAATTGCAATTTGAATATGCAGCACCACGATATTTACCAGTGACATGGCAGTAATCTCGTACTTTGGAATTTGTAAGATCATCCGTAAAAAGCTTGTCGCATATATTACAATTACGACTTTGCTCATGTGTCACCAGTTGTTCATCAGTTAGTGGTAACATTAGAACAACAGTTTTTTTAAAATGCTCATTATATATCCGTTTCACATCACTCTAGACTCGTGTAATAAATGCCTCCGCGGCATTAACCCCCTATAAAGTTCCAATTTGGACCAAGCATCGTTAACATCGCACTTAATATAATAACTGAATGAGTATGGTTCATGTTTAGACGTTTTTCGTGAACGGTTGCTCGGTACCGGGTTTAGCCATATTTACCGACACTAATAGCGCTTCAAAATCTGCATATATTACGAACGGTAGAAACATCCGTTTTGATAGTTTCGGAACGCAAATATATTTTCCGCATAGAACTCCCCCGGTTCTGCCTTTTCTTTCCATTACGCCAGGTAATTTAGTGTATACGAAATTACAGTCATGAGACACGTGTCGAGTTAATTGCTCCTACGATCTAAAGTAATGAATACATGAATCACAAAAATATTTTCCCCCTTACATAGACTTATTTCGTTGCTAAGTAAACGAGACAAATTTTTTATCCACACATAATGCTGATTATCCGTTTGGTTACTGACTAATAGCAATAAATTAACATGAATGGGTTGTTTAGCTCTTGTATAGTAGAGAGGACGCACTACCTTAGGAATACGATGACCATTACGGTACGTATCCTCTAGTCCATAAACATTGATGGAGATATTATTGTTGGACTCACACGTTGAGATGTTAGTCAGCTTAACAGGAAATTCTACACCGTTCCAGTTGAATAACGTCTGAAATTAGGGTAAGGAGTCGTCCGTTGCGGTAACCCTGTTGGTGTCACTAATGCTCATACAATAGTGCTTATTTCATAACGATTTCGGTATAGAAATGGTCCTAATTCTTTAAATATTCTGTTTGGATATGTACAACCTCATATTGTAAGAACATGGATTATAAGAGGAATCTAAATATGAGGAAATATACAGGGTATCCCATTTAAAAAATTATATGTTTGTATTACCACGTAGTTATGAATCATCCTGTAGAGATCGGCATATTTTCCAAACAACGAGCATATCGTTACCTACAATTGTAAATAACTCTTTTAGTGTACTCTATCGTAACGGAGTAATCAACCAATCCCACACTAAATACCCACCCTGCACATATACAGCGTGTTCAGCGAGGAATGGGACAGTGCAATATCTCGAGAGCGGATGAAGATTTTTAAATTATGAAGATATTTTGTAAATATCTTCCAAGGGCGCACATTTGTTGGCACAAAGATTTGAATCAACGCCCATCACCGCCAGGTGGCGCTATCTCACTTCAATTTTTAAATGCAATGCCCTACGTTTTATTTATATTTGTGATGACTTTTATTAAGACTCCTACCAATCTATCTTTTGTAGTTTCTGAGAAAAAATAATTTTTGAAATTTTATTGATTGAAAGTATACAAATTAAATTAAATGTTCAAATGTTTCTCCATCATTTTCTACACACGTTTGATAACGCCTAGTTAATGTAACACTAGTTGCCGCTCTTAAAGTTTCTCGTGGTATGTTTGCACAAGCAATTCTAATTTTGTTTTGTAACTCCTCTACATCTCTAGAAGGTGTTTCATACACTACACTCTTTAAATGTCCCCAAAGAAAGTAGTCTAAGGGACTAAGGTCAGGAGAACGAGCTGGGCACATAATGGGACCATTTGTACGTATCCATCGTTGCGGAAACACTCTACTTAGATAATTTCTCACTATTGCGCTATTGTGTGCCGGTGCGCCATCCTGTTGAAAGTACATCACTTGCTGCAGATTTACATTTACATCTTCAAGCAAAGGAGGCAGTTGATTTTCAAAAAATCCAAATAGCGTTGGCCTGTTAAGGTACCATTAAAAAATATGGGCCAATCAATTTGTCATCTATCATTCCGCACCATACATTTATGTTCCATCTCACTTGGAAATTGGTTGCTCTTACCCAACGAGGATTTTCTGACGACCAGTAATGGGAATTGTGGCGATTAAAGATTCCGTTGTTTGAAAAATTACTTTCATCAGACCACACGATATGACCTAGAAAATTAGGGTCTTGCGCATAATGTTCCATAAAAACTCCGGTGATAAAATTAAGTCTGCGATCTTGATCTTCTGCATGCAGTCCATGTACCAAATGAATTTTAAATGGTTCGTATTTATTAGATTTTAATATTTTATGGACAGAACCAACTGATACGGCACACTCTTCAGAAATAGATCTCACAGACACATGAGGATTATAAGCTAGACATGCTAATACACCGACGGTGTGTGCTTCATCTGTTGCTGTCTTTGTGCGATTCTCGCACTTACGGTGAGAAAATGACCGGTTTCCCTCAAAATATTTGCTACACGAACAAATGTATTTTTCCGGGATGGCGTCGATCAGGAAACCTGGCAGCATACAATACTTGTGCAGCCCTTGTATTTTTTCTACATTCACCATAAATTATTACCATATCAAAATATTCTTCGTTAGAAAACGTAAACATAATTATGGAATTTGAAGATGCACAGACGATTTTCAAAACTGAAACTGTAAACTGACAGAAACTTGACAGACACTTCATTACGCGTTTGTTTTCATGGCATGGTAAATGTTTCATATGATTCTTAATCAACGACTGTGATAAGTTGGTCCCCTTACAATTTAGTGTACAGCGTATCGCATTATTTCGGCGTTATCTGCATTATTTGTGTGGAAGAAAAATCTTTTATCTTTCATTTGGTATAAAATTTGCTATTTTGTCTGTATCACTCAAATGTTATGAGCACTTCCTGAAATTACGTTTTGTGCTAAAATTCCAAGGATTATTTTTTCTCAGAAACTACAAAAGATAGGTTGGTAGGAGTCTTAATAAAAGTCATCACAAATATGTCATAGAATCCAAAATGAAATAAAAAATAGGGCATTGCATTTAAAAATTGAAGTGAGATAGCGCCACCTGGCGGTGATGGGCGTTGATTCTAATCTTTGTGCCAACAAATGTGCGTCCTTGGAAGATATTTACAAAATATTTTCTTAATTTAAAAATCTTCATCCGCTCTCGAGATACTGCACTGTCCCATTCCTCGCTGAACACGCGGTATATATATATATATATATATATATATATATATATATATATATATATATATATAGTATATAGGGTGTCATGATGGACGCGACGGAGCTTTATGAGAAAACTAGATACATTTCTTGGTTTTTGTTGCAGGGACATTGTGTAGGTCCATTAAGGCTACATTGTAAAACTAATTTCAAATATACAGGGTGTTTCAAAAAGAGCGGCATATCATAGTTGTGTTTTTAAAATGGAATTCCTATTTTTATCACATTTTGAATTAATAATAAAAAATAAGTTAGACTTTCGTTAGGGTTCCCTATACCTAAATACAGAGCGTTTTGATTTATTTTAATTTTTCTTAAATTGCAAGGTTTTGGAAAAAAATTAATTGTTACCAAACGAAACTAATTTTGTTTATGTTTATTTGGCAATTTAATTGCGAAAAATACTATACTGGGTGATCAGATTTTTCGGGTGTATTATTAATACATGCAAACTATATCTTCCGTATCTCAAATGGAACACCCGGTATATTTTAGATCTGCCATGTGACCAACTCAATAATCTTCTAAAAAGTACTAAGGTATCCTGTACCTAATGTAACAAACCTTTTCATGTATGTTTAAAATTTACGTTCTTATTGGCAACTTAAGTGCATTTCGTGTAGCGTTAGTTGCCTACCTTATTGGCGTAAAAAAACGTCTTTTAGTAAATTATTTCAATACGACTGCATATCCCTTTCCGCGCTCGAGTCATTTTCGGTCATTGCGCAGGGTTACTTTGAGCGCTCTTCATTCATTGCTTGAACTGCGTTTTTAAGTAGAAGCCATTTTCCCTTTGTTTAAAGAGTGCCACATATATATGGTGACTTAAATTTATCATACGGAAATTTGAGACATTTACATTTCAGGCAACTCAATTTTATTTATACTGTTACCACTTATTTTACTTTGGGTTTAATTTTTTTTTAACGTTAACGTTGCAAGATGATGCAATATCCTTTGCTAATACGAAGTGGGATTTCAATTACCAAATTTTACTTTGAACCATACGAAATCAATGCAGTTTGGAGGTTTATATAGAAATTGTTACATATTTGGAATTATCAGCATACCAATCTGATGTTTACTTCAACTTCTATTAATATTGCGCAATCAAATTTAGAGTGATGGGTCGACAGCATTTTATTATCTTTCAGTGACATCCAGTGACATCCAAAATGTAGAAGAAATTACATCAGGTATTTCATATTGTTAACTAATTGACAGTATAGTTTAAGGCAGTTAATTAAGAAGCACTAACATTCGTTTTCAAGAGATCATCATTATAATCAAATTAAGTATCGCAGTAAAAATCATTGTTGTCATTATTTTTTACTTGTTATTTTCATTAGTTTTTTTGTCACTTTTCTATTTTTAAGGTTTATTTCTTCCTCAAAAACAAGTTGGCGTCTGAAATTACATTATTTATTTTCAGGTTTGAAGCAAGATCTTTTTTTGTAAAGCGAAAATATCTAAGCAATTCTATTTTCGTTAATAAACGAATCAAATGTTATTGAACCTGTACCTATTAATCTACCGATGAGCTAAGTGGCATAAAGTCTTGTAGTTATCCATTATTTTCCATAGCTAATTACAGCTTTGGGCTAGAAGTATTTAATCATAAGTGGGTGAATTATTTATACGACACCTATTTAAGATTAAACTAAGCCTCCACGTTTCAAAGTTATTGAGGTAATTTTGACATTTAAAGTCTTTTTTATGGGACTTATAGGACGTGAATGTTTTTACAAATAATGTTTGTCAATCATTTTTTGAATCGAGTAATTAGCAAAGGTATTTTTTCTTTTTAGTGTATATGTACACATATTTCAATTAAAATATTACTTATAAAAATATGTATATTGTAATGACAAAAAACGAAGCTACCAAGCTGAATTGTAATCTAGTGTGCTGTTGTCAAAATGATAAATATTATTAGTTAACAGTATGTCAAGATAATTGGGTATTAATTATTTTCACTGTGTGATGAATATCAAATAATTATTTTAAGTTAAAATTATTTATTCGAAGCAGGACAAATGATATTGGTTTATTGGCTTCAAGAGTCTACGCCAACCGCATTTAATCAATTAAAAAAGTATTAGAGAGATTATTGTAAACGTCTCGTGAGACAGGAAGTGTCGTTTAGCCAAAATAGGAAAAAGCAAAAGTGGTTACCAATAACGAAAATAACGAGTTTTTGGTATTAAGTTCCGTAGTTGATAATCCAAATGGCAGCACTAGAATAATTGCGAGAGAAACAGTCAATCAAGTGTCTCCAGAATTTTAAGGAAACACAAATACCACTCATATATTCAACAGATTTTGAAAGGCGAATTCCATTTTGTTTAACAATCCTCGAAAAAATCGGCGAAGAAGATAATTTTGATCAATACGTGTTGTTTACCGGTGAGGCAACGTTTCATAGTAAGGACCATGTAATGACCATGTTAATCGCCATAACTATCATATTATGATACCGAAAATAAGCATACGGGAGATTTCCAGAATCGATGCAGTGTTAATGTATACGGTGAAACAATTGGCGTTAAAGTTATTGGTCTATATTTCTTCGGCGGCACTGCAAATGGTCGCAAATCCTTAAACCTTTTAAAAAAAACTTTTGGATACTTTTAGAAAATGTTATATTACACATCAGAGAAAAGATATGGATACAATTAGATGGTGCCTCTGCACATTTTTCACGACGTATAAGAGAATATTTGGACAGAAAATTTCATAGCAAATGGATCGGAAGTGGTTGCTCAATTACCTGTCCCTATAGTTCTCTAGACTCACTACTGTGAATTTATTTTTATGGGAATATATTAAAAATCTAGTGTATGCTACTACTGCTACTGCAGAGGACATAGACCGAATTAAAGATGCATTTGGAACCGTCACTCCTATTGCAAAATTTAAGATGTTCGCTTGAAAAGAGAATTGCACTCTGCATTGAAAAACATGGCAGTCATTTCGTGCATTTGTTATAGTAGTTATTTTAAATTGTTAAGAATAATAATATTATTTAATATATTCGTGATATTGTTAAATACTTTGTATAACTTTGAAACGTGAAGGTTTAGGTATAGGATACCTTAGTACTTTTGGAAGATCATTGAATTGGTAGTATGACAGATCTAAAATATACGCGGTGTTTCTTTTGAGATACGGAAGATATTATAGTTTGCATGTATCAATAATACACCCGAAAATCTGAACACCCAGTATAGTCTTTTTCGGAATTGTTGCACATAAATCAACGAAACAGTATTCTCGAGATGCTGAATCAGTTTCGACAAAATTAGTTTCGTTTGGTAATAATTAATTTTTTCTAAAACCTTGCAATTTAAGAAAATCAAAATAAATCAAAACGCTCTGTATTTAGGTATATGGATCTCTAACGAAAGTCTATCTTATTTTTCATAATTAATTCAAAATATGATAAAGTATAGGGCATTCCATTTTAAAAACGGAACTTTGATATGCCACTCTTTTTGGAGCACTCTGCATATTTGAAATTATTTTAAAAATGTAGCCTTAACGGACCTACAGAATGACCCTCCAACAAAAATCAAAAATATATATTCAGTTTTCTCATACAACTCCGTCGCGTCCGTCGTGACACACTATATATATATATATATATATATATATATATATATATATATATATATATATTAATTACATGCGTTCTTAATAAATTAGTAATTGATTAACGCATACTATTATACGGGTGAGTCACGAGGAACTGTACATACTTCTATCATAAGTAGAGGGATCATCAAATGACCATTAAAAATGTCTTCTTTTTTGTTTATTAATATAGTGAATTATGGATCTTCACCAAAACAATGTTTCGTCATAACTTTTCAATAATTGAGTCGATTTGTCTCATTTTTGGTGAAAGTGTGTATTCGTGTCTAGCAACTAACTGACATATTCAGAATTTAAAAACCCAGGACCGTCTTCGTGAAAATTTGTGGGACTGCTTCATATCCAATACTTCACCCGGTATATGATTTCTCTAAAATCTGATATAATTTTTAAGAGCGCATTAATAGACAGTTAAACCGGGGTATTTGAATTTTTGTTACACTCACATTGTTACCTCACATTTTCAATTAAAGATTCATTTTAGAGTCAAATTGAAAATTGGCAATAATGAAATATCTTACTGAATAATGTTTAGTTATTAAAAAGAAATCTTTAAAATAAACATTAACGACACACACTGTGCTCCAGTACGGTAAATACCATAATTTGAATTGATTTACAGGTCCGGATTTAGAAGTCTGGCATATCTGGTTCATCTCAAAAATTTGTATGTAACTTTTTTACCCGTAATAGACAGAAAACAGATAAAAACTGTTTGTAACAACCTAGTTTTCCTATTTGTTTGAGAAAAATCGTGTAATTATTTTAATCGGAATGAAATGAACAAGCCCAAGAAATGTTTATTCATAAATTAAGAAAGTCCATTACACATTTAAACTTTCGACAAGAAAAGTGTATTGAGGCAGTTGGATTTCATTTTGAACATCTTTTATAATCGTAATATTTATTAAATTGTTTTTACTTTGTTCCACATTGTTAAAACTGTCTTATTATTTGGTTATTGTTATTTACTTTATTTCTTAATTTATGAATAAACATTTCTTGGGCTTGTTCATTTCATTCCGATTAAAATAATTACACATGATTTGATATCTACAAGTAATAATAGCCGCTATGAATAACTTGCGTACTGACGAAGATGCTGAAGTATGGTACCAACAAAATGGAGCCCTCCTCACAACACGATGATAGTAAGCCATCTTCTCCACGATACTTTCCAGGAAAGGTGGATAGCAAACAACGGCCTCATCGTTAGCCGACCCGTTCGCCGGACCTAGTACATTACATTTTATCATCGGGGATGTATTAAAGAAAGGTTTATCAGGAACCACCCACTACTAAGGAAAATATGATAAACAGAGTATTACATGCCTTTAATTCAGTAGAGCCGCAATACATTTCCCAAGCTACTAGTAATGTCAGAGTAAGAGTTGTAAAATGCCCGGAAGTAAACGTTGCAAATTTCGAACATTTATTGAAAAATTAAAATACATCATCGCCTCATCAAACCACGCTATAAATAGTACCTAATAGGTATAAGTTTCCTCTGCTGTCCCTAATTGATGCATGTGGATAGACGGAAAGATATGCTCTTTAGTTTTTCCGGATGTCTCTCTTCAAATACGCATTATGTTGCTCTAACAATTCGATTGTATTCTTCATAAATGATAAGTTTTATGTTCTTATTGTTCAGTATTGTTGATATTTAGAATAAATGCCTTTTGTATTGATTTGTATAAATTATTAGAAATTTTAAAATTTTTCCTAAAATACTTTGCTTGGTTTTTATTTTCAGTGCAATTACTTTATTGATCACCTCATTTTTTAAATAGGTCTCACCAAACTATGCTAAATAATTAATGACATTTAAGTGACGTTTAAGGGTTTGGTTTCAAAGCCACCCGATAGTTAACCACCCCATTATTTTAGTGACCGCAATAGTATCCAAATATCTCAGATATCTCGAAAACTATTAAAGATAAGGATAAGGTATGCTAATGAAGGTTACCCTTAAATTTGACGTAAAATCTGAAAATAAAATAAAAATGGCACATTCTATTTGAAAGTGGGTTGACGTCGACTTCCGGTAGAACCTGGAGTCACACAACAATGACAATACTTTTAATCGAATGGAAATTGCAAAAACCGCAGTATAAAAATTATCAGAATTCTAATACACGCAGTACTCTAGAAACGTCTAATTGAAAGTCTACGTGGAACACCCTGTATATATAGTCATTAAGAGTGACCAACCGGCCGTATCTCGGCTATAACAAAATCGGTCCTAAAAGAATTATTAAAATTGCGTTTGAGTCCATAGTTTTTCATTAGGTGGCGCAATCTATCACTTACATAATGTAAATGGATTTTTTACAAAATATTCCCAAATTTAGGGGTACAAAATATCAATTTTAGAAACTACTGTCCTTATTCTACAACTTTTGTTGAAGTGGTCTTTCTGTATCACCTATGAAGTGTACTTTCGTTGATGTAAAAAGACTATGTATTTGCCTGAATCGATTTTCACAAAGGTAGACTCTATGCAAAGAGAATTAAAGGTAGATTCGAGAAGCAAATAATAGTCAACTAGATGGCGGTATGTAACATCTAGCTCTATTTATGATTTTTTCAGAGAAATTTCAAGTAAAATGCTATAACTCTAACCAGCCTATAAGATGGCTCATTGACCTGTTAAAACTGCGAACTGATATCTCTTGTCATTCCAAAGATGTTGCCATTATTTGATGAGTGTTGATGATTATTGCCTAAAATTGTTTTGAGAGTAGAAACGCATCACAAAAATATTTATTTACATAGATAATGAAACAAAACTAAGGCAGCTACTCATAACAGAAATTTGCAAAACGAACCTACCACCTAATTATTTTAAATACTCAATATGTTTGCCGTCATTTGCGATATAGTTGCAAACAGCACTTTTGCGTGCGCAAAAGACTCTAAAGAGGACTAGCTTCTATATCGAGTTGTCTATCCGCTGATTCTCGGCAGTAGATGACTGGGTATCGACCTCTTTTCATGTAACGATGCTGGAAGCTCGTCTGCAGGATCAAAACTAACGCTAGTACTTTTGGAACGTCTTATTATTATTCCACCCTTAAAATTCTGCTTATTTAAAGTGTCGCATTAACTTGAAATAATTAGAATCACACAGAGTTCGCTGGTTAAGCTGAGGTTACCTAACCTGGCCGCTAGAGAATTCCCCTGCCTAAACCCGCTATATTAACCCCAAAGTTCTACTTATTTGGAGTGTCCGTATTAACTCTGAATAGTTAGGATCGCTAAGAGCTCACTAAGTTCGGCTCGAGATTACCTTGGCCGCGAGCGAGTTCATAATCAAACTCCCTGTACGTAAATATCCCAAGAATCTCCTTGTATAAATATTATCGAAAACAAACAAATCCAGACATACAAAAACGTTCAATTTAATTTCACGAAAGTGAATAAATAAAAAAGGTTGATTTCGTAATAATCTATACAGTACTGCCAATATTAGAATTGTACAAGATTAATTCCTAGTTTTAATTTATTTAAAACATTGGCGTAAAACTGCACATAAGAAACCATTTAAAGCCATTCCACAATTAGTGAATGCTTTAAAAAGATTGAATAACGTTCCTGTTCATGCAAACAATAAAAGTTTCATTGACCTTCCGTGATATCGACACCGCAGCTGCTGCAAGATTTAAAATACGCATAAACTCCATTAAATGAAAATAAAATGAACGCATGATTTCGCCTTCAATTAATTATTTTCAACCCTATGTACATATTTAGTTAATTTTAGAATAAGAATAAATATAATTATTTAGAACATTCTCCATGTGCATATACACCCAATATTCGAACCAGTTCAAGGTCCCGAGTCAAGGTGACATTCACCTTAAATTTGTCACAATTAAAACTTTCCTTTAGATTGAATTATACTAAAACCTCCTGAGGGTTTATTTTACCATTAATTTTAACATTTTAACATTAATTATCCAAATGATCTGGTGAAACATACACGTCCTCCCGAGTAATATTAGGAACATTTATAACGTAATTTTTCACTTCAAAAGCGGCATAACATTTATGTTGATATTGTCAAAACGTATAACGAATGTTGATTACAGGAAATCACCTCTACTAAAACAAATTTCAACAGGCGTTCTCAAGGCGGCCACCTTTCACTCCAGTAGTACAGGGTGGTAGTCTATCCAGTAGGGGTCCTAGCGAAAACGACCATTTATTATAAAGTTTGGATTTATTTTCCTACCAGACCACCCTAATCTATTTATATTCATTTTTATAGTGTTAATTTAATTTTTTTATTCTTTTCTTTTGTCAGAATTGTTTATGATTTTGTTATTATCCAGAGTAATATTTTGTTATAATATATGTATAAAATCTGCTCGTACCTGTTTATTTAAAAATTATAAGAGTCTAAAAGCGGAACCCACTCCCACACCACACTGCAGTTAGTCAAGGTATATTCAATAAATCCATATAGTGGAATTTTTAATTTGCCAAGGACCCGAAAGGGCTTTACAGTAGTAGCCATTCTGAAGTCTTCTTTTTGTTGTCCGTGTTACTCTGTTTTGTTGTTATATATATATATATATATATATATATCGACCAACAATATTATACGATACATTTACTAGCAAAAAGGTTATTTGTGTAATAGTTCACATCCTTATGCTCTTTTTTAGTAAAGGACTGATCGGAATTGAACGTATTAACAACCAACAACGTTTTAAAAGTATAAACATTACAATTGGTAATTGGTATGTAAATAGTTTGTCATAAAACACTGATTTAATTTGTAGAATTGTACAAAAGTTTTTTTGTCTGAGCGGGTACAACTCCTACTTTACTGTTTGAAATATCAATTAATTTAAAATTACCGGTTTTGGATTACCTATACCCAAAAATCGTATGCTACCACACTATACCTACATTAACAAAACAAGTTATTTAGAAAGATAAAATATTAACAGTTTACAACTTTAGGCAATTTTTATAAATAGTAGATACTTTAAATGTATCGGTTTTAAAACATCTTTAAATCAATTGAAAGTTTTGTGTACTTGCATAAGCAAAATTAGACATTTATAAAGGTACGGCATTGACAAGTCGGACTTTCTAACAATAATAAATATCAATAAAATGTAGTCATTTCGTAATATTATTTAAAACTATAAAATGTGAAATATAAATTTTTTTTTAACATTGATTATTTTGTTAGCTAATTATTTTTTGAAGTTCAAGCGAGTCCGAGTCGCACCTTGTTATTACAAATAGCGATTGATCTAACTTGACGCGCATGATAAATTTTTAACGTATTTTCTCAAAAGATTCAATCGCGATTAAATTACAATTTTACAAAACTTTAATAAGCAATTAAAATCGAGAATCTCACATGAATCTGTAAAACCTAAAGATCTACACTCAAGTAACTTTTGGTAATCTCCGAGCTAGAGCTGGAAGAAAAAAGAATGAACGTTTTTTCTTTAATCCACAATAACACAAAAAAAACAATATTCAAATTTGACGCATATTTCCAATAATTAAATGTCTAGACTAATTTAATTCTTATTAATGGTATTGGAACACAAAGTAGAAAGGGTAGTGTTTATTTTAAATAAGTGGACTAATATAAAAGTAAATGCTTTTCATCCAGCTGACTTATTATTTATGAATGGATTTGTTCGCATGAATCAGCAATATTTTTAGTTTAACTCAATCCGAATTCTATTATGGTACTGTAGATATTGATTGCTTCAGAAATATCGGTTTTAGCCCATACAGAAGCCAAATTTGTTCGTTTTTAATAACGCAGGAATTACCGATTATACACTACAATACGATACTTACATCATTAAAATAGGATATTTATAAGAAATAATGTAGTATCAAGAGTTTGTAGATTTTACCAAGATTTAATAAAAAATTAAAGTACGAAGGTAATAACAACATATATTTTAAAAACACACATTTTTGGAACTGTCTGTCAAAAAGCGTTATGCTTCTTAAAACGTAGTTCTTAAGTGTACCAGTAATTATTTAAAGTTTAAGCAGGTCCGGGGACACTTTGTTATGGAAGTATCCGAAAAGTATCGCTTAAGGGTATGATTCTAATTACAATAGCTACAACAGCAACATGGGTTATTCGTAAAGGATAAACTACTATAGAACAGCACGGTTTACTTCAGATGCTGATTGCTTTAAGATTAAGCTTACACATCAACGAAATTCAAGATTGTATGTTTCTAATGCAACAGCAAACACCTGTATATTAAATTTATACTTACAAAAGAGGTTATTTATGAGGAACAAGTCATCAGCAGTTTGCATGTTTGTGCTATTTTTAACAAGAAGCAACATCTTAAAAGTATAATTTTAAGATCAATATGAATAGGATTAGTTTGTTATTAGAGATTGCTTGTTTTTTAAGGTAGATTCTCATATAAGTATTATTAATTTTTTTAACTTCAGGCAAACTTAACTCTTGCTTTATTGTTTTTGATATCGATAGCGATTTCAGCTTGTTGTAGGTAAACGTGTACTGAACGAATAAAGCTTTAAATTAATTCACCGATAAAGGTCTATGCTTGCTGACGCGTTTAGCAACGTCAAACGACAGCTCAACAGTAGCAGAAATACTGCTACGTAGTAACGGACTGCGTCATCACTATTATAGCACATATGTTCTGAAGAATCACCAAATTTTATTGTGATACTTAAAACCATGTAACGGGGTTTTTTGAGGACGCCGCTAAAATTAAATTATCTGGCTGAGGAATACCGAGTGACATGCTAGATAGAGTGAATGGTAATGTGTGCCAGGGCGTTAGAACCTAAATTGAATTTCCTCAACTATTGCTCAACAATACTGTTGAGGATCGCCAAAATATTGTACTCTACGTATTTTTTAAAACGTCAGTCAAGACCATTCAAAACAAACGCAATTTTAAATTCATATGCAAACAAAAAAATTATATCGGTATCACTGTAAATACACTTACATTAAATAACCGCATCTCTAGCACACAGGAGAGAGAGGGGATTGATCGATTCAAATAAAACCACTCTAATTGAAATTCACCACTAATTTTTGATTTAGACCACAATATATGATGGAACCTCGGTTGTCCAAACGAATAATGATCTCAAGTGGATATGAGTAAACTGATAATCAAGAAACACAACTTAATCTAGCAAGTGTAATATTATGTGTAGTATGAATGTATATGCATTGCAATACCGTAGTTAAGTATGGAACCACTACAACTTTAATCATAACCTCATAAATGGTCAGCTGTAAACAATGTTTAATGAAGTTAGTGCTAAAGTAAATAATATTGTTACACTAAGTAGTTGTAGAGGATAATTACTACTTCAGTGTAAAGTGCCTGATATCAGTATTTCACGTAAGTACCAAACTTAAACACACTATTAGTAGTCTAATTGACTAGCAGTAGATGTAGATAGATGCAGATATCGTAAACAAGTTTTCCATATGGGAATCTCGGAAACGGTAAGAGATAGGTCAGTTAAATGGAACAAAAGTTACACATTTGAGGGAATGTATTTATGGTCTTTGTAGAACTTAGTTTTTGAGATATTTGAAAAAAATTGAATTTTCCATTTTCGTTTTTATTTTTTTCTGACCTTATTTGAAGAGCTACCAAGAAAAGAAGACCACATTGTCATTGCCACTTTTCTAGATCTACTTAATGCTGTTATTCAATTTTTGATACAACGTTTTGTTTGTTAGCAACCATCATTAACATGATTTTTTTAAATACACGAAAAAATTATTTTTGCCATATTTAAATTCTCTCCTTGATTCTGAATTTAATGACATATCACATTTTATGTTTTCGATACGTTTTGGATGAGAAAATTCATATTCAATGTAAAACATCGAAAACGTATATTTGTAATAATAAGGTGAGACTCGGACTCGCTTGAACTTCAAAAAATAATTAGCTAACATAGTAACATCAATGCTAAAAAACAAAATAAATGGTCAGCTGTAAACAATGTTTTATAAAGTTAGTGCTAAAGTAAATAAAATTATTATACTAAGTAGTTGCAGAGAATAATTACTACTTCAGTGTCTGATATCAGTATTTTACGTAAGTACCAAACTTAAACACACTATTAGTAGTCTACATAGACTAGCAATAGATGTAAATAGATGCAAATATCGTACACAAGTTTTCCATATATATATATATATATATATATATATATATATATATATATATATTGCCATGATTTATGTTTACATAATTAATTTAAAATATTATGAATTTGTCAAATAATGAATATTACCTCGACTAGTAACTCAGGGGATAGGGTTCAAAGAATTAGTTTTCTGGAAAAAATATATTAAACATCCATATTAAAATTATTGTCTTGAATTCATATTCAAACACCCCGTATCATAGGTAATCATACACCATATTGCGCGCATGTGGACATATGTTTCTACATAATCATGTTGAACGTGTGCCTTATGTGCTTCATGGCTAAGCAACAAAATAAAATACTGTTTCTGTAAGCATAATTTGACTTTAAACTGAGCATTAATATACAATGAATGAATCGCGTTACTATTCACTGACTGTTATATAATCTGTTTAAATTCTTTACACATGTAAACAGAGCATGGGCTTTTTTAGGTACGTTGCCTATTTATTTCTCCAAAAACTTTTCCAAACACTTAATTTTTATATTGTATAATTTAATACAATAAATTATCTGCATTCAATTTATTTATTAATACTTTTGAATTTCTTAAAATTGCTAAACACCATTTTTAATTTTTGTTAAATTCGTTGGTATTAAAAAAAGGTGACAGTATTATTTAACATTTGTTTTGTTTATCGATTTGACACTTTACGTGTTACAGGTAATTTACTATAACCTCACTTTTGTTTAACTAGTTTAAAATTTTTGAACATGTATTGTTTTTATTTGTTATAAAATAAACAATCTTAATTTTGATTACATGCTCTTAACAAAGTAACATGCTTTCACCTGCAAGACTGTAAGCAGACTGATTAGAAAAATTTTCAAATATAGTATCATTATTTTCTTAAACACTAATTTTGATTGGAACTTCATACAACACAAACAAACCTTAATCCTAATTCTGATTGGTTTACCATATATCTGAAATTTACAAATATCTTTGCTATACTAGGATACATCTTAAAAATATTATAAGCATTAGATTCTACACAAAATGCCCTTCAAAATGATACCATATTTCGCTTTTAAACTACTTAGCTATTCATAATTACAGTATCTAAGAAATTCCACATAAAGAAATTTACTTATATCTAACTTATTCTAATCTCCACAGGAAAACTGTGCTTATGATTGGATTCTACAACCCGAAAAACATAAAGTTACACTAATTATAAATCCAACATAGTCTAAAATATAATATTCTATCTCACTAGCTGAGTTCGAAATTGCCGTAACCTGTTTTCTCATCACATTTGTACATTTAGACGAACAATGTTAATTTATGTCGCAACACTTCCTCGTAACACAATTATGTAAGTTATTTTTATAATTATTGTTCAGCATCATTATCCGTAATTTCATAAGTTATATGAATCTTTCTGACATTGTCTTTTTTATTAACTTTAATCGTACAATTTACTTCACCTACATGTTATGTAATACAAATTATTTTCTTTTACTTTAGAACTGAAGCATATCATGCCACTAGAACAAGATTTCCTTTTTCCAAATGGATCATGAAGAATATTAAAAAAATACATAATTTATATCTTCCGAAGGTGATCGGAAACTACTAATGTGAAAATTTTCTTGTACACCCATGATTAAAATGTAAAACTGTAAAACTTGATTCATGTGGCTCACCTTATGATATATAATCACATACGTACTCAGTTATAGGTTATTATAATTATTATTATAAACTTATCTCTTTGTAACAATCATTTTTACCACTCAAAGTATCATATATATATATATATATATATATATATATATATATATATATATATATATATATATACACAGTCCGCTCAGAAAGTAACGGATAAATTCATTAATTCATTAATTCACAATTCATAATTCATTAATCGTTAATTTGTGGTTAAAATCCTGCGACACGTCGATGTCTTATTTTGATTCTGGACTTTATGCTGTGTCGCACATGTAGATCGCGCTGCGCTCTTTCCGGATATGAGGTCAAAGTTCATATTTCTAAATGGCAACCCTGTATGTTCTTCACAGAAATCAATGCAACTCTTTCTCCTGAGTTCAAAAATGCCGCATATATTGAGATTATTTGAAACAGTATGCCCGATATTAATTATTAAATGTGGCATAACCACCACTTACGAATTACGCTTTCGGTTAAGTTCTAGACAATTCTATCAATTATCCCTAAAATCTAACACAGAGATAAGTTGCTGGTGTAGGTCAAGGTTGGAATTACTTAGAAAAAGGTCAATGCGCTTTAATCTAATTTCTATCTGCCTCTCTCACACTTATTGTAATTTTCTGTCTTTCTCTTACACATGTAAATCTGTATGTAAGCTAGAACTACTTAGCTGTAGAAAAAGATCATAACACACCTATTTCTCGCAATCTCCAGTTTTCTAAGCCGTATTTATGGTCTCTTCATCATCGACACGGAAACAACACAATATAAAAAACTAATACATGGTTAAGTTTGGTATGCAGCGGTATTTAGTGGTTGTATGTTGCATTACATCTGTATTAGTAATAGGTGATTTAATTAACTCAACTTATCTTATCCTTCACGCAATACCCATGAAGGGTAGGAATTTACAATCTTTATCCATCATTTCCTATCTCCGCATACCTCCCTAGCTTCCGCAAGATTCATACATTGTCTTTTATATGCCTTTTTATTTTTAAAATTCCTCATCCTTTTTTCCTTTATCATACATTCTACTACATTACGCTAAGTTTTACGCGACCTACCAGGCACAGCTTTATCTCTAACGGCACGCACATATATTTGTTTCGTTAATCTTGCGTTGTTCATCTTTTCAACGTGGCCAAACCAACGTAATGTACCACTTTCATATCTATCCATCATCGTCTCTATCTCGGCATACTACGTCATTATGCACTCATTCTTTATCTTGTCCCCTCTTGTTTTACTACACGCGCTTCTCAGGAGTCTCATTCCCGCGGCATTTATTCTTCTTTCGTGCTTTTTTTGATTTACTCCATTATAGATTGCTCGTTTTGCAGCTAGGCTTGTGCTTTCTTTTCTCATTATCGTCCACATACTTCCAATCACTTTCCTCAAGCATCGACCTTTCGTCCAATCCCGCCTTCTATTGTACCATCTGAAGTAAACATTCTATATAGATATATCAGCTCGTATGCTTGCTCCATAATTTCATCTTGCAGAGTAAATACTATACACTCCTTTCCACCTTCCTGATTGAACACCACAATCTTAGTTTTGCTCACGTTTACCTTTAGGTCCATGCTCTCACAGACTGTATCAAACTTCCTCAGAGCATTTTGTAGCTTATCCGCACTGTCACTTGGTAAGACTGCCATCTGCATACACCAGAAGTCGTACATTTACGTCGCCGACCATTAGACCATTTGTATAGGTACATGCTTGTCTAACACATTTATTCATGTATACATTGAACAACCATGGTGACATCACACAGCTTTGTTGCACTCCTTGCCCAATCTTAAAGTATTCACTCAGACTCCTCTCACAAATGCCCGTCTATCGTTGTAAACTGCTCTTATTCCGTTTATTAGACCTTTATTTACGTCATGTTTATTTAATATTTTCCACAGCGTCTCCATATTCACTTTGTCATACGTTTTCTCCATATTTACAAACGGACAATACAGCTTCCTTTTACACACAAACACTTTTAGACCACCTGCTGGAGAGGAACCATCTGATCCACATATCCTCTCCCTGGCATGAAGTCAGCCTGCACATCCCAAATCTTAGTTTGTGCAGTTTGTTCCTCTTACCTCTATATACTTATATTGTGGCACAATGATCGGGCTCTTCTAATCTCTCGGCACTGTTCCACACTTAAGGCATACATGGAATCACACAATCTTCGTATAAGTTTTGCACCTCCATACTTTAGCATTTCACCAGTGATTTTATCTACTCCTGCTCTCTTGCCGTTTTTCAACCTTCCCATCGTTTTTTCTGCTTAATTTATCCCAATATCCTTCTGAGTATTATTCACCATTCCTTATACATTATCCTTATTTAAGCATCAGTCATAATTTCCTCACAATCGTCCCATACTATTTCGTTGCTCATGTTCGTCACTCCTGTAGCGTTCTGTTTTGAGTTAAATTTTGATTTTAATTTCCAGAAGAATATTTGTTGGTTGCACACTGCTTTACTCACATTCAACTTTTTACTCACCGCATCTGCGTACTTCATTCTCGCACCATTATCCAATAGTCTGTCGACCCTGATTCTGGACGTTCGTACTACGTTTGTTTCTCTCCTCCAGACCCTAAACCCACTCTCCATACAATGAGAAAGTGGCCGATCCACACTCCGATCAGCGCGTTACTTTTGTGTTTAAGTCGTTCATCATACACTATCAAGTCTATCATACTTTTAGATTCACCTCTTTGCCATGTATACACACGCACATTTTTATGTTTAAACCACGTATTAGACACAAACACGCTTCTCTCCTTATAGACGTTCACTAGGCGTTCACCATTCTCATTGACACTTTGGTCTCCGAACTCTCCTCGAACGAGTTCAGTATGTTCTCTCTGTACAGCCACCCACCCGTTTATATCCCCCACTATCATCACTCTTTCGTTTAGCTTACACACGCTCAATAGGTTCTTTACTTCATTCCAAAAGTTCTCACGCTCCTGGTCTCTTTTTCCGTTCACCGGTGCATAGCATGCAATAAGAAAGATTCTACGGAACTTCACTTTCATTCTAACCCAATTTATTCGAGATACCAATTCGTACTGTTTAACTCATTTTTTCACCCTTTTACTTACATTCACCACAACTCCTTTTCTGCCATGCACTTCAGTCGCAACTCCTGACCACAGCGCAAGTCTGCCATTCTTCATCTCCACAGCATCCTTTCCTTTGCGCTTTGTCTCCGATACACACAAAATATCAAGGTGCATTTTGTACATTACATTCGCAATTTCAAATTCTTTACCATGCATACCTCTAACATTCCACGTACCGAATCGCCATTCATTACTTGCACTCTCGTTATCAAATGGACCTGTCTGTTTCGACCTTGACCGCCCTTGTAGCCAGGTCAATCCAAGGCAATTATATTCCTCTCTTGAGTAATGCCATAGCGAGTGGTTACTGGCCAAATCGTGCCCCGGACGATGTAGCATTCCCTACTAACGGCATCCTCCTACTATCAGACAGTTATGTGTCTACTGCCCCGACACGTAAGGAAGTAATAAGTAGAAATATGTAAATAATAAAGCGTATACTTACTGTATGAGTATTTAAATGTACATATATACATATACATATTTTTCTCATAGATACCCTTCACCGGGCTTGCTATTATTTGTTTGCGACCAAATGCTTTAGTTATCCTTAATTTAGATTTCCGAGGTATAGTTAGTTCCTTGTTATTTAATTCAATATTTATTTATCAAATCGTTTATTATTGTCGCGAACCGACTTTAATTGCCTACTTTTAGGATTAATTAATTACAATTAAGATCGAACATAGTAACAAAAAAATAAAAGTTAGCTTAAATTTTGAATTTGCAGTCAAGCAAAAATATAGTATAAGACAATATCCAACACAATGTTATAATTTAACTTAGAATCACATATAGTACCAAAAATAAAAGTTGGAGCAACCTTCAAATTTGAGAATAAAGAAAAAATGTTCAAAAACTTATCACATATATACGGATCTGCCATGCATAGGCACATCTTTTGTATTTTAGGTGATTTACAAAAATACGTTTGCATATTTTTTTCTATTTCATCAAGAAATAAACAACAATAGACGAAATCATAAACAAAATGTGATTTTAGAGTAAAAAATGTAAAACAATTTTTTGTTATAGTATAAATTTGAAACGTTAGTCTGTCATTTTTCAAAGTTTAAGCGAGTTCGATTTACACTTATTACTTTAAACCTAATACTTACAAATAAAGCATTAAAACATCCATATTTGACTAAAGTAATCTATTTTAAATAAACTGTTGAAAAGGGTTTTCAACATTTTCATGGCACTGAGCCAATTTTATGCAAAAATAGTTTTCTGAAATCCAATATTTTCCCTGATCAAATTTTGCAGCTATTACGATCACAATACCATATGATTATAATATTTTCGATATTTTTGTAGGGGTTTTTGATAAAAGCAAAATATAATAAAAATGTATTTCGTGAATAAATCTCTAACCTCGTAATTGAATTTCTTCCCTTTTGGTAAATAGCACACTTTCTGTAAAATATTTTGATAGATTGATCTTCATTGCTCGAATTATTGCATATTCTTACGTTAAGCTAAAAGCAAATATGTAAATTCATTCGTGTCTGTGCTATAATGTGTCAAGATTGGTTTTATTCGGTTATTCGCTTATGTAAAGTACTTTAGATGATTTAAATCACATCTTATAAACTTGAGAAAGCTAGCAAACGTCAAGTATAGTTCAACGAGCTATAAATAACAAAAAGGACGAAAGTGAATTAATCCAAATGAATAAAACCTAAATCTACTGGTCTAATTAGACAACAGAGAAATGCAAGTTTAAATCCATCAAGCTGTATTGTGCTGCTAATTTGGGACAAATAATCTTGGAGATAGCTATTTTAATGACATGATTAGTTTAGACTTTGCAAGTTTACAGAAAGGTTTTAATTACATGTTACAAAATATTTACTAAAATGTTAATTACACTGTTAATTGACTATGTAGTTATTATTAATTTATTAATTAGAGTTTGAGCGACAATATTACCTAGCCCACATATACCCATTTTGACATTGCTCCTTAGTCAAAAGTATATCATTATGTATGTATAAAGTGTGATTAGTTTCAGATGCCCTAATGGGATTAGTACTGCTCATACATGAAACTAAGTGTGACGTAGTAATGTGTAAGCACTTTATTGACAATAAAACCATCGTTTTAAAACAGGATGAATACTGAAAGTGCTTGCGATTGAAGTCTTATCTGTGTTCAACAGCACTTCAAAAATTTCATGGATTTATGTCAATAAATCCAATCCATTTCGTTCATTATTTTACACTTACCTCCTTTACGTTTACTAAAACAAATTGGAAAATTACAACACAAAAATAAACTTTTAAATTGTTTACTAAGTATATTGCTAAAAGTTAAGAAAATTAGAATTTAATGTAGATATTAAAATCGATATCAAGGAAAATAGAGATTGTAATTTTACATCTCATAGTCTCATCTGTGACATTTAAATGTATAGAGCCTTAGATTATTAATCGATATTAAAGGTTACGATAAGCTTTTTATTTTAACTGCATTTACCATTAAACATGACGGAATTTGCAGATAATTGATGACTACCATTCTAGCGTCTAGTTCTTTATCATAAATCTACAATTAAAAGTTGGCGATTAAAAATATTTCTTGATTGGCAAACACTATTGCAAGTTAAAGTTTGAGTAATGTAACGCAAGGAATACTTTAGGCGTAAATAATAAGGTTGGGTGACTTTCAGATGCACTTCGAAGATTACGTTTGAGCCGGTCAGCTTTTTAATGTAACAGTAAATATTTAAGAACTGACACGACTTAAAGTCAGCTTTGCTTTCTCCACGACAAAAACGCAGCGATAAAACGAAGGCTTTATCTCAACCAAGTTCAGATAGCGACACTAACGATCAAATGAAATCAATAGCATACGTATCTGTACAATCTATCAGTAACGCAAGTATTAAACAAAGATCATTTGGTATCAGAAAGTACCATATTTGTCATTAGCGTCAATCTCTAACTTTACGGTGACTACACATATAACTTAACAAAGTTTAATCCGAAGCGACAGGTGTAATAACATTCAACCTCAACCTAGCTTGTGTTAAAATTAAAATGACAAAATGTCATTCAGCTTTAAAGTGACATTAATAACTTGAACTTCGTTCAATTTAAATTAGTTTTGGTTTCAGTTTCGCAACACAAAATATTAGTAAACTTAGAAAGCGAATTTTACATTTCAAACCGTACATTGTTTTGTGGAAAACTAATAACTAAAACTACTTGAGTGTAAGCATGTACAGCACGTGACAACACTAGGTTTAGTCGGTTATATTAAAATGTACAAAATAGTTATACCAAATATAAGCATTGACACGTTAAGTATTGATTTTAAAATGAAACGAAATCATTTCCCAATTTTTTGTATCATATCTAGATGTCAGAAATGTATATGGTTTTAGTATGATTTTGCATTTATCAGAAACTGGGGTCACACAGTAAACGCAAAATAAAATACTCATTTTTTTTTAATTTTGTGCTGACGAATCTATCTTGATCGGTCGAGCAGGATTTAGAATGGCTTACGTTAGTTTACAAACAGAAAATGCATGGCAACCTTAAACCACACCGCTTATGAACAGCACAAAATGGAAATAGACCTTGAACCATTAAGTTATGTAGGTTAATACTAACATAAGCCATTATATCAAATGGTTTTCATAAACTTTTGCTTGGATTCGCAAGGACAAGAGCAGTATGGATATACATTTATATTAGTGACAATTTTTATCTTAAAAACTAAACTGATTGGCGTAACTTATTTATTGTAAATTAGCTTAATCATCTCATACGTAACCTTTTCATTTGCTGCACTTTTTCGAGTTATGATCTTTATTCTTATTGCGGACGCTACAAACCTGAATTGAAATTACTTTTTGTTAATTTCACATGCTTACAAAGAATAATATGTAACGAAAGATTTCTTTGTGCCATAGATATAATTACCAAGACAAAGTTTAAGTTGATCCGGTAAAAACGTATAACGTTAGGGTTAACCCTATTGCTATATACAGTGTATTCGATCAAACATACTTGTGAGAAACAGTCTCTACACGCAGAAACGGTTAAACCAGCAAAACTTGAGCGCCACTGAAAACTGAAGACGCGGCTTTTATAGCTACATATGTTTTTAATTAGCAAAAATTGTTGATGGTGTACCATACTTATTTGGTATCGTACAAATTTAATTATTTTAGTACAATTATATTTAAAAAGTTTTCTTTAGAGTAGACTATTAGGTCACAGCTAGTGGTGTGTGTGTGTGTGTGTGTGTGTGTGTGTGTGTGTGTGTGTGTGTGTGTGTGTGTGTGTGTGTGTGTGTGTGTGTGTGTGTGTGTGTGTGTGTGTGTGTGTGTGTGGTGTGTGTGAGTGTGAGTGTGTATGTGTGCGTGTATATGTGTGCGTATTTATGTGTGTGCATGTATGTGTGTGTGTGAGTGTGCATATGCGTGAGGTGTGCGTGTGCTTGTGCGTTTCTGTGTGCGTGTGCGTGTGCATGTGAGTGTGTGTGTGCGTATGCATGCGTGGGCGTGTGCGTGTGTGTGTACGTGTTCGTGTGCGTGTGCGTGTGCGCGTGGGTATGAGTGTGTGTTGGTTATCTGTATGGGAAAAGCGAATTTTACATTCATGTCTATTTGTTACAATTACAACAGCAGTGATGAATATTACTATTTTATGGTTAGTATAAGAATAAATTATTCGAAACCGACACGATGAAGACGCTGGCTGCTTCCCAATTTGAACTTCCCGCCACGGTTGGCTCTAATTGTCGTTTAAGGAAAATACTGGAAGATAACATATTAATGCACGAGTTTAGTTTCTGGGTTGGTATGTTAATTATTACTTATTATATAAAGTAATAATTTTTACGTTACATTACATAAAGGAACATATCCTAGTAATTGTAGTTGCTAAGTAGTAATTAATTTCGTGAATTGAACATTAAATGGAATTAATTGTACGGTTAAATATGGTTTCAAATATGAGTGGTTATCAATCGGATTTTCAATGGAATTTTATTGAGTAAAAATGATGCCTTAAATGGAATCTTACGGGATGGAGTGGTCTCTTGGTCTTAGGGGTGTATTGGATAATGACAAATGAGGGAAACTGCTAATTTCTTGATAGGACAGGGGCGTCGCAATTTGGAAGAAAAGTTTTGATTTAATGTGAGTAATGAGAACGTAGGTAAACAAAAATGTGCGATAGATGTGTATTGGTATGCGGATGTAAGCGTAATAAGGCAGGTGGTGACAGTGGTGGTGGAATGACGGAATGGTATTTTTTTTTGTAATTTTATTTTTATTTCTATATTGATTGGGGGGGAGGCACTAAAGGTACTCTGGAACTGTAGAGGAAGAGAAGAAGGGTTTGTTGTCCTTCACGAGTTCTCTGAAGAGGAATGTGAAGAAAATAATTTGAACTTAAAGTATTAATTATTCGCCACCAATTTGTGTTGTATCGTCTCAGAAATTAAGACTTAATGTGTTACTTTATTTTTTCCATCACATTCATAACAATAACTCAATTACCATGAATTTGTACTCATCAGGCTCAAGACTTCTTTCTGATAACAGCAATTGACAGGCTTAGATGTGAATGGAAATGAAATCTAATATTGTCTACATTTAGCATTTACGCGAGACGGTCACGTCTGAATGTCTTGTGTTAACATCAACAAGGAATTGTTGATAGTTAAATAAGCCTGGCCATTCTGACAGTTATCAAATAAATTGTATAGTTGATATATAATATTCAATTAGAAGTTCAATAAATAGTGTGTTAAGCTAATCTTATTAAACAAATAGTAGCTAATCCGCGCTTCAATTTAGAAAACTTGGCAAAATAAACTGCCATAGGTACATTTCATGATTAAATATACAGCGTGTTACGCACAAATAATTAAAATTGTATTTAGTGTAAAACTCTTGGGAAATAATAATACGGACCGAAACAAGACAAAACAAAATTCTAAAAAATAAAGAAACTTAAACATACGGGGATGTGAGATAAGGCTAAGTAAAACACAAAAAATTAACAATCTTCAAATAACAAAATAAATCACAACAAAAACAAAATGTGCACCACACATTCGCATCAATCCAAGAATATCTTTCAATCATCAAATCCCTGCTCGGATACAAGGCACTGTGTCTCCAACAGCACTCTTACTAGAGGTATCAGACACAGTTCCTAACGCTCCTTCCATATCCATTTATTAGTCGCCCCTTACGACAAGCAATTGGCCTCTGCTGTAGGAAAATTCTAAGGCCGTCCCTAATAAGCTAACAAATACTCAGACTAACAAAAAGAAAGTGTGACCAATAAAAATGTTTCTCCTCAGGAAGGATGTAGTTCGCGACATATAATTACTTTACCTTTGGGTCTGAAACCTTTGTTAGTAAAGAAACTACCCTAAATCGTCCTTATATATTTTTCGGGTACTTAACACCGAATGAATGTATTAGAAACCGTTTTTATGTCCACTAATTGACGGATAGGGTAGTACTAAAACAGGGCTTGGTTACTGGTAGGAATCGCGGAATAGTTAACAAACACCGATGTCAGGATGCGAGATAAATAAGGCTGGTCAGGTACAGGTAAATTTGTATGAGAATTATTGGCTGGTATAAATTAAAATGAAATAAAAGCGCAGGTATGAATCTAATCCAGTAACAGGTGTATCAGAAATAAACGCAAGCATAGAAGTATAAAAGTAAGTTTTGAAACCGAGCTGTCTGGTATTTATGGCAAAATGAGACGGGAGTGGAAAAGGCTTGCGCAAATGGTTGGATTTGTAAGCAAGACAGGAATGCAGTTGCGCGGAAGTACCTAGGAAGTACGTTTTAATAGGAATTATTTTCTAGGATAGGGAAATTGGTTTTGGAAGGATTTTTAGGATCATTACAACCGTGATCTACTTAAAAGTTTGGGGAATAACAAGAAGATTTGGTGCCTTATGCTCAGTCGTAGATTAAAGAGGGCCAGGTTCTTAAAATTATCGATTTGTCTTACTAACCAAACAATATTTGCATGTACCTAGATATGTTCGCTTTAAAATTGGGGTTGCTATTTCCTGAAACTAATAGTTAAATACTCGAACGCCAACCTGTTTTTAAATATGGAATAAACAAGTAAACCATTATACAATAAAATGAAAAGAAAATTTCTACAATAACAAATTTTATTAACACAACCTACATTTAATTATAAACGGAATACCTTAATGCTAATGTTAGTAACGTTATAATCTAATGAATAATTAAAATTGTGAGTAATTAATGGAATCAGAATACCTTATTCTTGGCCACACTGTAGAAAAAGAAATGGATGCCTGCTGTGTCAGTGTTTTGGAAAATCGTTGCGTAATATTACTTCAGGTTGAAGTAAATCTGGATTTGTATGCTTTATAATTCCCGAATGAATAAATTTGCAGGATTAAAGTGCTTTAAAATCCCACTTCCCATTATCGCAAGTGATTACCTCTCTCTTGATTAATCGTACTAATACCGTAAATTGGATTAACGGTAAAAGGTGAAGCTAAAGTAAAAAATTAAAATAAACGTAAAAGAAGAAAAAAGTGCCTGAAAAAAAAAGCAAACGTCCCAAACATTGTAAAATAGCTTTATGTAGCTCACCATACAATTTGTAGCACTTTTAATAAAAAATATTTAACAAAGTAAAAATGGATGATACATCCACCTTCTTAACTCAACCAAAAACGACGCTAAGGCGGTCTATTTTGTCAGGTTGCGATGACGCACCCTGTATATAGAATGTTTTAATGACGTATATTACGTGTTTTAAGCACGAGTGTATTGAGTTTGAACGAAAAAAAAAAAAAAATTTTGTGTATATGTATATAATGTGTGTGGGTGTATGATACGCCACTGGAATTTTAGGAAAGATATTATTTAGTATGTAGAGACGTGTATTTGAATGTTATAAAGACTTTAGTGTTGAAAGAATTAAATTCTGATGAATGTAAATGTGAAGAGAAATTTGTCCATGGGACGATAATGCTTCCCACTGGATTGCTTCTGTTTTGCTGATAAAGAAAGGAATGTTGTTGGAGGATAAGATGGGGAATCTTGATTAGAAAATGTGAAGAATAAATGTAGAATGTTTTAGAAAATACGTAGAGAAAGATTGGGTATGTTTAAGTGATAATTTCAGAACGTTTTGTAATGTTGTGCAATTGTTTTGAGAATAAATGTGTGTATATGGAATTTGAGACATTAGACTGTACTGATTTTTACAAATGTTGCGGAACGAGATCGAGCGCAAGTTGGAGATAACGGTTAAAAGTTGTGTAATGGTCCAGAGGGGCCACTGAATGAATGTAATGACGGAAGATGGTTTCTTCATGAAGTAAGTAAAATTTGTAAGTGAAAACAAATATGGCGATGTATTGTAATTACACGCGTGCTTGTGTAGAGGGAAGCAGTTGTTGGACGTATGTAGTTTTGAATGAATATTATTGGAGAATATAACGCGGAAGGAAGACATGTTTAAAGATGGATGACTGAAGTTATAAATAGGGAAGTCACGAGATTGACGAGTTAGTAATTAGTTAGTTGAAGTTAGAGGTAGGAAGTGAGGCTTTCGGTTTTGGCTGTTGCTTGTGAAGGTTGGCGGAAGGCGCGTGCGAGTTAGTGTGGGGATAGACTGTGACGGAGTGGGATTATGTTTGTGAAATTTTAATGAAGCAGTAATTGTTTAATTAACTGCGTTACCCGAATCGGGGATAAATTGAAAAGACATTCATAAACAATACCATAGTTAGAAATTGACGTTGAAGGTAAAAATTAGTTTGTTTATCTTCAAAGAAAATAATAAAAGTGCGAAAGCAGATTTAAATAAAGTTAACAGTTGTTACGTAATAGTAGTATCAAGTTTAGCGCGCATTTTGATAACCAGATTTAGTTAAAAGTATTTATGAGACCACCTGTTAAGTGAACGAAGGGTTCATTGTATATTAAGCCAAAGTTTAAGTAACGTTATATGACATTGAAAGTTTCATTTATATAAGGAACTAAATTGGTGTAAAGGTTGCAAGAAATTTTAATAGGCAACCAAAGGTTTACCGTTATTACGTGTTATTAGACTATTTGTGGGAGTAATAACCTCGCGTAAGTGAACTAATCGCGAGTGCACAGAGGATTAAGTTTTGTTAAGCCTTGTGTAATGTGCTTCAGGCAATTTTATGCAGTACCAATGGACTACATATAATTAATTTACGGAAGAAAGAAGAAAGAAAAGCCAAGGAGTAATGGACGATCTTAAGTAAGGTTTATATTTAAGCATTTTGAAAATTTAGTAAAGCACGATTATCTCTTTGGTTTAGTTCATTTGTTTAATGTGTTCAAATATTCATTAGTTTTGAAACGAAAAGATAATCGTTCTTGAATCACACTTATTGTATGGCTTGTTTAGTATTAAGAATTTCGCAGAAATTGATAGTGACGTGTGGTTTTGATTTTCAACCACGTTGTTGAGTGTAATATATGTAAATATATTTGTGTGTTTGATTATTTTATGCAGGACAATATATATATTTATCGTTAAATGTTTTATTTTGCTGTTTATTTAAACAGGTATGAAACACAGATGTAACATTCACTTAATTGGTGATCTTGTTTTGATAATTTTAAAAGTAAGCTTTGCATATTTTCATTTTAATTTTTCAAATTTAAGGAACAACCTGATAAGTCTTATTAGCCAGGTTGATTACAAAATTTTTATGTCAGTTTCATTAGAGCAATGCAATATTAATAGATCAGCTGTTAGTTTAAAAACGTCATTGAGGATAATAAAAGTTTGAGTTTTGAAACCGTAAATGTTTACGAATGTCAAATATTATAAGAAGTAAAGTAACTTTAAAAGATAGCGTTCATTGAATGAATTTGAGTGATAAATTTTATTTAGAAGTTTTCAAAATTAATTATCGAATATTGAATGACAAGATATTTTATTCATTAATAAATAGGAACTCAACGTTATATGTGTATACGGGGGATACGCAGAAAATATTCAGTTACCGTATTATAACTTTTGTTTTGGATATTTTAGTTTACGAGGTGTGTTCTAAAAGTTGTTAATGACCTGGGTAGTGCAAAATTTATTTGAGTTGAATTGTTTTGGACGAGTGTTTGTTTTATAACCTTCGTATATGAGTTTACCGAGTAAGCACAATCCTACTTTCCACAATCAAGTAGGGTTAATTAACATCCAGCTTAAGACAATTATTTCAGCGAAGTATCGATTGTGGTGGCGCCTAGAGACATATTTTCCCGATTTGAGCTATTTGAGTATAAGTATAAGGTGTTTGAGCTTAGTAAACATTCATTTTACTTATTATTTCGACCACGCCCATCTCCCTGTTAGCTGGCTTGGCAACCCGCTTACATTAGTAAGCCTACACGACGCCTAGTGCGGTTTGGACGTGTAACAATTTTTCATGAACATGTGTAGATTCAATGTCCAAACTAAATGCATACGAGTTCTAATTAAAATAATTAAATGCATATTTTATGCAACTATATATGTAACTCACGCTGCGCGAAATGCACGTTAAGTTGCCTACATAGAGGAGAATTAACAACTGTGGACCAAAGCAAATCCTCACCGTTTACAAGAAAAAAGACCTCAGATTAAGTTTGGCTTTAATTTATGGTGCGGTGTTATTGGTTCGCAGCTTGTTGGGTCATTTATTTTTAATGGGATTTTAACTGGAAGTAGATATTTGCAATTTATAAGGGAAAATTTTAACCATATCCTAGATGAGTTAAATTTACAAACCCGTGCAAATATGCAGCGGTATCAACACAACGGTGCCTCGACCCTCTATCAGGCGCAAGTTAAAAGATATTTAGATGAAATTTTTCCAAACTCGTAGATGGGCAGAAATGATTGTGTTTTATGGGCTGCACCTTCCCCTTATCGTTCACTTTTAAAATTTCTTGTATTTGGAGTAATAAAACATCCCGTATATATGCGATCATATGCAACTCAGCAGGAGCTACAGGAAGCTTCTATTAATCCGTTTAACAGATTAGATGGGCGTAAAATTTGGAAGGCTGGTAACTCCGTTCTGAAGACGTGTGGCATGTGCGTCGATAATGATAGTAGACATTTCGAACACTTACTATAAATTTCTTTTGTTTTCCATGGCCAGATATGATTTTTGTTAAACCTAATAATAGAAAAACGGGTATTGTGCTTTCATTTATTAAAATAAGTGACACAACCCTTACATCATTCCAAAAAAAGAATGCCATATTAAAATATGTCATAGCCAACTATGGTTTCCATTAAAAAAGATTCAAAAATTCAAAATGCTAAGCAAAATTTAAAAAAACTACCACGGTGACGTTATTATTTTGGAGAAGTTTACTTTTTTACAAATACCTAGTAAGCCATGCATTTTCTTAAGTCAACAAAAGCGTATCTGGATTAGTCTTCTAAAGAAGCAAATCTTTCCGATTTAAGCAAATGTGTAACTCTCATGGTTTCCAAGATACCCCTAAAAATAGTGAAAAACACTCACACTGTATATATATATATATATATATATATATATATATATATATATATATATATATACATATATATATATATATATATATATATATATATATATATATATATGGGTTTCGGTATATTCCCACGCGATGCTGCTGTGATGTAGTTCTGATAAAAGCTGCGTTTATTTTGGTGACGTCTTATTTTCAAGCCTTTTACTTCTTGATCCGTCGCCAACACGTGGAATATACCCGAAACCTGAGAAACGTATATATATATATATATATATATATATATCTCCTTGTTTCTCGGTGTTAGATCGCGTATTACATTTAATCTCTATAAGTGACATAGAGACTAAAAGTAATACGCGGCCCAACACCGAGAAATACAGCAGAGCCGCGTAAAACTGAAAACAACCATATATATATATATATATATATATATATATATATATATATATATATATAGTCTAGTCTAGTTTTTGGAGAAACGCTGTTGTTTATTTCATTTTCTGAATCTGCTTTGAATTCTGGGTAAATCGCATGTACCAAGTCCTATATCTAAAGTCAACAGATCTCGAGGAATTTACAATTGAACGTATCAACAATTAAGGCCGTATCAAGGAAGGCGGCCTTTGTTTTCTGTCAAAAGGAACAACTTATTCAAAAAACATAACAACAAATCAAATCAAATGTTCAAAATGTGCACCATTTGCGGCTTGACAATAGCCAAGGCGATGAATAAACTGTTTTTGCACATTTTCAACCACCTTTGGAGTTATGGCACGCATTTCTCTTCTGATTTTTTCTTTCAAAACCTCCAGATTGTTTGGCCGATCGACAAATAATTTTGATTTGAGATAACCCCCCACAGAAATAAAACATGTACCTATTGTTTATGGATCACCTGGGAGACGATTATTTTGCAAGTGTTCTTAATAGTTTTATAAAGACAATGTTTATTTTTTTTTCGTAAATATCTTGAATTCTGTTGACTATAGGTATAGGGCATGGTACATGAGATTTACTCAGAATTCAAAGCAGATTAAGAAAATTTCATTTGACAAAATCAAGTTGGTGGTCGTAACTACCACTAAAAGAACCGCGGTCAAAAATCAAATAGACGTGTCCGAGCATTTCTCCAAAGACTAGACCCTTGAACTTTCGAATTGAATTTAGACATAACTTTTGGGACTACTATATGTATACGTATATATATATATATATATATATATATATATATATATATATGGAATGATTCTAAATAGAGTAGCACAAACGGTACCAAAGCATCCAGATGAAAAAATAAGGCGAATGAGCTAAATATACCTTATACCAAACTTTCTACCCCTGAGGACAAACAGGGCTTGAATGTTGAGAGCCAACACATATTTCCTTCAATTTATCTAGAACCATGTGGTGTAAAGCATTTATATTTGGTACAGAAATTTGTCTAGTACTGACATACTTATCATTAATATTGTTTAAATATCCACTAGAGGCGATGATGTCGACTAAATGCAACATATTAATCTAAAAATTTTTTCACCCTGTATGAAATTATATATTTTATTCACATTTTAAGACGGAACAACTAAAAACAAACTATTTTCTAGTTTGAATTTGTTTGATAAAAAGCAACGCATCAATCTTTAATAGCAAAGCTTTTCTGGTAAAGTAATCTTAATAAATGTATTTTGAAGGAACAGTATACGTTATTTAACAAATAAAGTTGTGACTAATATAAATAATAATATCTTAATTGAAAACTACCTACTGTAATCACTAAGGCACATAACGTTGTCTTGAAGTAAAAAATTTCTGAAGAATATTTTCAAATTGGTTCCCATTTTCCTGTAAACAATCTAACACCACGATTAAGGTTATTACGTACTCTTGTTAATATTTCTAGGTTGGTACGAATTTGGTCAGCGGCGCGAAAGATTTTGACGCAATTCTTCAGCAGCATTAACAATACCTCTCAGGTGTCCCCATAAGAAAAACCAAGTGCCGTAATGACCGGTGAACGGGTAAGCCAGTGTACGGAGCCCCAAATAACTTGTACAGCTAGCGGTGTATCCTCTGATAGTATTGGGAGATTTTCATTTAGAATTCGAAGATAGTCTAGCCCCGTCAGCCGACGGGGAAGAATAATTGGACCTATTAGAGTATTTTCAGCAATTCCTGCCCATACATGTACACTAAAATTGTGTTGAAATTGTAACGTGCAAAAATAGGATCGATTGTATCATTTTATCTGGTTAGTGTTTCTAAAAGCTACCTTAAATAAGTACCTGCGACTTAAATATTTAGTAATGTGTTTTAAGCTTGCTCGTATCTATTTCTTTACTATGATGCATTGAATGATTTCTTTCAGCACTCTTACACTTCTACGTAAATACAAAATTATTCCTTTACTGTAGCTAATCTCTACTTCACATATGATTTTCTTTTATGGCGTGTACGTTTTTACGTTATACGAAAATAATTTCTCTCTCGTATCCACCTTTGTATTTCAAACGCTTACCCGTTTTTAGTTCCCTTAGTTTAACGTATTAAAGCTTTCTGTAGTTATTTGTCATTAAAAAAAATTAATTTCAATTAATACCTATAGCGCCATCTCTGAAATGTACGCAGTTCTGGTGATTGGTATATTTCTTAATAAATACACTGTATAAATAACGGTTCTGTTAACAATACATAAAATGCTATTGTGGTAACAAAGGAATATTTTTCAAGTTGTAAAACTGTTCTTGTGGCGTTGGCTTTCTTTTCAAAACCGCCAGTTGAAATTTCTAGAAATTTTTTCTGTTTCTATTTCGTAGATGTTAAGCATAATCTTGTTTGGAAAATTTTCACAATATAGTATGGATTTGTTGTATAGAAGTAATATAATCATTATAAGGGCGGATGGAATAGAAATATTTTACTCCACCCACACATTTTCGGTGAGCCGTATCAGATCTTGTCAACCTGGTTGTAATTAGACCTTCTCTTTCAGGTTTAAAACACACGAATTTCATACTACTCCAAAGAAATGGATGTCAGCAATTGGTTAAGACATTTACACTAATGCTCGGATTCGACCTTAGAGGTAACACCTTCTCACTGAATAATCACCGTTCTAATCCTTTACATTCGTTTTAGCACTTAAATATCCATATAACCTTACCGTTACGGTTACATCAAAGTTAACGTTTACATTTGGTTTTGGATTTATTGATGTAACAAGATTACCCGTTCTGGATCTCTCTGGCTTACCTTTGTTTGGATTGTACTGCTGATACACTACGGTCCGCTGTATTTAACGTACTTGGGATTGCATGATCGGTGAGGTTAAACCTGGATTGAAGTTGGTGAACTGGCTACCTAGAATAACGCATAAACCTTCGCAAACACAGGTCAGCTTTTTCCTTTCATCGCATGTATAAACTACCTTCAGCAGATTACGATCGCCTACAACGAAATTAAGTTCATTTACCTTATTTCTATTAGCAAGTATTTGACAAATATTTTACCCATGAATACAACTCGACTTAAATTGCCATCAGCGGGTTACGATAGCTTAGAACGAAATAAAATACATTTATATTAATTCTGTCAACGAGTGTTTGTTAAACATGTTACCTGTAGTGTCAGGTCGGTGTCAGCTTGATACCAGACTTCAGCTAATTTTAATACAATTCTTCTCATGTAGAACTGCTATATGTTGATTTAACCATTCTTTAATGTTTTACGCACACTCAACAAGCAACATTTTGGTTAATTTTTGTTAAAATTGTGCCACACCTAGTTTTCCAATTGTATTGAGGTAATTTAATTAAAAAGGGGTTTGTATTCAATTTTGTTAAACGAAAGATAAACTGAATTACTTAATTAATTTTTCTTTCTTGTAAATAACTGATTTAATAGGATTATTAAATCGGCCTTTTTAGGCTAAGATACGTAAAATCTTGCGTCGGCCGGGAGGTTTTTGGTATTATAATGATAAATAATAAATTACTGTGGGCGTATGTACAAGCTCACGACTTGCCCTCGTCAAGCTCATTTTAACTTATATATTTTTTTGTGGTTTTAGGGATAACACACATACCGTGAATAATTTATTTCATTTATTATTCATATATTTATATAGCTATACAATAACGTTTGGCTGATTGCCTACTTAGTTGGAAATTTAAAGAAAAAAATTAATTTACGTTTGTTGAGGGAATTGTCACTTAATTGCTATTCCTATTACTCCCTGTTTCAAGCTTTACAGGCTCTCTCCCTCGTTCAAGGAATAAGAACATATTTTCTATTCTTTCTTTCCTTAAAGCTTGTGGCACCTATTTCGGTTCTTTCCTCACGAACCAAATTCTAACTTAACTATTTTATCGATACCTCCAAAACAGCCATGCGATCCGAGTGCTCTGCGGTCTTCGAACTATTTGATAGACTTTCAGCCGAACTCACTGATTTCTCCCGTTTTATGCAGTGTGGTGGTTAGACACATGGCAAAATCTTGATGGACATGTTTCATGATAGTGTTCACCAGACCATGTATGACTGTAACGATGGTTCACTAAGCCATGTCTTTGAAAACATGCCTCATCGGGGAACAAAATATGAGATGAAAAATGTAACTTGTGTCTGGATTTGCAGTTAATTCTTGAACCGGCTAGTGGGGAAAAGGGCGTAAATGGTTATCATGAATCAAGTCCAAAACAAGGTTTTACGAAAGGTTACACTCTTCTTGTACTTGTTTGAGAATTTTCTTCTAAACTGGTAAGTATAGCTTCTTCATGGTTTACATTTCCGATATACCGTCTTTGTGCATTACCCTCACGCTTTTACCTGTCATAGTACAACCTTGTTGCGACAGCACAATTTTTGTGACATTGGAAAAATACTTGGAGCATGCCAACACACTCATTGTTAGTAAAATTATTTGCCATAATTACACAACTATCATATGAAACTGTTGACATTGACACATGAACACAAATATATCAAACTGTTTACTCAGCAAACTTGTTTCCGATTTATCAGGACCAGGATGTTGGCAAGATTGTGTTTACAGGAAAATGGGAACAGCTTTGAAAATATTCTTTCGAAATTACAGTAGGTAGTTTGAAATTAAAATATTTTTACTTAAATTAGGCGCAACTTTATTTGTTACATAACGAATACTATTCCTTCAAAGTACATTTATTAAGATTACTTCACACGAGAAAAGCGTTGTCATTTGATATTGAAGAGTGATGCGTTGACGTTTTTATGTTACTGCATCCATTGGCGCTGTAAAATTTCCGAAAGTATAGCAATACTTGAGAAGGGGTTTGGGATGTGGTGGTGAGCCGGACCATGGATGTTGGAGTGTTAGTTGCTTTTGAAGTGATACAGATAGCTTTGTGCACTGTAGGAAGAGCAATTTTCATCGAAAATCTCTTCGATGAGGATATCCTTATCGACGTGATAAATCACGCAGCAAAAGGGGAGATCTGGGAGTAGTCTTTGAAGTACGAGGACCAGAGAATTGAGTGAGGGTAACGATTGGATCACCGAGATGATAACGTAACTTAAACTGCGTACCATCTGGCAAGAGGGAGGAGGTTTTGAGAAGAAAGGTGTGGTTGTAGTTGAACGTCAAGTTTGTCCATGGAAGCTTTACGCAATTCAGGGAGCTGAAGAGGATTTACTGGGTGGTAATGGCTGTCGGGATATTCTCGAGGATAGGGAATAGGTTGAGAAACGGAATCGAGTGGTGGTAACCGGAAGGGCGAGTTCAGATGTAGGTATTGTATGTTTCTGTGTTGTGTGTGCAGGTTTTGTAGAGGTGATCGAGCGTGTGGAAATGTAAGAGTGTGCAAAGGTGATTAAAGTGTATGAGGAGTTGGATTAAAAACGAATGCCAGCAGAGGGTGGTGATAGGGTAAAGATGTAGACGTACGGCGGTGTGGGTGACCGGGCGTTGGGAAAATAACTGTGACCACCGTACTTTATCATCACGATTGGTGTTAGTTTAGGGGTCGTTTTAAAGAAAGGGTGAGTTTTCACAGAGGTACAGTTTCACACGCAGAGGAGAAAAGACTTGGAAATTATAAACTCAATAGGAAAGGATTGGAATAAGTAAAAATAAAAATATTTTGTATTGAACGGCGTCGATTTCCATTTCCGTTGCGACGGCGGTGTACTAGATACAGTCTTCTGTGTTGTAGCTATTTTTCATGTCGTGCTACTTTTGCGGTTTTTCTACTCTTGGTGTCTGGAAGATACTCTGTAGATACTCCTCCTAGACGGGCATCGCACTTATTAATTTAATTTAATTAATATAATAATAACTTACCTTTAATCTTTTTAAATTGTTCGAAACACGATCGTTCAGTTCGCAATCTATCTGTACAGTGATCGCTATCTTAACCGTGATGCACTATTTTATGTGAGCAAGAAGTATGTGGACAATGCTTTAATAATAACGGAAGTGGGAAGAAAATAGAATATTTCTTATTAGTAACAGATAATTAAGGAAATGGTTAATTAATGAATAATCAATTTGATAGCTGTCCTAAAGATTTTCTAATCGTTACAGCACGTCATAATGTGTTGTTGCGAAAGTCGGAGATCATTTCACTGGTAAAACTAATTTTATTTTTATATTTTAACTGATCACTAACTAGCATTAATTGAAAAAAACAGAATGTTGTACATTGTAAACTGTTGTGGAAGAAGTGTAACACATTATTTTTGTTTTTACTAAAAGTAATCTCGTAACTGCAGTTTAGTTTCATAAAACATATCCAACTTAGTTGTGAAACAAGAACTGTTGTTTGAAATTTTGTTTTTCTCTTGAAGAAAAACTAAGATATAAACGGAACTTATTTGCAATGTGCAGCTTTCGTTTGTTACCCACCCTCAATAAGAAGCACGGCTTACGTTTCTTTACGAAAAATTTAACACGCCAGACCTAAAATTTGTTTCTTTTAATGTCTGCCATTCTAAGTTTACATTAAGTAATTTAACCATAAATTACTTTTTTAGGACGTGGAATTAGAAAATAAAGCTCATTGACTAATTGTTTAATGAAAAAGTTCAACAAATGATTTGTTTGTTTATAATCCAATAAAATGTCATAAATCAGTGCGTAAATTTATGCAAATACCTGAATTGAGATGGTTGATAATACATATGAACACATATTCAGAAAGCGATTGATATGTCCAAAATTGTGAAATATTTGATCCTTGTGACAAGATCGTTGAAATGTAATTTACACCATTCGTTTTTGTGGAAACAGAATGAGAATATTAAACGTCCCCATGTCCAACATTTGTACTCGAGCATTGTTCACCTTAAGTAAAATCTGTGTTTGTAAATGGTACCTAATTAGTATCATCTCCCTTACAACCAAAGTAATATCATAGCAATACTTACTGTTGCACTTAACTAAAATCTACGTCATTTTATTTCTCATTATCTATGGTGTAATATTTTCCGAGCCCTTTTCCGGAAAACAGACACGTGAGTGTTCAGATCCTGGATTATAACTTCATTTTTTTTTCTTATCTAAAACGTCTCAAGAATACTGAACGAAGCTCAAATTAGTGATTATACGTAATTTAGTTTCGGGGTAACGGTGAAAGAGAGACCCGGAGAAATAAAGTTGTAATTAAAACCTATCTAATATGTTCGAATTCTTCTTTAAATACCGTAAATACTGATCTTAAAAATTTTAATAAAAACCGCCAACGTTGATTGTTTTTCTATAAATCACGTTACCTGCCATTGGTTAATAAAGCCTTTATTCTGTTTTCATAAAACAAAAAAAATTTTAAACAGTCTTGAAATATTTAAATTGAAAAAGTTTTAATAACGATCTATCAAAAATTTTAAATATTCAATAAACTTATTCCTTTTTATAGAACACTGATTGTAAAGTTCAGGCTAGCAGAATATATGCAAATTACATAGTTATGCTTGATAAATGGTTTTAGATTTGATTTATCGATTTCTCAGTGACAAAACCATTTGTTGAAGGCACAGGAATAAAAAACTACGCCATCCTATCTTAATTTAAATTTAGTTTCCTTTTTCTTGTTCTTGTTTTTGTAGCCAAAATCTAATTTAATAGATAAGAATAGGTTTTTAATAATAGATTGTAACGTAACCATATTAAGAAACACTAAATTAACAGTAGATAAATGCAAAATATTATTTATATTACGAATGATAAATAAGTGCAGCATTCAGTACAACTTTGCCGGTTCTGGCTAACTTTGCAGTGTTTCCATGTCTAAAGGTAATGCTGTGTTGCCATATTTCGCGGTGTTGTCAATGACATGCCCTTTTGACGGAAAAACTCAAGGTTTAAGTTTATTACAATTCTCAGACATCTAAAAATAGAACAAGTTTGTAGAAACAGGATGGGAGAAAGTCTAAGGTTCATTGACAGATGCGTATTTCGAAGATATAAAAATACCTGGATGTAGACCTTAAACATATCGATTAATTATATTCAATGCAATTTTTTGAAGCGACGTGTAATTTAGCGGTAAAGAATTCCTAAGGTAGAATTTAAGGGTTAGTTCAATTTTTTACTTTCTCCTATACTACGTATACTATTGCAATCGAAAAAAAATCTTAAAATTTTTTTTCGCGGAGTCGAAAAGCAGATTTCGCGAAAAACAATTTTAGTGTATGTCTGCCTGTGTGTCTGTGGGTGGCTCCGAGACTATTTGATCGATTTTAGTTAGATTCGACATGGGCCCCTATATCCAAAAGTTATGTATAAAACTGGCTTTTTGTAAAAATCAATTGATGCGGGGCGGAATGAGGGTTATTTTTTTGGGGGTGCATTTCCAAAATCAGAGCCAGAAAATCTTTGATGGAAAGTTAGTAACCCCGATCAAAGAAAATTTTTTCAAAATTTTAATCTCAAAATGGCGACAAATGTGGCGATTTTAGTACATTTCGGCGCTTGCGCTGTCACTAAGAAACCATAAAAGCTACTTGCAATTTGAAAATAGCAGCGTGTATATAAAAGTACATGCTTTCGAAGGGTTTGTAAATATTTTTGAAAAAATGAAATGTCCTTAATTAGGGGATTAAAGTTACCCAAATTGATTTTCTCAAAAACTGCTGTAGTAATTTTTTTTTAAATTTACGTATTTTATAGTCACATATAACGAAATTAGAATGAACTGTATGAGATTTCTCTAACTTATCCAGGACCGGAGTTAATAATTTTCAAATTTGAAAATGGCAATCTCTCATAACTATGCTTCTGATAAAATGAAATCTTGGAATTAAGGGATTCTGTAGTAGACATATATAGCTGCTAAACTGCTATATTGAAATATGTTTTGCCGAAAATAAAAAAAGTTATTTTTTTAATTTTCTTAGTATTTTATATCTAAGTTTTAAAAACAAATCTAAAGTATTTTAAAGCTAATTCCTCATACTATCCAAATGCGTAAAAATATACAGTGACATAATTTTTGTGGGTAAGTATATCTTATATTGCAAGCTATAATGACTGACCTATCAACGTATAGCTTTTAAATTTACATATTTTATAGTCACATATAACGAAAATATAATGAGCTTTATGAGATTTCTATCTTATCCAGGACCGGAGTTGGGAATTTTAAAATTTAAAAACTCTAATCCCTTATAACTGTTTCTAATAAAAATGAAATCTTGAAATGAAACGATTACATAGTAGATATACATTGATACTAAACTGCTACATAGGATTATTTTTAGCGGTTTTAGTTTTTGTTTGAAAAACAAATCTAGTAGTATAGTGAGGCCGATCCTAATTTAGATTGTGACTAGGAAAGTTACTAGATTATGAAAAGGACGGGAAAGAAGGTAGGTAGAAAAATTATGAGTAGGAATAGTTGGTGTCGTGGCTAAGTGATGGTGAGTGCGGGTCTTGGAGAGAAAAGGTATCGTAGGCAAAAATGGTCGATTCATGTCCTGGGCGGTTGTGTGGTTCGCGTCTTGGCTAAAAATGACCGTTGGTGAAAATGGGGGGTGATGTGTATTAAAAATAGTGCGTAACTGGATAAGTTACTAGATTGTGGGAAAGGTGGGTAGAAAAAATATGACTAGAACTGGTTGGTATCGAGGCTAAGTGTGGTGCACTGAAAGATATCGTAGGTAAAAATAGTCGGTTCATGTCCTCGGTGGTTGTGCGGGTTCGCCTCTTAGTTAAAAATGATCGTCGCTTAAAAATGGTGTAATGTGTGTTAAAAGTAGTGCGTACCATAAGAGTCACTAGACTGTAAAAGGAGGCTAAAAAATAAGTAGAAATGGTTGTTATCGTGGCTAAATGCGATGCGCGTCCTCGCTAAAAGGCGTCATAGCTAGAAATAACCGAGGTTCATGTCCTTAGTAAAAGGTGGTCGAGCTAGTTGGTTCGTGTCTTAGCTAAAAATGACAGCATCATCCCTAAAAATAGCTGATGCGCGTAACCAGATAGATGGTTCACATCTGCACTAATGTAGCATAATGAGAAGTAACAGTATAAGAAAATAGTGTAATGATGTGTAGTGAGTATTGTGTAAAAAATGTGGATGGCATACGCTCAAGAACATTGGACCAAAACAGCCGACCTGAGAACGAGAACAAGAATTGTCGACATTAGTATTTGATGCTGAGCATGAGGCCGTTTACGGGCGAGGAGATTATACTGCAGAGGAGTGCATAGTCCTAGCAAGAAGATATGAAGCAGGAGTACCAATATGTGAAAGATTTTTAAATTTGAAAGATATATGTGAAAAATGTCCTGTAGGAGAACTAAATGCTGCACAGTTGCAAGAGTTTTGTAAGGATACAAAGAAATGGACAACACATCTGTTTAAGATGGATCTATCTACATTGAGTAGCAGCACAGTCTGCAAATCCTTCATGAGCGTCAAAGACTTGAAGGTGTGTGCAATATTTAAAGTTATTGATATCAATACTATCGATACGAAATATGGAAAGCACATTATGTTCGAAACTGAGAACTTTAAGCGCATGCCTCCTTTACGATTTTATGAATACTTCAAAAAAGAAGATCGCATTGAAACGTTTAAGCAAACTCTATCTAACAAAGAGGTGTAGCACCAGCGCCGGAACGGCAGGAAACACTACTAATTTAACATTTCTGTAAAATATAATGTATAACTGTTTGGAGATTGTAATTTATTACAAAAAGTCCTTTATTTCACCATGAAGAGAGTTGATATTGATGAGTCTAAAAATTTAGTGCATTATATGGTAGTGTGGTCCTTTTCTCATCGTAAGGAAAGAATAGGGCAGAGGAAAAGTTTGATGCTGGACAAATTACGCTTCCATTGTAAAATAAAACCATTGGATTGTATTTCATCACCAGTGCTGTAAGAGCAACAACGTACTGAGGTATATCATGATAGATTCCAAGAACTCCCACCATTATAAGGAGCGGGGTGAAACGGTATGTAATAATGTTCACGGTTATAAATTGGTTAGTTCTAAAGAGTCCACTCGAAATGAATTTAAAAAGATTTTACATGGATACCAAGAATAAACTACTTCACATGTTCGTGTTGGTATTTTAATGATGGAGCTAGTTCTACTATAGCAGCTACCGAGTGTTTTTCCCTAACTGAAAATGTGCATAAAAGCGCTGCCGATGAACGTTTAATTGATTGTAGCTTATATGATTTATTCGAGGTAAATTCTCCAAAAAAGTACATTGAGGATGGATACAGTAGGTACATGAACCGACCATTTTTACCTACGATACCTTTTCACCCCAAGACCCGCACTCACCCACCACTTAGCCACGATACCGGCCATTCCTACTCATCATTTTTCTACCTACCTTCTTTGCCGTCCTTTTCACAATCTAGTAACCTTTCTGGTGACAGAGTAAATTAGGATCGGCCTCACTATACTACTATACTACTATACAGTGATTTGCAAAATACAGGGTGAATAAGAACAAAAATTTATTATATTGCAAGTTATACGGAGTTAGGAATTGCTGCGAGCAACAGTTAGTTTCCTTATACGAGCAAATGTTGTGCCAAAGTCCATCGGGCAGATTTTTTAATATCTGAATAACGATTCATTTTATAAGAAAAAGTGTAGATATACTTTTTAAAGAAAATTTAATACTATATAACTGTTCTTTACAAAGTTTTTTAATATAACGCAAGGTAAGTCTAAAAATTAATTAGATATGAATGAAAATGGTTAAACTATATTATTGATATCTAATAGAAGCGGGCGGGTTTGAAATTTTTTTAAGTTAACTGATATTTATGTCTATTAATCTCTATCTGACAAGTTTCGAACGTTATTCTGAGATAGATTATCGATTTGTCGACCTTTCCACGTGTCTACCACATATATTAAATTGGGACAGCTTCCCTAATGTAAAAGCTATCCATAGTAGGTGATAGAAATATTTTTAAACAGATTTTTCTAAACAAAAAATCAATTTTTCCCGAAAACGGGCCAGTGTTTGCCAAATATAAATTACCCCCCCCCCCCAACACTCCCTGTCGACTTTTCAACGTATCTAACACATATATCAAATTGGGACTGCTACCCCTAATGTAAAAGCTACCCCTATCAGTAGGTGATAGAAATATTTTTAAGCAGATTGGTATCACACTCAATTTTCAAGGTCATCTGCATAGGGCAAGTCTTAGAGATCTAAACGGTTCGTGGAAATAGGTTTTTGTTGAAGAATGACAGGTTATTGGTTACGCTAACAGGAAAATCAAGGTTAAATGGTTCTTGTATTAGCTAAAATTGAGTCAAGCTATTCAAGATTAAAATTTATTGGGACCTTATTGCAATCCAAATACAATCAGTTCGCAGGCATATGAAAAAGGACATGTTGTTTATGCTAATAAGTAGGTCAAGGTTAAAAAGCTCTTTTATTGGCTCTGTATGTATCTCCACGTATTTATGTTTTTGGTGTTTGCGATGTTTTTTAACGTTTTTTGATGTAATTTCGACGTTTTTTGACATTTTCGTTACGTCTTTTGACGTGTTTTTAACCTACTTTGACGTTTTCGACGTTTTTTGACGTTTTTTCAACGTTTTTCGAGGGTGTTGACGCTTTCTCGATGTGTTTTGACGTTTTCGACCATATCGTGCGTATGGATGCTACGAATGCTAGGTTAGAGTCCTCATAACACTAGTCCGATGTACAAACCAACTGCAAGAATTCCTCTAACACGAACGACAAAGGCTTCAGTTGTTCTTAGGCAGAATAAAACACAGTTCACATGCATTTATATTTTATCAATATTATAACAAGCAAAATACATATATTAATATTTACATCCGCAAGGATATTATAATATGAATACGATTACATTATATAACAATAATGGTTTACACACATTTACTAACATGAATCCAGCTAAGAAGTATCCATTATTCTAAAATTCCCCGAAAGTAACGTACCATAAGAACCCTTAATTAAATATCTTTTATCATCATGAGGACTTAAAGCTACTTTTGTTTGATTAATACTAGATACAGTATGTTTATCACTCTTAATTAATCTCTGTTTCACAGTTTTCTCTATTAAATTATTTAAACACTCCACATAATCATCAAACGTTATTCTATTTTTAACAATATGTTTCTTCACCCTTTAGCTTTTTTTCGTAGCGTCTAAACCTTCCACTCTGATCGCGTACATTTTAGACCGTAATCCAACAAAGTCCGTAATTATTGTACCATTCAATTTCGCCTTTCATAAGTCTTAACACTTTCTTGTTCACTTGGGGTATACCGTTAATGTTTTTTGGCGTAGTCGCTTGTATCAAATTTTTGATGACAATCTCTACGGATAAATTCGTACATATCATCATATTCGATGGAAAAGATGATCGAGTCTGTATCTGTATAAGCACCGTTACATTTTGCCCGAAAGGAGGCTTCATGTACTCATAGTGGAACTCGTAAATTTTTGTTTTCGAGGTATCCAATACAGCCATACCGACATACATCGGCTTATTAAAGTATATCTCGGTTTTATTTAGTTCAATTGCTACTAGATTCTCACTAAATATCGGTGAAGACTTGAATTCGGGCTTCAAAGGTGTTATCTTCATCTATCCATTTGAAGCCACCATAAGGCGGATATTGAGACATAGCCCACCCATACTGGTTATTTATATCATCGTACATAATGAACCTACTCGATTTAGATAGATCGCAATCAGGCATGTACTTATTGTTAGTTTTAAGATTCCCATGTAAACATTGACTGAAACCTCCCCTGATTCCTCGTTCTATAAATCATGTCGACGTCCGTCAATAATTCTAAATTAATGTCGGTGTGTTTAAGCATGCATTGCGCGTAAAACCTAGAAGCGTGTACGAATGAGCCGGATCAAGTTTATATTCATTTAAACAACTTTTTAAACTGCTCGAATACGTCAGCCAACAACAAAATATAAGGTTAAAAATTGTTAATTTTAAATCCGTTCCAAACGTTTTAAACGTGTTTGTAATCCACATCAGAAATATTGCTATCGGTTGATTCGTTATAAAACTTAGATTTTTCGGGGAGCGTTGATTCATTTTTTATCGTTATCGAAATAATCGTAGGGGTAAGCACCTTTACGCGTTATTAGTTTTACCTGTTCTTCGTTTAGATTACGAAATTATACAGTAATAATCGGGTATTCAGATAAATATGTGGCTAAATCAGCTAACTCCGAAGCCATAAACCGGTATGAATCTATGAATCGGAATTTTATTATGCTATCGTCTAAACGTTTTGTAAATGAAATATATTTTTCCTTATTTACCGGCAGCACATCTATGCGACCTTCTAGGTCCTCAGCCAAATTTCTTATCAAGAATTTACTATCATATCCGGAAAGGTTATGCATTAGTAACTGGACCATGTAACTGTCTTGATCACTAAGGTTGCATCCCTTATGGCTAGCACCCCGATACATCCCAGTTAAGTGATCATGATCTCTAACTCTTTCTTCCCCTAACGTTTTTTCAAAAATATGACAAGTTACAGCATTATCGTAATTAAATTGTTTCGCAGGCGTTAATTTTTCCATGGGTAAAGGACACAAAAAACAGTTTCTAAATCTTCGACGAAATTCTTTAATTCGAGAGTGAACCACTCAATACAATAGTGTTCTCGATAGCTTCGATAAAATGATAATGAATCTTCATAGGAGCACTTAACGTAGTATCCAATACTACATGGTTGATGCACTTGATATCTATATTTGTCTTTGTACGGCACAAGCAAACACTCCAAATCTGCATAAATAACGAAGTGTGCTTTTAGTTTGTCTTTATGGTTTTTAAAACTAATAAACTTATTTTCCTCTGTAGGCAATCGAATTTTACAGCTGTTAATAGAATTCTCAAGGTCAAATTCTTTTGAGCTGTTTCACTATGAGCACATGAAGCCTCTTTTCCATCGAATGTGATGATATCTACAAATTTATCAGTCGAGATTTTCATCAAAAATTTGATACAACCGACTACGCCAAAAACAATGTTTACGGTATACTCCAAGTGAGCAAGCTACGAAAAAAGCTAAAGGGGTGAAGAAACATATTGTTAAGAATAGAATAACGTTTGATGATTATGTGACGTCATAATGGGTTGAAACGCTTCAAGGAAACGTCGAAATAACATCAAAAAACATCAAAAATGCAAAAAAAAAACGCCGAGAAAACGTTAAAAAACATCGCAAACACCAAAAACATGGATACGTGGGAATACACACAGAGCCAAAAAAGAACCGTTTAACTTTGACTTACGTATTAGTATAAACAGGGTGTCTTCTTCATATGCCTGCGAACTGATTGTGTTTGGATTGCAATAAGATACCAATAAATTTTAACCTTGAATAGCTTGATTCAATTTTAGGTAATACAAGAACCATTTAACCTTGACCTGCCTTTTAGCATAACCAACAATCTGTCATCCTTCAACAAAAACCTATTTCCACGAACCGTTTAGATTTCTAAGTCTTGCCCCAAGTCATACCCAAAATGGCATGTCTAATATTGAACACATTGCCTTACAACATTTTTGTGGTCTCGGCTAGCTCTCTCAATTTCACTTTGGAGTCGTTTAACATATGGATTTTTCCACGCCTTTTGGTGTGCTGACGTCTTCTGGCCGTCCAGATGATTCAGTGCCATCGATGCTCGTACGGCCACCACGAAAGCAGAAAACTAGTTTTAAATCATTTTCATCGACGGTGCAGTGTCCAGATAATAATTATCTAGCTAGGCTTTGGCCTCGGTTATCGTTTTCTTGCGTAAATAAGAGTGTTTAATCAGAAGACGATTTTCACAACCGCAAGTACACGGTGCCCCATTATAAACTACTTAAATAAATAAAAATAATTACACTCAATTTTACGGTACTGCTTGTGGTATTTAATGCAAAATTAACGATTCGTTTTTTTTTCAGACATATAAACTCGGGTGACCGCGATGAAAAAAGTGTTGTAATGGTTCTAAAAGAAAGTAAAACGCATTTTTGGAAAATGGAATTACTGTTCTGGTATCTGAACATCCTTTAGTTATAACAATGATCACACCCATAATGAAATTGGGTAGTGAATGTAGATTCGTTCAAGATGTGGTATTTATAGACTCAAGTAAATCCTGCGATCAGACCAATACATGCGTCACATTTCTTTGCTGCACCTAAAATTGGTGAGATCCCTTTAGCTGTGGTGTTGCCTACAGCCCAGAGTGAATGCAATTACACATTAGCATTTTTCACCGTAAAAGAAACACCTGGGGTAATTAGTTTTGGAGGCATGGATTTCCCTAATTTTTTTAACTGATGATAGTGCTGTCGAAAGGAATGCCTTTTGTTCCACAATCAGTCTTACTTCAATGCATATTCCACATTTGCTAAGCATTTTGGCGCTGGCTATGGGACTCTTATAATTTCATACAAAAAGCAGACAGAAAAAGATAATGTTAGAGTTTAGACAAGTGATTTTAGTAAAAACTGATGAGGAGTGTACGGAATATTTTCAAAGTTTAATAAAAGATTATTGCTAGGAAGGTTATAAAAATTTAATAACATACCTTTTGGAAACCTCGTCAAGAGTGGTGCTTACATTATCGTAGTGACTCAATTACTCGAGGAAACAATACTGTAAACAGCTCCTTAACAGTTGAATTTTACTTTTGGCTGTTTTTGATTTGCCCGGCGATAGCTTAATCAGAGATCGTCGACTAATTATGACAACTACCTGATCTTATCAAACACACTATTTATCTTCTATAAATATAATGCTAAATATCTTACCTAAACCACTTTATCTGAACTAAACATACCTCTAAATAAAAATAAAACAAACAATAACGCAAAATAATAATCAATGACGGGATCCCCCAACTGGCTACTCTCTGCACTGGTTCGAGGAGTGTCGTTCCGATGAGAATTTCCTGGCGGGTACTTAATCTCTGTGGATTGGATAATTAGCAGTAACGAGAGGCACGGACATACTATAATATTATTTTGTCACCGAAAACATGTAGTACTTTCCCTAATTCTCTTTATACATTTGGGTAATAAAAGTATTTACCCAAATCAATTAGTAATTTAAGTCGAAAAAAAATTTAATACTTTTTTTACTGTAAATTCTACGAATTTGTATTAACCGCTAAGGTGGTTGACACCTGAATATACGAAAAGTATTTATGTAAATTCATTCCTAGGGGCATGCAATGAGACTTATAACAAGGGCAATGGCTTTTAGTTTCTATAGAATGTATGTAGTTTACTAGGTCAACCGGTACTTTATCGATTTTTGTCTTAAAATAAAATAAGTGTCACTTTTATTTATGTAGCTTTAATTTCACTGCAGGTCTTTGCAATAATTATTTTTAATTATGCAAAAAAAATGAAATTGCGGGGTTCCGAACTATAGAAAAAAATTAAGAAACGTTTGGCGGTTTTGCCACCAATTTTTTCCAGGTGATAGTTTCGTATCTCTTTTAAAACGTATAATAAAAGTTTTATGTTTTATCTTCAGTTTGCGATTTATTCTTATCGGTTCAAAGAAGATATACAGGAACAGGAGTACTTTTGAGAATAGAAATAGAAATTTCTACTTTATAGAAATTTGGTTAAACTGTTGGAGCCGATTTATCCCTTCAGGAATACAGGATGTTATACTTTATTAAGTGTTCTGAATACGGAACGCAGGGTTTTTCGTATATTAATTACTGGTATACGGCATATATTTACGGTCTTAAATATAAGAGTTTTAACAGGATATCTGACAGAAACGGGATATTTGGAGATTACTATGCGATTAACTATATCCAGGTTTTAGTTGTTTCTCAGATCGGTCGTGTATGTGTTGGGTACTTGGCGGTAGGATAGAATTAATTATTCAAACGAGCATACGCCCTTTGGTTAATTGGTTAATTAGAAACTGAACAGGTAAGTAGTATAGTAAATCTGATTCTAATTCACTTTGTTACTAGAAAAGCAGCTAGATTTGAAAAAATCACTAGAAAAGTCACTAGATTGTGAAAAGGGAGTAAAAAGGTAGAAAAATGAGTAGAAATGGTTGGTATCGAGGCTAAGTGTGGTCCGTGTCCTGACTAAAAGGTACCATAGCTAAAAATAGCCGGTTCACGTCCTCGGTGGTCGCGCTAGTCGGTTCGCGTCATAGCCAAAAATGATCGTCACTAAAAACGGGGTAATGGTTGTTAAAAATAGCGCGTAACCACATAAGTCACTAGATTGTGAAAGGTGGCTAGAAAAAAATAAGTAGAAAGGTTTGTTATCGTAGCTAAGTGCGGTGCAGGTCCTTACTAAAAGGCATCATAGCTAAAAACAGCCGGGTTCATGTCCTCGGTGGTCGCGTCTTAGCTAAAAATGATCGTCACTAAAAATGGGGTGATGGTTGTTAAAAATGGGGCGTAACCACATAAGTCACTAGATTATGAAAGGTGGCTAGAAAAAAATAAGTAGAAAGGTGTGTTATGGTGGCTATGTGCGGTGCGCGTCCTTGCTAAAAAGCATCATAGCTAAAAACAACCGGGTTCATGTCCTCGGTGGTGGCGCTAGTCGGTTCGCGTCTTAGCTAAAAATGGCAGCATCTTCGCTAAAAGTAGCCGAAGAGCGTAACCAGATAAATGGTTCATATTTGCACTAATGTAACATAGTGGGGAGTAACAGTATAAGAAAATAGTATAATGTGTAGTGAGTATTGTGTAAAACAAGTAGATGACATACGCTCAAGAGCATTGGAGCAGAGCAGCTGACCTGAGAACAGCTGTGGAACGCTTGAAACAAGCATTTTCGGCATTAATATTTAATGCTGATCATGAGGCAATTTACGGGCGAAGAGATTAGACTGCAGAGGAGTGCATAGACCTAGCAAATACATATGAAGCAGGAGTAACAATGTATGAAAGGATTTTAAATTTGAAAAATATGTGAAAAATACTTTGTAGAAGAACTAAAAGCTGTAGAGCTTCAAGAGTTTTGTAAGGATATAAAGAAATGGACAACACTTGGTGTCGGCTCCTCGTCATCATCTGATTAGCCTACTGCTGCCCCCTCTACCGTGCTGCCGCAGTATAAGGGAGTACCGCTTTCGATGTCGGTAGTCATTCAACAGTATTATCCAATCAGTTTAAGATGGACCTATCTGCATTGAATAGCAGTCCAGTCTTAGAGGTTGGTGCAAAATTTAAAGTGATTTATATCAGTACTATCGATACGAAGTATGGGAAACTGAGAGGTGGATGCTTCCCTTACGATTTTATGAATACTTCAAAAAAGAACATCGCATTCAAACGTTTAGGCAGTGTCTGGATAACAAAGAGGTGTACACTGCCAGCGCCGGAACGGTAGGGAAGACTACTAATTTAACATTTCTGTAAAATATAATGTGTAACTATTTGGAAATAAAAAAACTATTTATTGCGAAAGGTCTTTTATTTAACCATGAAGAGAGTTGCATTAGTGCATTATATGGTAGTATGGCCTTTTGCTCATCGTAAGGCAAGAAGAGGGCAATGGGAAAGTTTGATGTCGGATAGATTATGTTTCCGTCGTTAAATAAAACAATTGGAATGCATTTTATCGTCAGTGCTACAAGAGCAACGTCGTGCTAAGGTATATCATGATAGATTCCAAGAACTTCCACCATTATAACGGGTGGGAGGAAACGCTATGTAATACTGTTAACGGTTAGAAACTCGTTACTTCTAAAAATTCCGCTCGAAATGAATTTAAACAGATTCTACATGGATACCAAGAATAGCTGTAATAACTACTTCACATGTTCGTGTTGGTCTTGTAATGATGGAGGTAGTTCTACTGAAGCAGCTACCGAGTGCTCTTCCCAAACTGAAAATGTGCATAACAGTGCTGCTGATAAACGTTTAATTGATTGTAGCTTATATGATTTATTCGAGGTAAATTCTCCAAAAGGGTACGTTGAAATTGGATACAGTACGCACCTACATCTTGCGCCAGTTATACGATTCGTATGTACAACGGGGTTCTCGTTATAAAAAGAGAAGATTGGAAGACGCTACTCAATTGTCAAACATATTTAGAAATAAAGTTTTTTTGTTCCCAAGACACTGAAGACCGCATTAATTGGTCAAATATCAACCAGGAGACGGATATTGAATACGAGCAAAGTTTGGAATTGCTTGATAGTAAGTTCACAATTTGTTATAATTGGGAAGTAGTGAAAGGTGCATCATCAGTAATGCTATTAAAAAGCACAAAATACGGTAAAACCACGGTCGTTACTGTACGTTGAATAAGAATGACACTAAATATGAGAATAATACCGCTCGTTTCATTGCTTGAAAAATTAAAATCTACGTCATTTTTTCAGTTGAATTAGTATACATCCATATTTCAGTAAAACATCTTTATTTAGTTTGAAAATTTTCATGTATATGATACAATTCCGTAAAGCATCTTTTCTACACGTACTGCAAACGCATAGCTTATGTGAATACATTAAAAGACCCTTAGTACAAACGTGCTTTTTTCATATAACTCCCTAAAACCACCGTTTTGTTTTCCTTTTAGGGTATTAAGTCTTCAGTTTGCTACTTTTTTGACGACACCTTAAAAATGCATGTAGACTATAAAAAATCCTTAGGGTAGTGCATTTTCCAATTCCATTGCACTTCATGCAACTCCAAGCCCCATTTTAACATTCCCATTTTCCGTATTAAGCCTCTATTTGCGGCGTTCTTGAAGACACCTTAAAAATGGAAGTTGATATTGTTTTTTTCGTTATGACGCTGTTCTTTCTGCGGACTTCTTGGCTTCAATGTGACCTACATCTGCCTAAAGACTCGTTTTATGTACACATATTGGTTGTCTAGCAAAGATACGAACCACACATATCTAGTTACTCCTTTTAGTGATACAGCGAGCGTGATGATGCTCTAACAATCATTTTTAGCTAAAATCTGAACCATGCTTACCTTTCACATATTTGAAGTTGGTATTTGAGATTTCAACTGTACACGGCTCGCGCGAGAACCTTTTAGCAAAGCCATGATATAAACCATTTCTACTTATTTTTTTCTAGCCACCTTTCACCGTCTAATGACATCTGGTTACGCGCTATTTTTAACACGCATCACCCCATTTTTAGCGACGACCATTTTTAGCTAAGACGTGAACCGACTAGCTTGACCACCAAGGACATGAACCGGCTATTTTCAGCTATGATACCTTTCAGCCAGGATACGCACCACACTTAGCCTTGATACCAACCATTTATCTAGCTACCTTTTTACCATCTAGTAACTTTTCTAGTTACGCGCTATTTTTAACACGCATCATCCCATTTTCAGCAACCATCATTTTTAGCTAGGATGCAAACCGCGCAACTACCCAGGATATAAACCGACCATTTCTACTTATGATGCCTTTCAGCCAGGACTCGCATCCCACTTAACCATGATATCAACTAGTCCTACTCATTTTTCTAGCTACCTCTTGCACCCTTTTTACAATATAGTGACCTCTTTCAAATCTAGTTACTTTTCTAGTGACAAAGCGAATTACGATCGGCCTTACTATACTACTCAGGCGTACACCTTCTAGACAAGCAAAGGTGGCAATTAGCAGACACAGGCGTACATCTTGCGGGCATCCACCGAGAAATTCTCAATACTTTTCAGGCGATAACCTAAAAGCATAGACTAGGATTTTTTTGTATTAGAATATGTTTGTTTGCACTGGGAATACACCCAAGTAAGTGTTTAGTGTACAGGTATGGCGGTGTTTCGCAGAGGAAGTCGATTAACAATCTGTCAAGGCAGAAAAGAAATATTATAACGAAAAACTGACCTGGTGAATATGATCGAAAAATTTGTAACCTACTCTGGAATGGGTCGGCAGGTAAAAATAACAGCTTCTGATTCCAACTAGGTCGGAATCGAAATCAGGAAGGAAGACAGGCTGGAACTGATCGAAATGATCGTAGATAATAAGGTTATATGTCGGCGAAGACTTCAGGAACAAAGTAATAAGGTAATTAATATCACGTTTCGCTGCCGATTTTATAGTCCGTGATGGAACGTATTGGGCGAGATATTCGAGTTGGCGCGTTGGTGGGTCTTGCATCGAAATCTAAAACGATTTCTAATTACAAAAGAAAGTAAAACAATTAATTATTTTATGAACAGGAATAATTTTAAGCCGATAATTAAATAATTAATTTACGGATTTTTGTAAGGATTTTGGTATCTTTACAATACTAATGATTACGTTCAGTCGTATTCGTATATTTAAAAACGTTGTTTTAGAACGTTGCGTATATTTTAATGCTTGTGCCTTAGTTGACTTTATAGCGAAGGTTTTTGAAAGTTACCACAAGACGCAATAAACTTGCATATTTGAAGTTTACTAAAGAATTGACGATTTCTGTATAACTGAGATTTCAGGAAATGTTTATCTCGTGATATTGCAATCTGACAAACAGCTATTGTATACAGTACACACTGATATTTCCATGTGTGATTGTCCAAAATGCTGACAAAAATCTTTCTGAAAATTTTCCGAGCATAACTGAAACGGCTGCACTTAATAGTTCAGTTAATACTACAAGTATAATTAAAAAATTACAACTCCAACACAGGTGGAGTGTTTTTTGGCGAAAATAAAAACAAACCATAATTACCGAAAGATTGGTGTTCGTCCCACTTTAATATCGCGGCACAAATCTAGGCCAGGTTAGCATCAAGGTACAAAAGGAAAGCTGGTCGTCCAACAAACGCAGAATTACATCTTTATACTATTCTACTCATACGTGTGACCGTAAATCAACATTGCTTTTACTTCCAAATGTTTATTATGTTTATTATTGAAGCGCTATATCATGGTAGAATTTGTCCGCGAAGTAACCCTCAAAAATACTAGATACTGTATACTCCAGCGCGAAGCGTTGCGTCGTGGAAGGGTTTGTTCTGCGTTTATGCGTGTCTTACTTTGGCAGTGCCTACCACGATACAACGCGATCGTTCAGGGGAGTGCGTTTTATAATGGTAGGTAGTGGTTATACGCATCCCGGGGAGTTTCGTTTTGTATTAACGTTCGTCGATCTGTTCTAATGTTCTCGTTATTAATTTTTAATAAAGATAAAGTGTTGATTTTCAGTACTTATCTATTTCTTGAAGTAAAATCGCGCTTAACCGGATTATGCTACTTTGTTGCTTTGGTAAAGTTGTCTTGCATCGAGTAAGCCGAGCCAGTTACCCCTATTTTACATCAAAATGCACCCACTGCTTGTTCAGGTATATGAAAAAAAAACGTGTGTAAATAAATTAATGTTTGTGTAGATAAACTCAGGTGAATCATTTATTAAATCACCCGGTCTTAGTTAAATATTTTTGCTGTTAAATTTGCGAATATAAGTTAGTTGAAAATGAGGTTAGAAAAGTTTTCGAGTCCTGCAATATCATGTCCGTGCAAAAAAATTTAAGCTTTATTTCTATTTTCAGATATATTACGGATGGTCGATTGTGAGAAAACTACATCCAATTACTGTGAGCCAGGAATGAAAGCTTTGTTCGAATAAAGGTAACTAATTTTCTGCATTTATTTTTTTTTTGATTTTAATAAGGTTGCATTTCTTTACTTGATTAAGCGGATGAAGATGCTTTCTAACGATTGACATAATTTTACCGAAACATGTTCAACTGCATTTTGTGATTTCCATATTGTGTTTTTTTATTTTTATTATTGTACATTAATAATTAAATCTCTAAAATTTGTGAAATTTATATTTCCTGCGTTATTATAACGGTATGGTGATAATTCAAATTAAGGTATAAAGTTACTTACCTAATTTTGGGAATTCTGAGTCTCGCAAGCTTCATCCCGACGTTTACATTTAGTATTTAAAATTTGACGTAATAAAGGTCGTACTTTACTTCCTTTCGGAACTGATTTCATTTGTTTGTGATTTTAAAGTATTTGTGTGGATACTCTGATTGTTTATTTTTTATTACCATAATATATAGAACCTTTAACGTATTATTTTGGTATTGTATGCAATATTACGTGTTATTTTCGCTGTACCTCACAGTACTAACATTATTTACAAATCATATATACTTAGAAGATAAAATATGTGGATTGTGTTCAGGTTGCCAATTTACTATTAGTAATTTTTAGTTACACGACCTTGCAGGGACAACGTTTATTTATTGCTTATGATTTTGATTCAAGCTTTTAGCGTTAACATTTTATTGTGGTTATGTGCGAGTATTTTGCAGCTTTCACTTGGAATATGTGACGTAAGGTAAGCAATTTTTTGTTTGTTTTGAACTTTGCTATGGAATACTCGCATTTACGTGCTTAGATCCCGATATTTTTGATTATAAGCAAACTGACTCTCTTTGATTTATGACTTGCCCCTATTATAACTTACGTTTTACAAATTATCTCACATGCAAATTAATATCACGCCCACCTCTAACCACTGAGTTACCGGCTCCCTTCCCTCATCTGTTACATCAGATTTTACTGACAGTTTCTTCCGCAACACAAAGTCTATTACCATTTTTAAGGTCAAGGTTTATTGACCTCTAAAGCGTCATGTTATAATTTTTAGAAACCCCCAGGTTCAGTGACTTTTCAAGGTCAAAATTCATTTTTCTCTAGGGGCGACACATTGCGAATACATCGAGGAATTTCCTTCTAGCACACAGTTACGTATTCCTAGACATTAAACAAGTAACTACAATATCAACCACTGTAAAGAGGGCAGTTCATATCCCGACTATCAGGGTCTCTAGAGAGCAGCAGTGTAGATTAGTCCAATATGAATCTGTTAAATGAAGTTTTGCAGGTCATTTACCGAAACGACCGACTGTTCTTAAAAATAGTTATTCGTCCTTAGGAGACTGCTATCAGTTATTAGGAAACCGTTATCATTTCTTAGAAAACAACTACCAGTCTCTGAGAAAGGAATTTTGTTTAACCTGCTTTGAGCTGTTTTTGGAAAACGAGTACGCTAAACTAGTATATGTAGAACATGCTGCTCTCTATGTTAGAGTATCTTGAGCAATACAGAGCATGTGCAAAACCAGTTACAACTTGAAAAATTAATAAGAATGATGCATTATTGCCTACATTGGAAATTGTATAAATGGTACATTTTTTGGTATAACGACCTTGAGCAACGGGTTCCAACCTGTTAACTTACATTAGATTGCATCATTATTATTATTGTAATGAACTGTACAATTATAAGAGCTCTAAAGTTATTCTTGATGCAAGTCAATGCGTCCTCACATTTAATCCAGGTCAATGAACTTTGGGCCAAGGTTCCCTCTAGTGTCTAAAAACGGGTTCTATTTTTAGATTTTTAGGAATAGACCAACATCCACTCTAGGTCCACAAACTTTGGTTTTATGTTTAGATTTCTAGGAAACTTCCGGGTTAAAGAAGTTATTGAACCTTCGGGTTTGTTTTTGGCTAAGTCAACACTGCTGCTATTTATATTAGAGAACTTTAAGCAATACGGAGCATGCGTACAGTTACAACTTGATTTCTAGATGCTTTGCAGATTCTATTTCTTATAATTCTTTTGCAGGTATTTTCAACATTTTGCTTCCCTCAGCAGTATTTTAAAGTCAATAAAACTTCATATCTGGTGAATTTTTTATTTTTAAGGGAAGATTTATTTCTTCCGAAAATATCATTGGCTTGCAGGTTAATGAACCCTCACTTCCGGTCCTAGGTCAATGAAATTTGGTTCTATTTCAAGGAATTGGTTAACTTCCGGTTTCCAAGGTCAGTAACCCCGAAAAGGATAATGAATTTTCCTTAAGCCAATGACCTTTAAAAGGGCAATGAACTTTGATTTTTAGATTTCTAGGAATCCACCAAATTTCCGGTCAATACAGATTGGAGTCTATTGCTTAGCTGGAGACCTTGAGGAAGTCAATAAACTTTGGGTTAGGTTTACTCCCGTTTCCGGGAACTGTTTCTATATTCAGATTTTTAAGAATCCACCACCATCCAGTCCAGGTCAATAAATTGGTGTCATTATTGACCCACTATTAAAGCTCGATAAACTTGAGGGTTTCCAAAAACTGCTTTAATTTTTACATCTCTAAGAATTGTAATATAACACCCTTAGAGACAGATAAGTTTTCCCTCTGAAGATGTCAACGGCCAGAAGCTAATTCTATTTTTAGATTTCTAAGAACTGTAGTACGAAACCCCCAGAGGTCAGAGATCTTTGATCTAAAAAGGTCAATACATTTTGCCATTGGGAAGAAGATAAACCTAGCGACACCGCGAAACATAACAATACTGCATGACCTTGAGTGGTAGCAATACTCTGTTAGATGTGACAGCCCTACTACTATAATAATCAGTAGTGTAACTATGCTATGCACTGTTACTATGTCTCACAGTCAAACGGTGTTGCCATATTTCTCGGTTGGTATCAAACCCACATTCTCTTTGGCGGAAAAATCTTAGGTCAAAATCCATTGACGTGTAGGGGTGCCATATTACAATTTTTATAAATCTAAAAATAAATAAATAAATAAAAACGAAAGAGGATAGTGTTTAAAGTACATTTTCAAGATCAATGTCCATTTACCTCTAAGGGTATCATTACAATTCTTAGAAACAAGAGACGTTTTCAAGACCAAAGCTCATTAATTTTTAGGGGTGTTATATTAAGGTTCTTAGAAATTTAAAGATAGAACCTGTTATTTGGAAACCGTCACCAGTTCTTTGAAGATAACCATCTGCTTCTACGAATACTGCTTTGATCTGTTTTGAGCTATTTTTGTGAAATAGGTCATAGTTTTTGGGAAGCTGTTACCAGTTTTTGGAAATCGGGTAACAGTTTTTGACCTGTTTTTAGGGAAAGGACCTTAAGGTTAACTTTGGTTCCATTTTTAATTTCTTGGAAGGATAAACTGACACCCCTACAGACCAATAAACATTAACCTTGAAAAGGCCAATGAACATTGGGGTTTTTCCTTATCGTTTTTAAGAATTTTACTGTGACACCCTTATAGGCCAATTAAATTTGGTCTTAAAAATTATCACCCCCTTCTCGTTTCTAAAATTGTTACATGATACCCCTAGAAGTAAATCAATTTTACCTTAAAGAGGTCAATGTACTTTGCGGTTTACATGAACTGGTTAAGGATAGTAATATTAACACCTAGAGGTCCATGCACTTTGACCTTGAATTGTTTCTGCGAAAAAAGTGGGACTTTGACAACACAGAAACATTTGGCAACACCGCATTTCTTTGGAACATGGAAACACTCTAGAGTGAGCTAGAATCGACAAAGCTATACTATTAGTATAGTTAATTAAATTATTTTAATCTAATAATTTAGTTACCCCGATCTACTGAGCAATGATCGCACATTGCAGTTATTTTTTTGATATTATAGTAAAACAAGTTACACATTACCTTAGATTTGGTTACGCTAGGTTACACCACGCTACATCACGTTACGTTACGTTACCAAATGTTAATGACACTATGTTACGTTAAAATCACCCGGGTGTACGTTAATGTTATGTTAATCTTACGTTAATGTTGAGTTGAAGTTTAATTTAATGTTACTTCAACGTTACAGTAACAATTCGTTAATGTTATTTTAGCGTTACGTTAATGTTACGCTAATGGTACGTTAATATGTCAGGAATGTTAGGTTAAGGTTGTATTAATTTTATGCAAATGTCATGTTAATGCTACGTTAATAAGCCACCGTAACACAAGTAGCTTAGGATTAAGACGAGTTGCGAAATATAAGCAGAAGGGGTACACTTGAGGACAAAATGGAGTGGGGGAAGTCACGCCCACGTGGTCGTGGCCATTTTACACCCCTATTTTGACGGCTGCTTTTTGGGAGCTTTTTTAAACCCCTAGACGGAATTTTCAATCTCTTCATGGTATTTCTACACGGGGGCCTTTTTCAAAACCTAGACGAAATTTTAAACCCCTTGATAGCAATTTTACCCTAATTAGTGACCATTGAGGGTAGGATCGGCTTCTTTGCGGGGACAATTTTCATCCTTTAATGAAATTTTCAACCCACCCCAGTGTTTAGGGCGCGGGAATGGCTGTGAGATGGTCATGTGACATTTTTACCCCTAATAAAGCCTTTTTGGCAGTTCAAGCCCTGGAGGGTAGGCAAATGCGCGATCATATACTGTTCTGATTGGAGAGCTTGAGGATTGGCTACGCCCCTAGTTTCTGATTGGTCGGTGGACTCTGCTCCCTTGTTTCTGATTGGTTGCGGGGTGTGACTTGTCGGCCATTTCTTGGGTGTGGATTTTCGGCCATTTTGTTTTATCTGCCATTTTGATGGACATCATGTCGGTTATGGTAGTTAATTTGAGATTGTATTCTAATCGGAGGGACCTGATGCTATCACACAAGACAGGTATCCACCACTGGATCTTGTTCTCAGGCTTATCCCCCCTGTATATGACCCAAAACATGTTCAAGGGTTTTCGTTCCCTTGTCAGCTATAGATCTCCCGCGGACCGCCATTTGATTGTTTTTATTCATGAGGTCACAATTAATTTCCACCGTCATTTTGTTTTTAATTAAGTTAGCACTAGATTCTGGAGACATTTTGTTTTTAATTATGCCATAATTAAATTTTTTAGGCGGGAAATTTGAAATTGTATTCTAGTAAGTGGGGCCCTCATGATATCTCACAAAACAGGTTTAAGATTCCGCAGCTTATTCTAGGGTTTACGCCCTTTGTCCGGTCTTCCCCCCCTTGGCGGGAAATATGAAATAATATTCTAATAAGGGGCCTCCATAGGATCTCATGAGACCCTGGAACTTGTTCACGTGTCTTAGCAATCTGTTATGGTCTAATCAACATTTTCTGTATTCGGGGCTCAACCTAGTAGTAATTTTTAAAAGTAGATTTTACTGTTTGTGACGCCATCTAGTGTTTTCTGTAATAAAGATTGATCGTGGCTCCACCTAGTAGTAAGTGCATGCAGAACCCTGTAATCGTTAGGAATTAGCAAATTCCGTGTCGTTTTTCCGCAAAACCGGTTTAAAACATGAAAAGCAAGGCACGTAAGCAAGGTTTCCACCGTAATTACATTTTCAAGGTCCTTCCACCTTTCAATATTCAATTACATCTATGGTGTCAGGAAAACCCACTAATTATGTAGAGGCAACTATCTTGACCGTTATTTCCGATTTTGATAAAACAATAACAAACTTCCACTATCCGATTACACCTATAGTGTCACGGGCAAACCCACTAATTACGTCAAGGTAAACAAGTTGACCTTCATTTCAAACTTTGATGTTATGTGTCATAATCAAACCCCTTGGCTATTTTGTTTTGGTGGGAAATTTGAAATTGTCTTTTAATAACTAGGTCCTCATGTCATCTAATAAGACAGGTATAGGTCATTCGAACTTGCTCTCGGGTCTTTTGTCCCAAAATTCCACAATCAATTTGCTTTTAATTATTAGTCATAATTAAATTTTGTAGGCTAACTAACGTTTTGGAGGTAAACTTGTATTCTAGTAAGAGGGGCCATCATACTAACTCATAAGACATTTGCAGGACTTCTGAACTTGTTCTAGGGTCTTTGACCCTTTGCGAGGATTTGGAAATTGTATTCTAATAAGAGGTCCTAACGCTAACTTGCAATACAGGTATAGGACGCGGGAACTTGTTCTCGGTACTTCGCTCCCTTGTCAAAAATTAGATCAATTAAAAGCCGAATAAAATCAAGCATATCAAACTAACAATTCTCGACCAAACCAAACAACCATATCAATCTATCAAAGCAATTATTCAAATCAGACAAATCAATCAATCTCAATCAAATCAAACAATAAGCTGTGCTAACAATTCTTCATAACCTTCAGGTAACGATTCTCCCTCTGTGTATACCTAGCTAGGATGTATTGTCACAATAGTGATCTTAATTGTCAATATTCAATATTCATTACGTGTAATTACTCATTATATAAGTATTAATCATTATCCACAACTTAAGGGAAGTTACATCAGCTTTCTAGAGGAAATAATTAAATCATTAAATAAGTCACTATCAGTAGATGTCCTCATCGTATTTTCCCTAATAGCGGATATTGGTTTCCTAAGACCCTGACACGTACCGTCTGTGTCATTATCAATGGGCCTTGGTCCCACAGGAAGAACGTCACAATTACCTCTCCTATAAATAGTAGTACTGGATCATGTATGGCATCATTAATATTATATCATTCATTCAATAATTAGTATAGACATTGTTATTTGTACCACTGGGTACTGATTGTTAATTATTAAGTATCAGTTGTGAAAACAGTCACTCAAAGTTTCCAAAGATGGCCAGCAGTAGTATTATGTAAGAGTTGCTTTTATTTTATTATATTATTTTTAACGCTTACTGACTTTGTACCGACTCTACCAACCCCCAACCCAACAAACGATCCTAAAATGCCATAATGGCACGTCACGCCTTACGCCCCCAAACCACAGCCGTGACAGTATTGCGCTTAAGCTCTTCGCGCATTATTAGAATCCACATGGGTTTCATTTCTACACTAGCTTGGCTTATTGGATCTTCCGCTAGTGCGATGTATGTGGCTTCTTAGAGTTTTCGACGAGTTGTGTTTTCGTTTTTTGCCACTATCTGTACGTTATGCCATTGGATGCGGTGGTCTTCGTTCCAGACATGTTCGGCGATTCTTCATCTTTCTGTTTCGCCCTTGCGGACATTGTACTTTGAGTGGTCTACTGCTCTCTCCTATGTATGCTTTGCCGCATTCGCATGGTAGGTTATATACGCAATTCTTGGAATTCTGATCTTGATTGTATGGTTTGGTTTTGGTTAGTATTCCCCTGAGCGTTCTGGTCGTTTTGAAGGCAGTGCGTATCTTGTATTTGCTACCTATCCTTCGTATTTTGTTTGAGGTACCTTGTATATATGGTATTATCGCTGTATATTTAGGTTCTTCTTTTTCGGTTACCCTTTCACTGTTTTGGTTAGGTGTTAGATCGGGGTAGCCATTTTATTTGAGTGTTCTAGCGATACTTTCTTTTTCTTTGTTCAGGTCCTCTTGTTTTAGCATATCGCTTTTGCTCTATCATACAAGCATTTTGCCACACCTAACTTCACGTCTTTGTGGTGATTGGAGATGTAATGTACGTACCTCCGCGTGTGGGAAGGTTTCCTGTATACATTTGTCGTGAACGTGTTGTCATTCTGTGTACAAGTACATGCAGGAATGACAGTTTTTGTTCCGACTCCAATTCCATTGTGAATTTTATGGAGGGTGCGCGGCTATTTAGATGATCTAGGAATTCATATAGCTTATGCTTGCCGTGTTGCCAAACTACGAATGTATCGTCCACGTATCTAAGCCACATCCTTGGTTTCTCTGTGAATTCGGATATCGCTTGGTCTTCAAAGTCTTCCATATATATATATATATATATATATATATATATATATATATATACATATATAATTATATTGCTCACTATGGGTGATAGTGGGGAACCCATCGACATCGACATTCTACCTGGAAATATGTAGTTCTACTGCATATTGTCAGAAGTTCCACTATTGTGTTGACCGAGAGTTGCGTACGTTCGTCTAACGTTTCATCCTTTCCCAGCTTGTCTCTTATGATACTTAGTGCCTTGTGGGTAGGCACATTTGTGAATAGACTCGCAATGTCGAAGCTTACCAGTATTTCTTCGTGGTTTGGATGAAAGTTTCTAATGGTTTCCACGAAGTGCTGCGTATTCTTGACCATAGACTTGGTTTTTCCCGATAAGGGTGTGATGATACCTTGCAGATAGTGTGCTAATGGGTGGCAAGGTGAATTTATCGACCTCATAATTGGTCTCAGAGGAATTCCCTGCCTATGAATCTTTGGTAGGCCGTACAGATGCGGAGGTTTGCTGTAGTGTGGAGTAAGTCTAGTTTTCTGGTAGTCGGAAAACTCCCCCTTATGTTTTGCCAGCGTCAGGTATATCCGTCCTTCGTTTGATGGTGTGGGGTCTATTGCTATTTGTTTGTACTCGCCCCCGTGTAGTAGTTCTTGAATCTTACTGTTGTAAGTGCCCATATCCATTACCACAGCCGCGTTTCCTTTGTCTGCCGGGAGAATTTTGATCGATGGGTCATTCTGAAGGGAAATGACCGTTCTCCTTTCTAGGTTAGAGAGGTTAGGTTTAGTTCGCCTAGATGGATCTAGGACTGATCTAACCTTACTTTTGTATTCTTCGGCTTCTTCAGGATCTAATTTCATAGCTGTTTCTTCGACTGCGGTTATTAAATCTACTTTCGGAATATACCTCGATGTTTCGCATAGTTCAAGCCTTTGTCCAGAACCTGCATTTCGTTTTCGTTCAACTGTCGTTTAGAGATGTTTATGACAGTGTTTTTTCGATTGATGTTGGTTGGTTCTTTCTTTTTATTTATTGGCTTTTCGAGTTTCTTCTGCTGAATTTCCTTGTGTATTGCCTTGGCCTTCGAATATTTACTTCTGGTAGCCGTATTTATCCTTTCAAAGTCTTGTTCGATGACTCGATTTCGAATAAATAGCAGCGCACCCTCCATAAAATTTACAATGGAATTGGAGTCGGAACAAAAACTACCATACCTGGATGAACTTGTACACAGGAATGACAACACTTTCACGACAAGTGTACACAGGAACCCTACCCACACGGGGAGGTACCTATACTACATCTCCAATCACCACAAAAACGTGAAGTTAGGTGTGGCAAAATGCTTGTACGATAGACCAAAAGCGATATGCTAAAACAAGAGGACCTGAACAAAGAAAAAGAAAATATCGCTAGAACACTCAAATAAAATGGCTACCCCGATCTAAGACCTAACCTAAACAGGGAAAGGGTAACCGAAAAAGAAGAACCTAAATATACAGCGAGAATACCATGTGTACAAGGTACCTTAGACAAAATACGAAGGATAGGTAGCAAATACAAGATACGCACTGCCTTCAATCGACCAGAACGCTCAGGGGAATACTAACCAAAACCAAACCATACAATGAATATCAGAATTCCAAGAATTGCCTATATAACCTACCATGCGAATGAGGCAGAGCATACATAGGAGAGAGCAGTAGACCACTCAAACTGAGAACGCAAGAGCATAAGAACAACGTCCGCAAGGGCGAAACAGAATGATCAAGAATCGCCGAACATGTCTGGAACGAAGACCACCGCATCCAATGGCATAACATACAGATAGTGGCAAAGGACGAGAACACAACTCGTCGAAAACTCAAGGAAGCTACATACATCGCACTAGTAGAAAATCCAATAAGCCAAGCTAGTGTAGAAGTTTAACCCATGCGCAATAAACTTCTGCGCAACCACGAAAAGGTTTAATATATATGTTCTAAAATATATAAATATTGGATTACTCAGTGGCTCAGTGGTAAAGGTGTCAGACTAGTAAGTGAAAGGTACCAAGTTCGAATCTGAGAGTAGTCAAGTGCTTGGGAAAAAATTATATATAACATATGAATTCGATTCAAGTGCTAAAACAGTCCTTCTCAGGACTAAGCCTGATGACGAAAGCAGAGTCCGCTTCCGAAAAGTCGCACTCAACGAGCATAAACTGTGGAAATAGGCCGATCAACTCCACTAATCGGAATCAATCACTATATTATTTTACATACAAGGAATGTCGTATCCGAAATACCTCTCACAAAAGGGCCCTAGATTTATAAACAAGCTTGAGCTCACAGTTTCGTTTTTGAAAATGGTCAAATGCCCGGGGACATATAAACAAGGCGACTTTTACATCCAATTTTCATAATACACATGTGATTTGGAGCTAACACCGGTTTTATAAGAGTAAGATAACTATGTGTTTCTGTGTTTTTTAACCAACGCTTATCTTTATCATTACATAACCATAATAATAATATCATTCAAATTAGCGTGTAGCAATATTGTTGAGTTTTGAATACAGTGATAAAAGTACTTTTTACAACAAATTAGTAAAAACGCCTATACAACAACAAATAGAACCAAACTTGAAATCAGTGCTCTAGAGGCCGCCGGAGATCTATAGCTGACGAGGGGGCGAAGACTTATGAGATAGCCTGAGGACCCTCTTATTAGAATACAATTTTAAACTTTCCGCCACAACTGACAAGATGTCCGTCAAGGGCCGTCAATCCACACTCAAAAAATGACCGACAAGCCACATCCTGCAACCAATCAGAGATAAGGGGGAAGAGTCCATGGGCCAATCAGAAACCAGAGGGCGTGGTTAACCCTCAGGCCCGTCCACCTTGAACACAGTATTCGCGCGCATTTGCCTACCCTCCAGGGGTTGAACTGCCAAAAAGGCTTTAATTAGGGGTGAGATTATCAGGACCGGCCTGCGCCTTAAACACTTGGGTGGACTGCCAAAAAGGCCTTAATTACGGGTGAAAAATACAGTCAAAGGGTTGAAAATTCCATCAAGGGGTTCCCGCAAAGAAAACGGTCCCACCATCAATGGTCACTAATTAGGGTAAAAATACCATCACGGGGTTGAAAAAGGACCCCCGAAAGATGCCGTCAAAATGTGGGTGGGAAATGGACACGGCCACGTGGGCGTGACTTCCTTACTTCATTTTGTCCTCAGGTGTACCCTTTCTACTAATATAGATTCATTAACAGGTTTGTTAATCCTAGTAAAATATATGTATTTTTTGAGGTTAATTTTAAATTGTAATATATTATTCGACGCCATTAAGAATAACACAATATAATAGAAAGGTGTCATTGGTAATGTTTGAATAAATAAAGAAGTTAATTAATTAAACTATTTAACAACTTACCAAAACGTAAATGCCTATAGACGGCTTAGATACATCTTGTTCAAGGAATATTCATGGGTGTAGTTTACTGTAACTACAATTGATGCTGTTCTAACGGTTAACAAATCAATAGAGATGTAGTAGAACGGATAAAACAATAAATCTAAGGGTTATATAAATATTGAAGTGTTAAAATATTTGATAAAACAGATTTAAGCAAATACTCTCTAACGGAATACAAACGGGGCCATTTATTTAAATAAACACAAGTTTTAATTACTTATTAAACGAAAATTCATGTGTACCTACTTATTCGAGTCAGTTTCCCCAAATCTTATACAAATAGAAATGGTTTTGCCAATTGCATATGGTGCCTCTATAATACAACATTGTATTTTGAAAAGCAGTTAAATAAATAATAAGAAAGTTGTCGATTCAATTGGAACTAAAAACGTAATGCTTGTAATTTTCCTAACGTCTGTTTTAATTGCATGTTACACAGATTTAATAGTGGTGAAAAATGATCTAAGTGTAGTAATGTAATACAACTAAAGTAATGTAAATAAAGTAGCCTAAAAACTGAAGTTAGGTATCAATTTATTGATTAACGTAATGTGTGCGAACTAGACTAATCGAAAAAAAACTTTAATGTTGAAAAATTGACGGTTTAATGTCACACCAAAGAGGTAACACAATACAATTGTTTTCAATTCTATACTAAATCTTAATTAAAGAAATCTTCCATATTGTCTGTTTTAATAAATCCCCCTGTTTTGTAACATTGTATTAAAACATAAAAATGAATGAAATATACACGGTGATCAAATTCAAGTGCTAACTTTTTTATTATCGAAACTACGAGTCGGTTAAGTTAGAGAAGTAGTAGTATTCCTTCCGCTGATTAACGTGGTGGTAACATTTCAAAAATGTAGTTTTTTTAAATGGGACACCGTGTATATTTATACCCTAATCGATTGCCAACTCTTTTCTTAACCCTCTAGTCGGCAGACCTGCCTTTAGGCAGGTTTCATTCAAATCTCATTCAGAGATGCCTTTGAAATCTTTCGGATGTATGGCGGCAATCCTGCCTTTGGATTGAACGTATAGTTCTGGCGCATAAAGTATTCCGTGGGATTTTTTGTGAAGGGAAGGTGCGACCATGGGGAATCCCTTTGTTATATGTTACATAATAGTGTAGTGCCGGGTTTTTGCTTTCAAATTGCGCTGTTTGGTTTTTGTGACGTCATACATCCAAGATGGCCGTTATACAAGACACTTATTCAATAAATCATTAATAACTCCTTTCAGAGTGCTCATACTTAAAATATGCATAGAACCTTTTTTATTCTGCATAAATCAGGGAACAAATTTAGTTCTAATCAATTTTGTCGTATCTTGCACCATTTACGACTTACACACCAGTATTTCTCCATAACACATATTTATTTGAATAAATGTATTGCCTAACTACATTTATTGCCCGTGCTGAATGTGGTATTTATGTTACGGACGAAGATGTAAAACCGGCCATTGACAGTATTGGCCGGCCAATACTACCTAACCTAACCAACTTAAGTGGGCATTTACCTCATTAGCCGGCCAATACTGTCAAAGACCGGTTTTACATCTTTGTCCGTAACATTTATATTTCAGTTGGTTCAATTTGTTCTCTCTTTCATGTCAGATTGTGGAAGAGTGTTTGAAGCTTGATAACTATGGCAAGTTGGTACAACATCCGAAGTTGTCTTCATTTGGTTCTTCCTCCCTCAACCAAAAAAATCAGACTTTCAACAGATTATAAACTGTGTATTTTGTGTCAAGTTAAAAGCAAATTACCCCTTGTTAATCCATTGAACTTAGAAAAACTTTTGCAGTGTTTCAAACAAAGAGAAGAGTGGTTGGATCCAGAGTATATGCATATTAGTAATAGAATCGCAAATCTAAGTGTACAATAGCTACAAGACTACAATGCAAAATGGCACAAAGAATGTTACAAAAAATTAACTCATAAGGCAAACATGGAGCGAAGTAAAAAGTGTTTCGAAGAAGGTAAGCGATGTGAACCTAAAAACGATTTAGAAGCAAGTACCAGCAGTGACAAGGCAACATACACATTAAGGTCGAAAACACCTACATATAACAAAAATAACTGTATTTTGTGATGAAGGACAGAAAAGCAAAGAAAGACTATATTGTATAGCAACAGACCAAAGTGGCGAGCGTCTTCAGTTAGCTGTCCAATTGTCTGATAGTGAAATATTGAAAGAACGCTTGAGTTACTGCACAGATCCTGGAGATGCCCATGCAAAAAACATTAATTATCACAAACAATGCTGGAAAAAATATGTGGTGAATGTCTTAAGACCCAAATATCATTCTAAATTTGAAAGGTTTTCAATCCATCAGCGAGCAGCTGACGTCCAGTTCATATTCTCCCTTAGTAGCTTTCTTCAGGAAGGTAACGTCACGACAACGATGGATATTGAGAATTTATACCGTAAAATATCAATAGATAATGGCGTTGACGAATCAGAGATAAAGTCTAGAAAACAAATTAAGAAACTATTAGAAGAGGAACTTGAAAGTGTTGGTATTGCTTTCAGTAAACCAAGGAGAGTGAACGAACCACAGCGCGTATCGCGAAAGGCTACAGGTGATGTAAGTATTACTATTGCTGAGGATGCATATGAAGACTTAAACAAAGACATGAAAATCCTCTTTGAAGCATCTCGGATATTACGAGACCCTGTTATGAAACTTGAGAAATTGACTTTCACCGGGTCCCTTAAGAAAGAAGACATGGAAGAAGTCATTCCGAAACAAGTTTATCATTTTTTTAAGTGGTGCATCGATGGTTAAATGGATATAAAATGTGAAAACAAGACAGATGCTCAGCCGTCCAATAAGCTTCAGCGAGTCTCCCAAATGTTAACATATGAAATGATGTCATCCCGCCAAGTGTCATCAGCGATCAATAAAAATGTTCGTCATGGACGGGATATGCCAATGCAAGTAGCTGTGGGGCTTACTGTCCACTCAGAAACAAGAAGCAAATTCCTAATTCAGCTTCTTCATGGTTTGAGAACTTCTATTGAGTATGGTAAAGTCCTCAGAATGGAAACTCAGATTGCGAGCGAAGTTATTAAATGTATGGAAGCAAATGAGAACGTATACATACCACTAGTTGTAGCGAGATTTATTTTCTGTGCAGCTGATAATAATTACTTCCAAGAAGACACTCCTTATGGTAAGAACACTCCACGGTACAGTAATGGCTGTGTATCAAGTAGAATCTGAGGCTGCTACACACGAATCTATTGTACGCTCACAGCCACCGTCTCGACGTTCACTCGACACCATTCCAACGTTTCTTACTGAACTTTCGCACTGCAGCATTTCAAGTTCCAAAAAAGTAAGTGTGCCCAAAATTCAGACTAGTGTTGACTATAAAGAAAGAAATCAACAATGTTAGTGTTATTAACAGATGTTCTGAAATTACAAGTCATTCTGACACTAATAATGACACAAATGAAAATGCTGATGAGAGTGACAGCGGAATTTTCTCAAAAGATGTTTTTATTCCGACGTGGCCCGCAAATCAATCCTTAGTGAACCAGCCAATGCAGAAAATGGGAGTTTGTGTGCATCCTCTCATAGACAATAGCCCAACAACGACTTCGACACAGTTGCATGGAAAGGTTGGAAAGAGTAACAAACGCCATTGCAGGTTCAGATTCAAAAACTGTTGTAACTTGTGACCTTGGTCTTTATAAACCAGTTTTACATTTAGCAATGGCCAAACCAGATCTGTCTAAACATTGGATACTGAGACCAGGGGAATTGCACACAATAATAGCAATGCTCAGAGCAATAGGTACCTTTGTAGTTGGTACAGAACTTGAGCGCACCTTAGGTGATTTATATGGTGACGCAGTTATGTCACAAATCCTAGCAGAAAAGCATGTACGACGAGGAGTTGAAGCACATACAACACTTCTACTTTCCTTATGTAAATTCTATACTGACTTGTTTCTTACCTATCATGAAGATATAAAAGATGAAATTGACACTAATATCAATAAGATGATTGCCGCCTTGCAGACAAACAACCTTAAAGATATTAATTCAGTTCACAAACAGACCTAAAAAACTTGAACATTATGTCGAAAATGGAACAGTTTGATAATAGTGAAGGACACTACATACCAACCTTCAAAGTTGCTCGCCAATACATGGAAATGGTTGGAACTATGTTGAGTTACATACGATCTGTAAGAACTGGTAATTGGGAGCTACATCTAGCTACATTAGAAGATTTTGTCAAATATTTCTTTGCTCTTGATTTGAGAAACTATGCAAGTATGATTGCTTGGTATTTAGCTAATATAAGACAGATAGAAAAGATAAACCCGAATATCTAGGAAGAGTTTATGAAAGGGAACTGGGTAGTAAAGAAGAGTAGCATACCGTTTTGTGCTTTGAATACAGACGAGGCTCTAGAACACCAAAATAGGGCAATGAAGGTAGCTGGAGGTCTTGTAAATATTACCCAAAGGAAAAGTGCACTGACAAGGTTTTTTTTATCGCTCCTGAACTATCAAGGCTAGTCAAAAAAGCAAAAGGTTTAAAAGGGATGACAGAATATCGTCAATTACATCATCACCAACTTACAACATCAAAGTCGAACCGCCAATATTCTGACGTGGTAACAGTTCTCAATGCCGCGAATAATTCATCTTACTTATCGGAGAAAGCAATACAGTATGCAACTGAAAAACATAAGTGTTTATTTGTTTCTTGGAGGGAAACAGCAAAGTCTTCAATGGGAATTGGAGCGGATGAACTGAAAAGCAATCATGAGGAGGCAGATTCGAAAATAATTTTGCATTCCATATTCGCCTGTCATCGCGGTGCTACACAGCTTCATATTTACTCACCTGATACAGATGTCTTCATTCTTGCTTTGTGGTTTTCCAAATTCTTTCCACTGGACACTATGTTTGTAACTGGAGTTGGTCAAAATCAAAGAATGATAAATCTCGGCCGAAAAAAAACTTCAGCGTTATTAGGCCTGCATGCATTATCTGGAAGTGACATCACAGGAACACTGGCAAAGAAAGAAAAACCTCCTTTTGGAAGGTCTTCAGTAAAGCAGAAGATGCCATTCTCGGAGCTTTAAGCAAACTTGGAAGCTTAGAAACATTTCTTGATAAAGATAGACTGTTAATAGAAAAGTTCGCATGCCAAGTATATGTACCTGGCACAAAAATATCAGACATCGGAGAACTGAGATGGTGGGCGTTCTCAAAGAAGGAGACTCAAGGAGAAAACTTGCCACCAACAAGAGCATCACTAACACCATATGTTGATAGAGTTCGTTATCAAACCATAGAGTGGAGCCGTGCTGACCAGCCCTATCCTAATCTGCCTTCGCCACTAAACTTTCGCTGGGAATTGATAAACGACTAATACGCTCCTGTTATGTGTATGCTACCCTGTGCTCCTGAGACAGTTCTTCAGCTTACTAGGTGCTCTTGTGTTAAGAGAAAGTGTACTCCACCATGTAAATGTCTTTACCACGATCTCAAGTGTACTGAACTCTGTGTGTGTGGAGGAGACGAAGAAATTTGTGACAACTGCGATGACCACACAAAACATGAAGATTCATCAGAGGACTTAGATAGTGATCCTACATTGTTTTAAAGAGGATAATAATAAAGTCTGATAAAATGATGTGTTATATCAATATACTTACTACAAATTGTATGTATTATTATTAAAGTTATTGTGAGTAAATAGCAGCAGAACCATTATTTCTCATCCCATAATAAAAAACCAATAGCAACATTATGTTAAGCCGATAGTGACATAAATAATGGATCATAACTCACGAATGGAACGAGATACGCTAAAATTGATAAGATCTAAATTTGTTCCCTGATTTATGCAAAATAAAAAAGGTTCTATGCATATTTTACGTATGAGTACTATGAAGGGAGTTATTAATGATTTATTGAATAAGTGTCTTGTATGGCGGTCATCTTGGATGTATGACGTCACAAAAACCAAACAGGGCGATTTGAAAGCAAACACCCGGTACTACACTATTACGGAACATATAATAAAGAGATTCCACATAGTCGCACCTTCCCTTCACAAAAAATCCCACGGACTAGGTAAGTATGCATTATGCTCCTCAACTAGTAGTTGCCTGACTGGCTCACTTACAAGCGGCTCTTGTTTCTCGCGTTTTCACAGCAGGGTCAGTCGAGCAGGTGTCGTCCAAGTAAATGTACCGCATAATTGTTACGCTACGAAGGTTATTTTCTGTGTTTTAAAATAAATAAATTTAGCGATCTGAACAAGCCGAAAAATTTACAGGTGATTTTAAGTATGTAATGTTTCTTACTGATGTATTCGTGAAAAAAGTTGACCATGTAATTTGCACTGATAATCTCCACCATCCTAAAGGCGGACCAGCCGGTTTGTGTGAAAATTATTTCATTCATACAAAACATTTATTTTCTTACTAAAATAAATGTTTTTCATCAGATATGACATCAAAGAAGAAAGGACAGCATGGAGGGGACTTCTGGTGAAATGTTTGAGTGTTTGGACAACTTAGTTGAACATGACACCGATATTGAAGATGGATTGGAAGGCGACTTTGACGACTATGACAGTATTGCTGACAAAGATTTTACCTTGAAAATGAAATGAACAAATGCAACTATACTATTTCTGAATCTTCTCCACTTGACTCCCAAGTGTTGAATTTAGGTGTAGCAGAACCCGATACTTCACAGCCATCGATATCAGGGGTCTCAAAATTAGATGAACAACAAGGATTGCCTTTAATTGCAACAGTTCCATTTACGTCGGCTTTAGCTAAATCATCTGCTGCATTTTAACGACAGCAAAAACGACCTCGTTCTCCTCTGCCAGAATTTGAAGAGGAGGTTGATGTTCACGAGGCTAACGCAGGTGGGTTTACAGGAAACGCAAATAAACTTGTAGTACAGTCAAGAGAATGCAAAGAAATACTTTGGCGGAAGCAGCATTTGCAGCTGCATAAAAAGTCGTATTCCATGAAAGTACAAAGCTCCCAAAAAGCTTTGAGGAATTGAAAACTCCATATCAATGCTTCGTCCACTTTTTCACACAAGAGTTGATTGAAAATATTGCAGAGCAGACAAATTTATACGCTCGACAGCAGGACATCGAGACATCCTTTGTTACCAACGCTGCCGAGGTTCAGAAATACATTGGCATTTTGATATTTATGTCGTTATATCGGTACCCAAACGCCTCAGAATACTGGGGACGTTATTCATTTGAAACAGTTCGTTCAGCAATGACATGCAAACGATTCTTTATGATTCGCAAGTATCTTCACATCAACGACAAATCAAAAGAGAAAAAGCGGGGTGAGCCTGGTTTTGATCCATTATGTAAAGCTCATCTCATAGTGAAACATTTATATGAACGATTTTAAACGGTTCCAAAATTACCTCGTTTATGCGTAGATGAACAAATGTGTGCGAGCAAAATGAAACGCACCTAATTGCGACAATACATGCCGGCAAAACCCCATAAATGGGGTTTCAAACATTTTTTTCTCTGTGACAGCAGTGGCTACTCTTACAGTTTCGATATTGTTACTGGTGCATATGTAATTTTGCCCAATATTCCTGATTTGGAAACATCAGCTAATGTTGTCGTCCGTATATCTCAAACAATACCTAACTTTGTCAACCGTATCGTATGTTTTGATAATTTTTATACGACACTGCCACTACCTGTTTATCTAAGGAGCCGAGGCATTTATTCATTGGGGAAAATTCGCATTCCTAAGGGATTTTCTGTTGAGTATGTGGGAAATGCACATGGTGTAGATTTGACAACTGTGTTATGGAAGGACAACAAAAACGTGCGCTTGTCTTCTACATACGTCGGGATGCTACCCTTCAAAAGTGCTATCCAGGATAGGCAGCCGTCAAAAGCAACCAGATTTGATTGGTCTGCGAAAAAGTATGTGGAAATTGACTGGCGCGCTATTATATGTGAATATGATTATCACTTGGGCGGAGTTGATCTAATGAATGGATTACTTGGCAGATATCACATTCACCTAAAGACTTCCAAATAGACATTGCGTCTATTTTACCATTTCATTGACATGGCTATAGTAAACGCTTATCTACTATACAAACGGATTCATAAAGGAACGCCTCCTTTACACCAGTGTTTCGAGCACAAGTAGCTGCTGTACTCGAAGCAGGAAGAAATGCAACCTGCAGTAAAGCCTAATACCAAAACATATCCCCGAGCCAGATGCCAGACCTTTTGGATAGAAGTGGTAAAAGGATGTGTACGAACAAAGGGTGTAAACGTGACCCAATTTTTTTTGCACTAAATGCAATTTAAATCTGTGCCTTTCCTCTACTAAAAAGTGTTTTCAACTGTTTCATACAAAATAAAACATATGTATATGATTTTTTGTATCGATGCGTAATAAATATACCTTGAGTTTTTTAATTTAACTTTTTTTTACCCCGACTATTTTTCTTCCCCTCAGTGGGCAGATCCGGCTTAAGGCGTGGTAATTTTTTTCATCCCTGGATCCTCAAGAATTCATAATAAAAAAGTTTAAAGTCTAAAATTTATTTTCTTGCCATGAATTTACTATGCTATGATTTTTTCAGATAAAATAAAAATTTGCCTGTTATAGGGTTAACATAAAAGGTTATTATAAATTTCAGCCTAAAACGAAAAATAAAGGAGATATGAGCCTATTTAGCTTATCATGGCGGGCATAATATGTATTTGTATAACTATGGTACATAAAATTTGTTTACAAGCGCGCTGTGAACATCATGGTTGTAACCTTGAAACGAACGTTGTATTTTTCCAGAGGGACGCGTGAGCACTAAGTACTTAACACTCAGCGCTATTCTGGATCTCGATACATATAACCCTAAGATCTAACTGAACGTCACAATAGATTGGCGTCGTGCAGGATTAAACACTAGATGATCCCTTAATGGAATTTTGGAAGATGAAGAACGCCTTTTACGAAAGTTCGGTCTACACGAGCCTTAATCAACGTCATTTCGCGATTATTACACCACCCTAAACTATACGCTTCTAACCCTGTACTAATACTGCTAACATAAAAATTGGACTTTCGTCCACATTGGTTCTTCAACCCTTGTACTCTAATTTGCCCAAAAAACTTAAATATACCACTCCGCGCATACACGAAGTCTAACTCGAAAAACACCGGAAGGATTGCCTTATCATCAAGCCTGTTTCTACTCGAAATTTTATCTTAGGTAATTCGATATTTAACGCATTGGAATTCACATGCAAAATCGCCTCTAATGCTATGTACTTAAAGTCAAATCTTTGGTTTACGCAACATAATTAGAACTTTTGCACAAGACGTACCTTACAAAGTAATATTTGAATACGTAGTTAAATTTAAATCTTTTTATATGACACAATCCCAACTTGATTTAACCAAAATTAAAATACGTAATGTATTTCTACAAAACTATTCTTATTTACAAATATACTAACGAATGTTTCCATTCCAATTCTAGTAAGAGAGGGCTTCTCTAAATATCGATACCAAAATATAAATCACATTTTCCTTTTTTTTTGAATTTCCATTTTACTCAGAAAATACAAAAAAAATTCGTAAACCTTTAAATTACGTAAACGACAAAAGAAACCGTTACAATAGAAAGCTTCTCCCATCATTAGTGCGTTATTACATCCCACTATGAGAATCTATACCCCACTCAAAATGTTCGGTACTAACAAATAATTCAGAAATTCGAAATTTACCGGCGTATCTTGATGAAATCATGGATACATGACATTATCTCGTTTATTACACGCTTTTTAGAATGGCTAGTACCCGTTACAACGTATAATTTTAGTTCTTCTGATTGCTATTGTTTCCAGAATAAATAAACCGTTGAATTCTAACAGTTGTTAAATTTTCCTGTTGTCCAACTTCAGTGCGACAAAACCAATTGATTATTATTTGTAAAATATTAGATAAACGAGCTTTTATAAAATTTTACATATTGCTCTTTGTGATAAATCTTCAAAACGCACCAACCGAACATAAAATTCTCTAAAATTATCTATTTCCTTTCATCATAGTTTCTGCATCGTCATAACGTCATGCTATGCCTTGGTCTGTTATGTTGTGTTATAATATGTTAATGTTACTTAAGTAATATTACGCTAAAGTTACCTTAAGGTTGTGCTAAGGTTACTTTAATGTTATGTTTCAATTACGATAACGTTACGTTAATATTGTGTTATTGATATTGGGTTAACTTACTTATTAGGTTGTTAACGCCTTGTGCCTCTAAATACTTTGTAATAACATACATCTAAATATTTTACTTAATTGATACCGTTAATATTTTAATTCTTTAAGTTTCATAGTACTGAATCTATTAAAGATCCAGCTGATCCTTACCAAAATTAAATTAGATTCCGTAGCTGCCATAGTAGGCTTATATTTGCGTTTTTAGATTTTATTTCATTTCATTCATTTATTCTGGGTAATAGCTGTAATTGTTATGGAAAAATTAATAAATATATACGATTACACATCCAAAAGATAAATATTTCAATTAATATTACGTTAAAATTACGTTAATGATACGTTAACATTACGTTAACCTTATATTCATGTTACGTTAATATTGTTTTGATGTCACAAATAGAAGTTTGTAATATAGACTGGTCTTGGTGCGTCAAATAAAATTCTATCCCACGCTGTGTAGTAACTTGTGGTTTACTGAGCTTTGGTAATATCTTAGCTAACTGATACCGTGTGCCAGCCTTCCGAGTATGCATTTTTACCAACGTGCTAACGTGGAGCATAATGGTTTATTTTGCACTTTGTATTACCTTAACTTCCATTCGGATCAGTACGTCTACGTAAAACTGTTTGTAATGATTTATAATTAGACTAAACCTAACAGTTCATCGACATTAATCGCATTAATTTTGAAGTGTGTGCTACTGCTTTATGAGCTTGAGCTCATAAGGAGTTGAATTCATTTTAAATTTTTTCTAACCTCCTTGTCTATGTTCAACGTTGGCTGTACTTATGCAAACTAATTCCGGTAAAGAAGAAAAACAAAGATATACGTTTTTCGAATTATCGAAACTATAAACTGATGCTGAGACTACGTTAAAAAAATTACTTAATAAGTTTTCTCGTTCATCTTCCTATAACCTATGTATTACCGTTGTGGGAAATCATGGGGAGCAGAATCAACATCACCTATCCTAATTGCTTTGCATTTAGATTATTTACTTACTAAATATCCTGCAATGACATGTGCTTGAATATTATGCCTAATTGATATTTGTACGTTAATATTTGAATGCTTTAAAACGGTTCATGGTATTTAATCTATTGGAGATCCAGCTAATCTTCACTAAAGTAAAATTAGATTCCGTAGTTGACTCTTTCCATACATTCTCTAACTGTTACTCAGGTCGACAACTAATTGTTATGGAAGGAAAAAACGAAAGGCACGTATTTCTTTCCCTCCCCAAGGGGGAGGGCTGGCTGTTTGAGCTTTCCAACCTCCTTCAGCCACAATCATGAATTCCCAGCATACATACATACATTACGTATGTATGCATGGTGGGATTAAGAATGGGTGTGGTCAGGATAGGATCGGAAGGGACGGAGTTAGGATTCTCATGGAGAAAATACTACCCCAACATTAGTCTAAGTTGCCACACATGGCGTGCATATACGTGGTGGCCATGAGGAAAACCCCCTAAAAGAACCTCATAGAAGGTAGACGGTAAGGGGAATCGAACCCATTACCTCCCGAATGCTAAATAGGTCGTGTCACCACTACCCTACTAACTCGGTAATTATGTTAGTGTTTTGTTCATGGGTTGTTAGCATTGCGTTAATATTCTGTTGATGCCACAAATAGAAGTTTATGATTGACTATATTTTTATTACACATCAAAAATAAATGGCAATGCGCGTGATACTGAGTTTTTTAAATCAGTACTCTGTTAATAATGGATTAATCTTAATTAATAGACTGTTAACATTATTCAAACTAACGCTGGCGCATCAGATAAAGTTAATGTTGTGCTGATGCTTCCTTAATATTACGTTAATGTTACGCTAGTATCCTTTTAGTGTTATATTAATGCTGTTTAAAGGTTAGGTTTATATTATATTACCTTCATGTTAGTTTCATATTATGCTGATGTTACAAATACAAATTTGTAATGTCACTATTATGCTGTTAACCAATCTTGGTACGCTAAATATAGTTCTGCTCCGTGCATTTAAATAATCTGTAATAACCTGTACCTCATTGAACTGCTGAAAATCTTAACTAATTGACGTATTACGTTAATACCACGTTATTTTGTTAAACATTATGTTAATGTTACGTTAACCTTACGTTAATGTTACGTTCGTGTTGTGTTGATGTTACAAATAGAAGTGTACTAACTATGTGTTTATTACACATCACACCACTACGTGCGCCATTGGATTTTAAAAAATTGTTTTGTAACAAACTTCGAAAGTGTTGTAAATAATTCACCTCTTTGTACGCAACTAACGTGCATTTCGTACCATGTGTGCAGCAGATCATACCTGCATAAAACGTAATTTACTTATTTATGGCGGAGCCTTCCACGCATATCGTTTGCACATTCAGTTTCAGACATGTTCATGCGCAAAGACCTTTTGAGAGCTTCGTTTTTTGTGCGATACTGAAAGGTAGAAGAGCATCCACTTTTGCCCTGTTAAATATTTTTTCTTAAAAGTGCTGTAAATTCTACGGTGAGTTATTTAAAGTTATTTTATAATGTTTGAGACGTTTGCATTTCAGGCACTTTTACTTTTATCTTTTATTTTTTGAATTTTTGCTTTAACGCAATTAATTATTTTACCGTTAATCCAATTTACGGTATTAGCAAGACTAATCAAGAGTGAGATAATCACCTGCGTTAATGGAAACTGGAATTATAAAACTCTTTAATCCTGCAAATTTGTTCATTTGGGAATTATAGTGCATACAAAACCAGATTTATTTCAACCCTGAAGTAATATTACGCAACAGTTTCCAAAACGCTGACCAAACATGCAGCGATTTCGTTAATTTTATGAACCTGACCCACTTTAACCTACGACTGAGCATAAGGCACAAAATCTTCTAGTTATTACCCAAACTGTTAAGTAGCTAAAATTTGTAGCCATGAGCGTAGAAGTATACATATAGAACTTAAAGGTTATACAGTTTCCTTAACGCTGGGTTTAACCTTCTCAATTCTTGGTGCGCTAAACAAACTTCTGTCCCGTGCTGTGTAATAACCTGTGCTTGACTGAGCTGCCGTAATGTCTTATCTAATTTATATCGTGCTCCAGCTTCTCGAGTATGAATTTTTGCCAACGTTCTAACCTAGTTATCACAATTTGGCACCCAACGTGGGGCAGCATACAGATTATTTATTTTGTTTCCTTATTACTTCTACTGGACTTTTAAAGCACTTTCTTTTCTTTTTAAAGTCTTTTCAATTGGTACACAAAAAATAGTACATCGTTTACCCTCAATTCCTTTGTATCACTCCTCTACTTTGTTTACTGGAACTTCTGAAATACCAGTAAGGCTCAACTTCTTTATTGTACTCGATATACCTCGCTGCATTCCTGAGTAAATATAATACCTCTAAAAAATACAATTATACAATATTTTTTGGAATTTAATATCTTTTTACCATAATGTGTTAACCTTTAGTTTTAGGTTAATAAATTAAGTAGAAAAATAGTTATGAATGAAACACTTCTATCGGAACATTTACCTTATGTTGATCTCTTTTTAAATAATTCTACCTGAATCTACGAGAGCTTTATCAAAACATGTCTGACCAAATGTAACCACTGTTTTCACCTCTAAATTGTTGTCTTTTACTTATTGCTAATGGTATTACGTTAGTGTAGGCAAGCTCTTCTCAGCACAAGTTTAAGCAATGCTACAGGTATTGAAAGCCCAAAGGTATTAAACACTCTTGTTCTGTTTCTTTTAAGAAACAAAAAAGCAGGTAGTCTTGTAACCGAGCTTAAGATTCTATGCTGTCTATAATCTCGTATACCACTTTCATGAGCAGCTTCCGTATTTGTGTTCGCTATTATTTGTAATAATTAATTATGTGGCATGGGCACATTCTTAAATTTTGGTGCTTCTTGGTAAGTGCGAACGCAGACTGCAGAGCACTTGGATAGCATGAGTGTTTTGAAGCGTTGATAAAGAGTAAATAGATGGTTAGGTTAGTTAGAAAACAACATCAAAAATTGTAGGCAAAAGGATCGGGAGAACCGGCGCCACAAGCTTTAAAGGAAGAAAAGATAAATTATCATTTCGTGAGAGAGAAACCCTACAACGCTTGAACCAGGGAAGCAACGGGACTAGCAAATAAATTAAAGTTCCCTCAGTAAGCGTACTTTATTTGTAAACTTCCAAACAATGGATAACATATGTATATATTAATATATATAATAATAACACCAAATAAGACATAAAACTTCGTAAGTAAACACAGATATCAATATTAATATTGACGAGGGCAAGTCGCGATATTTTACTTGTAAAAACCTCAGCTTTATTAATTTATCTATACCAATAAAAGAACGTAATACCCCTCTCTGGTTCGCTGAAAGATTTTTCAGAACGTAAACCTGAAAAGAAAAATTTATAAATACATACAACCCGCAATAGTTGACTTCAGAAAGGTAACAATCCAACTTGCGTTTCGTTTTACATAGTAGAACACCACCCCCTTTAATAATCCCAACTTCAATTATCTATATAATCGGAGAAGCTTGTTCAGTTCACTACATTAATCCTATCATGCATGTAAATACGAGTAACTAATCAATTAAAATTAGAGCCTAATGATCTGAACCCTCTTATGCTCAATGACAGAAAATTTTTACTTAAAAACTAACAAACATAATTTAAAATAACGCGGAATAATCTGACCTGGTGTTGATGAACACTTGAGCCTTATTTAGTGCCGCTGTGAACGTTCCGAGCCATCGGTAACCCACAGACAGTTAGATTTCAGTCATTTACGAGTAGTCCCAGTCCATCAGTACGTAAAGAAAACGAAGAGAAAGAAGAAGACGAGAAGAGCTCTGCAGATCGAAGACGAGGTCTATGTGATGGTTTAACACAACCTCGTTAAATTATTATTATTTTAAAAAAACAGCGTTGAATTATCGTGCAGTAATCCACTTTTTGTCCAAGTAACATTTTTTTACATCCGCATCAATATCGATTATGTATATTACTTTACAAAGTAAATAAATAGCTTCTATAAAAAATTCTCATATAAAGATGGTGTTACACACTAAACAAAACAGAAATAAGAAATTTTCTAAAATGTATTCACGTTGCACAAAATGACCGTTTTTGGAGGAACCGGGTATTCAACAAAGTTTTCCTATCAAATTTGGTTGTAATAAAGATGTTATACATACGTATTTCAATAAAGAACTTCATTAATATGTAAATTATTTAATGGTACCACCATCTAGTGGTGATTCAGCAAAGTATAAGTAAGTAGATGATGTTAAAAATAACCCGAACTTACTAACGTCGCATAGATGACACTAGTAGGTTTATTTAGAACTTTTATAAAATAGAAAGGTAAAGACGAGAAAAAAATTTAATCAATTATGATTTGTAAGGTAAAGAGTAAAGGTAAAGGAGTAAATGCAGAAAATTAGATCATTATGATAGAGAAATAAATAACGAGTAAACATTAAATAACAATCCCAAATATTCAATCAACAGATACCTATTTTGTTTTGTTTTTAGAACAAAGGAAATTATAAAGTCGATATGAAAAGATCCGATATCGATTTTAGAGTGTTACCAGTTTATCATATTACATACCTGAAGCTTCACAATGCTAAAAGTGCTCTCTTTTCTGACGGACTGTCCTGTGTATTAAACTTCAAACATTTATGCTAGACTAAACGAGGTATGAACTATCCTTCACTAAAGAGGCGTAATGTTCTACCTAGTATAACTTAGTGACATCCTTGTTTAGTTTCTCGCACTTAAGTTGTCTTGCTAGAAAGTTTTACCGCTTCACGATGCGTTTCGTTTTACGCTGCCAAATTGCAAAAAATACCTGTGCTTAGAGCTGAATTCAGCCTTGGCATACCGATTTATTATCTACTTTTCATGCTTTTTTCTATTTCTTCATTTTGGAAGTGTTTTGGGGATATAAGACCTGACACTATCTTGCTTTGTTTTCTGCGCCTCGTGCCGTAGAAAAGCCTGGTATGGGTACATTCGTTTTAGAGCTATTTTTAACTTCTGAAGGCAACCTCCTTCTGATGCCTTTGAGGGCACATAGCTCCTATGAACATCGTACAAGTATTGCATAAGTTTGTGGTTTGTTTTTTATCGTTTTTTATTAATGTTTGGTATTAGCGCAAACTAATTTAAGGCGGGTCGTCAAAGAAATATGACGTGTTTAAGGCAGCCCCAGTCTCAGATCTTCGGTTACTGAAACAAATATGCGTTAAAATGACAACTTCTAAATCAATAAAGTACTGTACGGCAAAGATAACCTTTTGAACACATTTTTAAACCTAGCAGTTTGAATATTAATAATAAACCAAGATAATAATACTAATTTTATTAAATACATAAATAAAAGGGATAAGAAGGATTTGAACCTACTACCTGTACCTTGCTAGGTTCAAATCCTACCCGAGGTGTACTTTTTATTTATGTATCTAATAAAATTAATAATAATTTTTAATTACATAGTTACCTTTATTCGTTCATTACAAAAACTTATAATAAAGACAATAATAATCTAATCAGTAGAAGTTCCGTAACGTGTAAATGGTTCTTTAGTAGAAAAAAAGGCGCGAAAATCACATTTAGGGTTGCTACAGTATTGAATTTTTACAAAAAAGTACAGATCTTTTAAACCCATACCAGATGTGATCGTAAAACTGTAAAGTAGACTTAAAGCGCAAATACCACCCTTTTGTCTTAAATTCAAACAGGTAAACGTTTTTGCAATAATAATGAATTATAGAGAACTAATTAAAATCAACTATTCTCTCCCACGGTAGCGTCGGGTAAAATACAGTCATAAATACGTATCTGTAACTGTAGGAAAAACTCCAGATGTGATTCATCTATGTAATGTACCCCTTTTTATAACAAATCCAAACGTAAGCATTGCCATAAGAATTGTTTTATTAGCTTAGATAACAGAAATAAATAACTAGATCGAATCCGTAATCCAAAGTATAAAAAAAGCAAATAAATAGATAAAATAAACAAATAACTAGCACTAATTTGTAATCGAAATTCTAAATTAAAATAATTTAATATTTTTTCTTTTCTCAAATAAGTAACAATAAGTCACGTTAGGGAACAATCTTTTAAATAGAAGTACTGAATAGATTTTTATCGGTTTGAATATTACTAATAAACAAAAATAATAATAATCTAAACAGTAAAATTTTGTAACGTGTGAAATGACTCTTTACATAAAAAAGGTGATAAATAATGTTTAGGATTGCTATGGCATTGAACTACAAAAATACGGTTCTTTTAAAACTCATGCCAGATGATTCTTGAAACTCATAAAATCGTACTGACACAAATATAAAATACAAAAGATGTGACTATCCATGGCAGATCCGTATATAAGTGAAAAGTTTTTGAACATTTTTTCTTTGTTTTAAATTTGAAGGTTGATCCAACTTTTATTTTTGGTACTATATGTGATTTTAAGTTTAATTATAACATTGTGTTACATATTGTCTTATACAATATTTGTCCTTGACTGTAAATGAAAAATTTAAGCTAACTTTTACCTTTGTTACTATGTTTGATCTTAATTGTAATTCATTAATCCCAAAAGTAGGCAATTAAAGTCGGGAGAGCTAACATGGTCATTATCGTTATTTAGTGTTACCCTTCAATTGAATAAAAGTCAAATTTAGGGGATGGAAACGTTAAGTTCTCAGGGTTCGTAACAATAATAAAACAGATTTGATAAGCAAATATTAAATTAAGTAATAAAGAACTAACTATAACTGGGAAATCTTAATTAAAACTAATTAAAGCATTTGGTCCTAAATAAATAACAGCAAGTCCGGTGAGTGGCGCGAGAGCCAGGAGTCGCGTAGGGAGCAATCTAGTTGAAACGTGATGTGATTGAAGGGTATGTAAGTGAAAAAAAATGTACATTTAGATATTCATATAGTAAGTATACACTCTATTATTTATTCTTTCTTAACTCCATTTCTTACTTCATTACGTGTCGGGCAGTAGACAAGTAACTGTCAGGTTGTAGGACGATACTGTTATTAGGGAATGCTGCATCGTCCGTGACACGATTTGGCCTGTAACCGCTCTGATCGCTATTGTATTACTCAACGGAACAATACAATTGCCTTGGATCGACCTGTCTACGAAGGGCGGTCAAGGTCGAAACAGACAGGTCTCGCTGCTGACGACCGTGCAAGCAATTCATGACGAGTCGGTACGTAGAATGTGAGAGGTATGCATGACGGAAATGGAGTTGGGTTGAACGTTAGTGAAAGAGCGAAAAAATGGGTTAAACAGTACGAATTGGTAATGTGGGTTAGAATGAAAGTGGATGGAGAAAAAGACCAGGAGTGTGAGAACTTCTGAAATTAAAAACGTGATGAACGTATTTAAGTCAAACTAAAAAGTGATGACAGTGGGGGATGGGTGGCGGATGGGTGAGTGTACAGAGAAAACATACTGAAAGCGTTCAACAATAGTTCGGAGACCAAAGAGTCAATGAGAATGGTTAACATCTGTGTGGAGAGAAGCCTGTTTGTATCTAATATATGGCAATGAGGTGAATCTAAAAGTAGGATAGACTTGATAGTGTATGATGAACGACTTGGAAACTTGGTGAAAGACACAATAGTAATATGCGGATAGGAGTGTGTATCGGACCACTTTTTGGTTGCATTGAGAGTGTGATTAGGGCAAAAGAGGGTCTGGACAAGGAAAGCAAACGTACTGCGAACGTCCAGAATTAGAGTGGGTAAACTAATGGATAATGGTGCGAGGTTGAAATACGCACATGCCGTAAGTAAAGAGTTGAACGCGAACGAAACAGTGAGGAACGAACAAATAAAAGACACTGAAGTTAAAAGTGCATGGATAAGATTAAAAAACTGTGTTGTCAATTGTGTCGTGCAGATATGTAGAAGAGCGACTGTAGGTAAACGGAAAAAATGTGCTTGATGGAAAAAATTGGGATAAAAAGGCAGTATGTAAGAAAAAAGATGCGTACATGGCAATGATTGCTGCAAAAATTGAGACTGAGAAAAAGCGATTGTATGAGGTGTACAGACTAAGAAACAAAGATACAAAGGAGAATGAAAATAAGTAAAGAGGAAGTGATGGCTGTGGAAGGAGAGAAAATGCTTAATGATTTTGAGGGAAACAAAAAACTATTCTGGAAATGAGTCAAGAATACAAAACGTAACCCCCAAAACAGAACTCTGCAGGAGTAGTAAATGTGAGCAACGAAATAGTATGGGAAGATTGTAAAGTGAGGAAATACTGGAAAGTATATTTCGGAAATCTGTACAGCAGTGTGAAAATTAAAACTGAAGGGTTAAATAGACGGAATGGTGAATGAAACTGACAAGGATGTTGGGATAAATGAGGTAGAAAAAACGGTAGAAAGGTTGAAAAACGGTAAAAGAGCAGGCGTAGATGAAATCGCTGGTGAAATGGTAAAGTATGGAGGTGCAAAGCTTATACGAAGATTGTGTAAACTATTAAATGTATGCCTTAGGGGTAGAAAAGTGTCGAGGGATTCGAAAAGCGCGATTATTGTACCACTGTATAAGGGAAGGGGAACAAGAGTGATTGCAAGAACTGCAGAGGAATAAGTTTTCTCAGCGTGCCTGGTAAAGTGTTTGGAAGAATAGTGGTTGATAGAGAACGAGAAAGTACACAAACTAAGATTTGGGTGGCTTCATGCCAGAGAGAGGATGTGGCGATCAGATGGTTGCTCTCCAGCAGGTGACCGAAAAGTGTTTAAGTGTAAAAAGGAAGCTGTACTGTGGGTTTCTAGATTTGGAGAAGGCGTACGACCGATTGAATAGGGAGAAGCTGTGGGAAATATTAAATGAATATGGCGTAAATAAAGGTGTAATAAATGGAATAAGGGCAGTATACAACGGTAACCGGGTATGTGTTAGGGTGAGAGGTGTGAGTTAATGTTAATGTACAGCGAATACTGTAATATTGAGCAAGGAGTGCGGCAAGGCTGTGTGATGTCACCGTGGTTGTTCAATGTGTACATGGATAAATGTGTTACGCAAACGTGTACCAATACAAATGGTGTAATGGTTGGAGGGGTAAAGGTACGAGTTCTGGTGTATGCAGATGACACAGCTACAAACTGCTCTGAGGAAGATTGATAGTCTGTAAGAGCATGGACCTAAATATAAACGTGAACAAAACTAAGATTGTGGTGTTCAATCGGGAAGGTGGAAAAGATAGTAGAGTATTTACTATGCAAGATGAAATTGTGGAGCAAGTGGACGAGCTGGTATATCTGGGTAGAACGCTTACTACAGATGGTACAAGGGAGAGCGAGATTGGACGAAGGGTCAATGCTAGAAGGAAAGTGATTGGAAGTATGTGGATGATAATGAGAAACGAAAGCATGAGCCTAGCTGCGAAGCTAGCAACCTATAATGGCGTGTTTGTCCCGTCAGTACTGTATAGAAGCAAGTCATGGGTATGTCAAAAAAGCACGAAAGAAAAATAAATTCCGTGGGTATGATATTCCTGAAAGGCGCATGTGCTAAGACGAGAACGGACAAGATAAAGGATGAGTGCATAATGACGGAGTGTGACGATGATGGATAGACATAAAAGTAGTACATTACGTTGGTTTGGTAACATTGACAGAATGAACAACTCAATACTAACGAAGCAAATATATGTAGGTGAGATTAGAGGTAAGGGCGTGCCGTGTAGGCTGCGTGAAACTTGGCTGAATGTAGTAGAATGTATGATAAAGAAAAAAAGATAAGGTGTTTTAAAAATAAAAAGAGACAATGTATGAATCTTGCGGAAGCTAGGGAGGTATGCGGAGATAGGAAAGCATGGTGAAATATTGTGAATGAAATTAAATAAGAGGCAAGGATTGTTTTGGCTACCCCGCAAGGGAATGGGGCAAAGATTAGATTAATTTAACGGAAAGCTGTGTGGAGTTTATTGGCTTTTTTCGCTAGTACAGATGTGACTTCTTATTAGATTGAGTACTTGGGTTTAATTAATTTAACTAACATAATTTCGTGTGTTTAAAAGAATTTAAAACGTTTATTTTTTAGTGACTATTGTTCCCTTTCTTCTTTTTTTACTTATCCTGCATTTTACGTCGCTGAGGGGGAATTTTGTGACGCGCATAATTATTTTTTAATAGGAATTTTTTGTTAATCAATTATATTTTATAATACAATTTAAACATAGTTAAGTAAGTTAACGCCTTTTTTATATTCACAATTACAAATAGACGTAAGGTTGTAAAAATGTTGTGTATGCTGTAATATATTTCTCCTGTATATCGAAATATGTCTACACCTTCCAAAATAAAAAAAGGTTTGTGCTTGTTATAGCCAGTTGGTATAATATGAGACATTAACCATTTCTTTTTGGTTATGACACTTTCTAAATAAAAGAAATTTTTGCTGAGTGGACCAGTTTAGGAAGTTCTAAGCTTTTTGGTTTTTCTAATCACCGCACTTGGTCCTTCTGCAAGTAGTAAAGTTTAGCCCTAACATGTTTAAACGCACTGTACTTCGATGAGTTGCCGAAATTACGAAATTCTCCTCATTATATCTTGTTATTCGAGCATGAAATGTAATTTTTCTTCCTAATTGTAAAAATTTTGCTAATACTATGCAAACAAAATTAAGCATATTAGTATAAAGTCGATTTTAAATTACTAACGATGTAAACGTCTCTCACTGTTATTGTTAAATAATGAGAATAGCAATGAACAGGATGTAAAAATAAATGGGGGAAAACAATTGACGTTGTAGCTTTCAATAATTAGCATGCAACATTAAAAAGCCGTAAATTTAGAATTTCGCGCAAAATTGCTGTTAAGTGGTAATACGTGCGATCACAGTTATAAAGAATTGGTTACCGCATTTCGAATTTAATGGTTTCAAAATTGTTCTCATTTATATTTATGAGAAGTCAATGGATAAAAAATGTAAATATAATTTAGTATTCTGTTAAAATATTTACAAAGAGCTTTACTGTATCCACTTCGTACATTTTAAAGATGACAGCTATAATCTGAGGTCTTTATTTACATTGAAGTTCATAAACCATAATTAAGACGAACATTATTCTTAAAATCAATTCTAGAACTAAAATACATCACAAAATTATCTTTAATTTGTCGAATATTAAAGAAATCGAAATTAAATCCTGTTATTGGTTTACAAGATGTTTAATCTTTTTATTTATGAGTTGTTATACTTACCCCATATTAAAAGTCATTACGTCGGTTAGTAACTTATAAATTTCAAGCGCTTATGTTTTAAATATGTAATGTTAGGGAGGGAGATGTAATTGGTTTAATTTTCACACCAGCCTGCTCAGTATCAGGCCATTTATGCGCTTTCTCATACATATATAGTGAATATGCACGTTATGTCCGGTATTAAGCAAATGCATTTATATGGATTGTGATAGTAGCTCGATACTGTGATTACGGTTACAAGACCGAAAGAGCTCCACCCTTTTAGAAGAACGAATGAAATGTCGGTCATACATTCTCCACAGCACAAATTAAACATATCCTCGAGTCATTAGATTCAAACAATGTAAACGTCTCTCATAATTACGGAAAAAATTTTACATTGGAATTTCTGCTTTAATGTAATTAGCAGATAAAGCTAAAAACCAGGACTTTAAATTTTTTCGGAAAATTGGTATTATTTCGACATATTACAAAATGTTGTATAAAAAAATTTAGATGAGTGCTTTCGACAATTCGAATTTTATAGTCGACTTTAACATTCTTCTCGTTTATAAATATTTATGAAAATATGCAAAAATTCAGAAAAAAATGTAAATATAATTTATGGTCCTGTCTACTAAATGCTTTACCACGTCCACTTTAAAGTTGACATTCAAAATTTGTGTTGGGGATAGCGAAGTACAAATGTTAAATTATGCGTTGTAAAATAATAAAAAATATTATCTAAATTTTATTCTGATTTATTGTTACAGTTCTCAAAATAAATTTATTTTCACATTTCAATTAGTTCCTAAAACTGTTTAACTGAAGACGATAACTGTAATTGTTATCGAAACGATTAGATTTATTTAAAGGAAAAATAAAAATACAAAAGATTGTGTGTGATAATCATACAAGTTTACATTTTCATGTTTGGAAATACATCCTTTTATTTTTTTTCTAAAAAATTAACATGGAGTGAAGGTCAACTAAGGAGAAACGGCATTCTGAAGGGTTTTCGAGTTCAAAGCCTACATAATAAAATCAACCTAAAAATAATTACAAGTTAAGGTTTTTAAATAACCTTGACGTTTATATAACGTATGTCTCAAAAGTTTTGGCACAAAATATTATATTCAGTTTTAATAAACAAATACGTTTTATTTGAACTTATGGCGATCAAACATAATTAATCGACTTATAATTAACAAAATTGAGAACTTAAATTAAATGAAGTGGTCCAAGCTTTTCAACAAGACGCAATTTGCTACAACCATATCGCATAAGTTCTTGGGCGGCTGTAATCTCTCGAATTTGCTGTGCATCCCCAGTATAACTGTTCTTCATTTTCGACTGGCCATCCTCCGTTATGCACTTGTCTACTTAAAAGTACCCAAAATTCGTCTATTTCGCGGGGCTGAGGTAGATTAAGGGGATTGTCGTTTCGTGGTATAAATGAGCGTGGAGCCAGTTCCGAGTTTCCCTGGCGCTAGTCTGGCCAAAACATTATATCGTCTTTAGCATGAAATCATTCAGTTTGACCAGCAAATTCTGAATATAACGCCGACTACCCAGTGCTTCGCCTCTTACACGCTCCACATAAGGCCTCGATATCCCTCTTATAGAAATCGTGCACCAAACTAAAATTTTATCAACAAATTCTGCCTTTTCTTTATACTTAACATTCTATGGGCAGTTTTCTGTGTTATCAGTATAGGAACCATTGTTACCCTTAATTTATGAGTTACTTAGAGTGAAATATTTTTCATCACCAATAACAATGACTTTGTTGTTGGCAAAATGTATGCGCCTGAATTCCCGACAGCATCGTAGTATCCGTGCCAACAGATTTGGCGTATATTGCGCGATAAATAGTTCTGCGGAAAATATTTAGATTTTCGAATATGCGAACGCTTAGGCATTGGCCGAACTAGACTGTAAATGTTTTTACGAAGATCTATTTTGTAAGCCATTTTAGTACAACTGATTTCTAAAACCGAACTGTCAAAATGAAACCAAACTTTCAGAGAATTGTTGTTCCCAAAGCCAACCTAATATTTTATCATTCTCGCGTATTTTACATCCATTAGATTTTGTGCCAAAACTTTTGTAAATCTTAAATGACTTCAAAATCATCTTAGAACCTTCGATCATAAACACTTCTCAACGTTACATTGTAGAAAATTAGGAGCAGCTTGGATTAGCAGGAATACTGCAATAATAAACAATTTCTAAGTCTAAGGCCACTTGGTAGAACAAAACCAAAGTCAACTAAAGGTGTTGGACTACAAACCCTTTTTTACTATATTTTCTAAAAACCTAACTAGGTCAAAATAAGCCGACATTAAGCACTTTTCATTGCAGAAAGTTAGATGTGGTCACAACTAATTAAAAGACAACATCATTCTTAAGGTCGTCAAATAAGTAAAACGAAATTAAGATCAACTAAACGTGTTTAGCCCTAAGTCCACTTTTACGCTTTTTTCAAAAAAATCAGGACGTGAAAGATCAAGTAAATAACGTTTAATAGCCTTCAAAGTACAAATCCTAATAGCGAGTTCAGCTCAACAGGTAATGAGAATTTAACGACATTAAACAATCTTGAAAATCATGCAATGTCAAAAAGTCCGATGTCCCGCCAAAGGAAAATCGTTAGAAACAGATCAAGGTAAATTAAACTGCTTTATCTTACCCTGTCCTTATCTAAAAAAGGACATAAGACAAACATCTTCAAACAAACATCAATGTCATATTTTGAAAACCTAAAGCAACAGCAAATTTAGCTTAAGACTTCCACCTGTGTACACCCCTAAGAGTTACATTGCAGAAAATTAGGCCAGACCCAAATTAACTGAACCGTTGAGCCTTTTTAAAACTACAAGCTTACGAGCAACGTCCTACGTCTTGCGTCTTACGTCTTACATCTTACGTCTTACGTCTTACGTCTTACGTCTTACGTCTTACGTCTTACGTCTTACGTCTTACGTCTTACGTCTTACGTCTTACGTCTTACGTCTTGCGTCTTACGTCTTACCTCTTACGTCTTACGTCTGACGTCTTACGTCTTACGTCTGACGTCTTACGCCTTACGTCTTACGTCTTACGTCTTTCGTCTTACGTCTTACGTCTTACGTCTTACGTCTTACGTCTTACGTCTTACGTCTTACGTCTTACGTCTTACGTCTTACGTCTTACGTCTTACGTCTTACGTCTTACGTCTTACGTCTTACGTCTTACGTCTTACGTCTTACGTATTACGTCTTACGGCTTACGTCTTACGTCTTACGTCTTACGTTTCATGATTAACGTCTTACGGCTACGGCATGCGTTTTCAATTCTACATAAATAGACAACATTGCAAAAATAAAAACAATAATCTATGCTTAGATGGACTTTCTACGCAAAAGTGAAATTAATAGTTATTCAGATATTGAAAAAATTCGAGCTAACACTTAAATTTGTTAGCCGCTAAATTACGCGTCGTATAAAAAAACTGCATAGCACAGCACACAGTATATGTTGCTATTTTTATATTTTTGAAATACATAGGCGTTTCAGAATTAATGATAAAAACCAAAATGCTGCTCCTAATAAACCCCTCCCCTCACGTCAGTAAGTCCATTTAGCGTTAGTATATGCATACATACTAACAGGTATCAAAATTACAAAATGAGTGCACACCGAAAGAATTATGGTAAAAGTAAACATTTAGTAACAAAAAAAATATTATCTAGCATACAATCGTTGATAGCCTAACATTTTTTTTTCTTTATGATTGAAAGCAAAAATCAACTTATCATACCTTTTTGATTTGTGGGAGAATATGTGCATTATAATACTCGAAAAATAAAAAAAAATGTCGGACAATCTTCCGCTTTAAACAACGAGCACACCAAGAGTAAAATGTAGTCCAATTCCATTCGCTTATAGTGCGAACTTAAAACTACGATGGGCGCATCTAACATAATTGTTATAACAATGGGAAAATAATTTTATTATGAATGTGGCCATGAGAAAATGCTGGAAATTATTTTGTAGTTCCTCACGTAGAAACTGTTCTTTTCATAAAATTAAGGAAATAATTAAGCGAGGTTGTTGTATATTTACACTATTTTACTAACGATTCTGAGGTTATTTTGACTCACTGGTTATCTTGAGTATTTTATTGTACGTACGGCGCACTTCTAATATTGTATGAATCTGTATTTGTACGGGAGATTTTTTTGAAGTATATTGGTGTAATTGTTACGCCACTGGAATTTAAATAGCCCGATGAATCTCATTTGATAGGATATTGAATATTGTATAGAAAGATTGAGTTGTAAGAATTAAGTTGGAATGATAAAAAATATTTCAGTAAAACTCCTATCGGAATGATACTACATCTTATTGTGCAGCTATTTCATTTTTAGGAAGGTAGGTTCAAACTGTTATGAACGGGTATCTTAATACTGTAATAAAGTATGGAATGAATATGTATGTACTTTACTCCTATAAATCGGTTAGGATTTTATAAACAGAAACTTTACATTTCATTCATGAGGAAATGTGAATTTTACCGAAAAAGATTTCATGCATATGCGAGACCTACATAAAATTTAAGTTTAATTTTGGGTATTGTATTGAGTGTATTTGAGTATCGAGTTGGACATGTCAGAAAGCTATCACGTTTCTTTTGAAATTCTTAGTCGGCATAGAGGAGCGTTGGTGCCGTTTCAGATTTGTTTCTGCGAAAGACATGTGACATTTAAACCTCTTAAGAGTAGTTGATTGATATTTTATGACGTATTCAAGATAGACGTTGGTGTCTACAAAAGATTTGGGATAGAAGGCATTCGGGGACCGAGCTAATAGGTCAGTGGTAATACGATCTGCTTAGCATTTGGGAGATAAGAAGTTTTATTCCCGTTACTGTCTACCTTGTACCAAATGCGGCTATTTAGAGGAATGCTGGTGAGAACCCTAACTCTGCTCCTTCCGATCCTATCCTGACTTTACCTCTCCTTATTATATCATGAGTATACACAGTCATGTATGCATGTTGAAAATCCATAACTGTGGTTGAAGGAGCTTGGAAAGCTCATTCAGCCCGCACTCCCTCTTGGAGGGAGAATAAAATACAGACTTTTCTTTTACCTTTCGCCATTCGAAAAACTCCACCACTGGTTAAAGCGGCCGCACGTGGTTTCGGAAGAAAATGGTTGTTGCTAATGAAACATTGTTGTTTATTGCTAACCCATTTTGTGGATGGAACATTAAAAACGTTTGCAAGTAAAGTTGATTTTCTGCAGAGTTAAAAATTGTTTGCGTTGTGAAAATTTTCCAGTAACTTAATTTAAAGTGTTTAGAGGGATTTGAAATGAACAGTAATTATTGCGCTAGTTAGCGATAGTGAAAAAATGCTGATTGCATAACACACACTTACACATGCACACATATCCATACACACTTACACACGTACGCATGCCACTTACACACACACACACACGCACGCACGCACACACACAAAAACAGACATCATGGCCGACTTCGGCTAAAATATATCAAACGTCGTAAAACAAATTAATAAGTCGATTTAGTGATAGGTAGAATAATTTCGGTTGCATTATATTCTATACTTACATAGGTATATATAGGTTGGAAAGTCAATATCCGCGCGATAGTAAAAAGAGAGAAGAAATGTTTTGGGTATGTATATATGGCAATTAAGACTACTAAGTATTATTACTGCTAATGTAGATACATGTGTGTTTGTTAATTGCATAAACCATATTTGGTTTATAGACAATTAAGAATTTGGTTACGAGGTGTATCAAAATATCAAATTTTGGGACAAACATTAAAGAAGGCAGTGAACCAATCAATACAAGCGTTGAAAGACGTAGGTACGTAGAATACTCAAGTTTGGATACTAAATCTGAGAGACGTAAATCTGACAAGTTGGCGCCCATACACGAAACAGAGGATGGTATCAATAAAAATCAATAAAAATATGGGGTGAAGCTATAGTGAACATGTGATTGGGAATCATATTGTACGCCTTTCACTGGAAAGGAAGAGAATTGTTTCGCAAAGGGACTCGCCAGTCAAGTTTTGAACAATTAGCGCAACCGTATTCTAACTCCAATCGAAATGTGATCTGTGACAACTAATTTACTAGTATAGATTAGGGAACTGCAAAAAAGAACAAAACGTTTGGGCCTTCTGAATTTTTACCCAGAAGGAATCGTGAGGAAAAAACGTCACTAATTGTTTACCAAGAAGAAATAAGAGTGTAGTAGTTATATAAAAAATGCACCACAACGCATAATGTAGCAAAAGAAACTTGCAATAATCATGTATTATAACAGCACAAGGGATCAAATGGCGCAAATGTCAAAATAAAAACAAATCGTTGGCCATTTGCGTTTTTCATGAATTTGTTGGATGTCGGTGAGATTACGGCGTATATGATTTGGACAAGTGTGTACCCGTTGTAGAGCCAAAGTAAACATGAAAGGGGAAAATTATTCCCAACATCTATCGCAGAAAGAAAGGTTATCTGGTTAGGAAAGGTGAGAAAGCGCTACGTGTATAAGTTTACATCAGATGGACCACCAGCTAAAAAGAAGGAAATCGCCGTTGTCATAAAGAAGCGCTGTATAATGTGCCCGAGAAGTGCAGACAAAAAGCAGAAACAAGCGTTCATTGCATGCCAACGCACTGTGTATTGAACGCTCAAAAATAATCTGTAGTATCTGTAAACAAGAAAACATATTTATACAAATAGCAGCGCTAAATCATTTGTACATATGTTATTCACAAAATAGGTCTTCTCCACATATTTGTCTCATTGTAAAAAACCAAATCAACTTAATACGCGATCAAGTAATAAATAAATCCGACAGTAACGTGGTCCCGGCTGCGTTACAATCTCGGCCTACCCGGGATAGGGTTACCCATTATTTTCCAAATTGAGTGCTATTTATTTATTTTGGATTATTGTTGGTAATCATAAATATCCGTTGAATTTATGCGAAAGTGAAACGAATAGTTCAGTCAGAATTGATAATATTTTAAACTTGTGCTTTCAAAAAGTACTTCATTCAATCGATTACATTCAAAGAGGTTTATACAAGAAGTTTAGAGTTTTATGTACAAAGTAATTGTATGGGTACGTGTGTTGTTTGGCATATTTCAACTATTTCACCTCTTATCTCAAACCCGCCCATCTTTATTGTAGATGGTCGGCAATCTACTTCCTTTTTTATAAGCATTATACGTTACTAGCGCGGTTTGATCCTGTAACTCGTTTTCATTTACTTGTAAACAGCTTTTTAGCACGCCCTGTATATGATTATTCTTTAAAATGTATATGTTGACAAACTGCTTTATGCCACATAAATTTAATAAAATTATTATGCTTCTCTTTAAGCTTATTTAGTTTTATTGTTATTTATTTGTTCTTTCTACACTTCTAGACCTTCTTAACGACTTTCCTTAATCCCACTTTGCCATTACTTAGGAATACAAGGTAACCATAAGTTTTAAAGGATTTCTAAAGTGTAACTTCTCTAAACCTTTCAGTCTAATTTGCAAAAAAAAAAGGAAACAGTAGGTTTAATACCTTGCCATCGATACAGATAATCACATTAATTAAATTAAAAGATTTGTTGTAATGTCGTTAGAAAGAATAATGGCAGAGTATGTCCTACATTTCTTGCCCTTATTTGCAGTTTTAATTGAGATTTGTATTTTGGAACCACGTTTATGCATTGAAATGTTTAAATGTAGATTCTCTAAAGTTTTAGCACTTTTTGGGCTTAGTAATGTATAGTAGTGAATTACAATTAAACGTAGTTAGGTATTTAGTCCCTTGTGGTAATATTAAAGTTAATATTTTGCTTATGATAGGGTTTTATAAAGGCGATTCGATCGAATAAAAGTATAACAAATAAAATTAATATCGGACCGTATTCTGATTTATACCTTCATAATAACTCTTAAATTGGAAATTTCAATAAAACACAGTAACTGTAGTATATGATAGTTGTTACTTACCCACACTGGTTTCATAAATATGTCCTAATATAAATTAGAGCTAACATAAGGCCGTTCATAATGTAGCAGCTGCTAAGTTATAATTACAAACCTAATTTGTAATAAAAACTATATAGTAGCCACTGGTGAATTATTAAATCTGCATTATAAGTGTTTTGTAACTGTGGTCTCATTTTAGTTGAGTTGATCAGCCTATTGCCTTGGTACCACTCACTTACTAATGTGACACCGGTAGCTTACTGCTCATGTTGCGCAGTAAGCTATTGCGCATGTGTATTTTGCCTAAGTTCCACGCGAATTACTGGTATCCATATGGGGTTCATTTCTACACTAGCTTGGCTTATTTATTTAAGTTTCTTACAGAGTTATGTAAGTGGTTTCTATTGAGTTTTTGGCTAGTTGGATTCTCGACCTTCGCCTCTAACTGTACGTACCCCATCGGATTCGATGGCCTTCGTTCCAGACGTTTTCGGAGAGTCTTGATCATTCTTTTTCGCCTTTGGGCATACTATTCTTGGGTTGCAGTGTTCTAACTTTGAGTGGTCTACTGCTCTCTGTTATGTATGACATGCTGGATTTGCATGGTAGGTTGTATACACAATTATTGGCGTTCTGGTTCTTCAGTGTGTGATTTAATTTTGGTTAGAACTCCACTGAGCATTCTTGTGCGTTTTAAAGCAGTGCGAGTCTTATATTTGCTGTCTATCCTTCGTATTTTGTCCGAGGTCCTAGGTGTACATGGTATTATTGGTGTGTATTTGGGTTCTTCTTTTTATTACAATTTGCATACACTTTGCAAAGTGGCCTCTGTATATGGACGCCAAATTACATTCCTTAATATTTTCTTAGTATGAGTGTTAGAGAAACACCCTTGATAGCAGTCGATTGCGTTGGAATCTAACAAAGTTCGTATTGATTATTGTTTTGCATATCACACTTCTAGCTTGAGATTATTGAAAAATTACTGGACGCCAAAATCCTTAAATGAGTAAAGTTGTATACAAAGTTTAGTTCAGTACTTTGCCGACACAACGCTTTTTCTAAATACATTTTTACAGTGTACATTCCGTCCATTTAAAATCATATTAGCGTCTTTAAATGACAACACTGTACAAAGAGTTTGTACAAATGCATAACTCTTCCTTGTTCCTCCACTTAAAGAAGTTGCTACATGTCTAACCAGCATGTAAACATTTTTTTGAAAGTGCACTCGACTAAACTCTTGCGTACGGTCGTTTGACCGCAGAGCACTTGGATGCGTGGGGTTTTGGAGGGTTGCTACAAGGTTGTTGACGTGGTTAGATAGCCACTAAAGGATAGGCGCCACAGGTTTTAGTCAGGAAAGGGGAGAAAAGGAAAGAAAAAGGAAAAAGAGGAGTAGAGTAGGCCCTGTAAAACCTGAAACAGGTAGTGCTCCAAAAAAAGGAAACAATTTAAAAGAGAGACAAACTTTTACCCGAACAACCAAACAGTAACCGTTTATTTAATTTAATTTAAACTCACATTAATACTAGTCGAATAAATATCGAACGTAAACAATAATGATACTATGCTAGTTTTCCCCCAAAGTATTCATAACAATCTTAACTAACAAAATAATTGTAATTCAGCCCTGACGATGGCAAGTGGTGAGCCGTCGCAGATGCCCACAAAGAATAAAAAAAAACTAAATGTATTTAGTTCGTTAATCGAACCCTAAACGTAAAAGAAAAGTTTCGTTAATTGTGCCGCTCCCGACGGTTGTAAGTACTTACAAATCGCAGCCGAAAGGGCGAAAGTAACCCATAAAGTGCGATCTAAAATAGATCCACAATGAAAATAGTAGTGCTTAATTTTTTTGAAACGGCTTGCCTACGTTTCACAAAATAGAATTTAAATCCCCAATGATTTTGATTTCGGTTTCTTGAATTTTATTAAAACCCTTAAGAAATGGTATTAAATAGAAATATCGGGATAGTCTGTTCAGTGCAAGGCATAGAATTGCAGAAAGACATTCAATAGTACAGCAAAACCTGCTCTGAACAAAATTATCCGTAATGACAATTAATTAATATTAATGAAAGACAAAGTACAGAAAAGTTACAGAAATTCTAAATTTGAATATAAATATCTATACAGTTTCAAACAATGACTGTAATTCATACGACCTCGATATCTGTTCCACCCTGTATATAATGTATTTTAAAAACAGGAGCTTCAACGCGCAACTACCGTGTGAAGGTAGTGAACTAAGTAGGTCAACGTCCCAGTGAATAATAGGTGTGGTTTTTTTCCTTCTTTTGTATGCAGAAAGAAATTACAAATTGAACAAATCAAACTCTAAATTATTCAACCACTTTAGCCTCCAGTAAAAGCATGTTATTATAAATGATAAATTTTGTTACACGTAAGTACATAAGGTTAAACACTGAATGTAACCTAACTCTGTTGTACTGATTTTAGTAATACACTGTTCATTACACAAATCCTGTGTATATTGAATAATAAAGAATTCTGACCTTTGATGAAGAATTACCAAACTGTAAATGCCCTTCGTGTTTCGAAGGTGGTAGTTACTTTGTGGAACCAAGACAGCTAATCACTAGCTAAGAGCCAGCATTCCAGTAGGAATAGGTACGGAGGTGATCGGTAGTGGATTCCAATTTGCTAGTTATGTATATAAATAAAGAATAGCTGTTTATTTCGCCGGTATCAAGGCGCTGAAAGTGATACAAGTAAGTACGTTACTAATTACCTTATACAAGCATACCTCTTTTTAGATGTTTAGAGCCGATAGCGATGATTTCGATTCAACAGACCTATGTTATAAATTTAATTAATCTTGCGAAAGTGCCTAAATGAAAGAATCGATTTACTAAAAGTTGTCGAACATGTGTTAAACTTACCCGAGGATATGAAGATTGAGAATTTCAATAAGATCCGCTTGTAAAGCGTCAGTAAGGTTTTATACCAAAAACCATTACCTTATATGAAAAATTTTCCAAAGAAACGATGCTTAAACATCTTATAAACGGAAGGAAAAATTTTTCTTGAAGATCAATCTCCCCATCGGAAAATGGCGTGTTAAGTAAAAGAAAGATCAGGAACAACGCCCTAACAAAAGCAATATTGCAAACCTGTCAAAACTATTCAAACTAGATAAGAATGTTGAAACCAAAATTTTGATAAATAAATTTTACAAATATCCCATTGTTGTCTTTTAAAAACAAGATTCCTTTTCAAACTTTATTAAATGACCCTAAATCTTCGAGATGGCGCAACTTGTTTAAATACCAAATTTATATCTATAAAGGAATAAAAAGATGTGTACGTTAAATAAATTAGTTTAACTGTAGAGGTGCGAAAAATAATTTTTTAGGTACGAAATTAAAAACATTCCACCAACGAATACGGAAATATTTTAATTAGTTCATTCATTAAATAAAGTAACGGAAGTTATCGAAAATACACGTTATTCACGATAAACATGTAACAAAGTATTATTTTCTATTTTGTAAACAAATTTATTAGAATACCAAGCATTACCAACTGTACTTAACTAAAGCCGTCAGCTATTAAATTAGTTGGTATATTATTCCACATTATAAACTTTAAAAAGTTGGTGTAGATGCTGCTAGATAACCCAAAGGAATCAGGCACACAATAATTTAATTTCTATAAGTAATTAGAGTAAGCTAATGACCGTAGTTAACTAAGCATTAAAACTAGAACGACCGAAAGGAGTCATTTGACCCCTTTTAAAATTTTCCTTTCTGTAGGACCGGTCCTATTAGTTGGTGGTTTATGTGCTCTCGTGACTTTTAATATTTTTAGTTAGATAACTTATTCCTCTAATTTAGAATTTTCTGAAAAGTTCCGGCAAAAAATGTAGTTATTATATTGCAGTGTGTCATTTTTTTTGTATAACGATCGGAAAGTCTATATATTTTTATATAGTACTGGTAGTCATCAGTATGATTCAAACACAAGTATATGGATGTGTGTATTTTTTTATTATGCTGTATCGAAGTATAAGCAGTAAAGAAATGTGTTTTAAAGTATCGAATTGTGTTTTGAATCTGTTTTTTGGTGCATCGCAGCAACATTGAAATACCGGTACGTCAATCGTAGCGGAGCGCAGAAGAGTGTTTCTGCAGCAAGTTGCCTCTGCCCGTGTGGGTCGCGCGGTAGGGGATAGATCGCTGAGCGTACGCGCAACAGTAAGGTACAAACTGATGGCGTAGCGTGCCAGTGGGGACAACGGCAGTAGAGTCTTTAACTGCAACGAGTGCGCACACATTGACCGGCTGCAACGCGTTGTATTTACGGGTGATCCGAGCGTGTAGTTGGTATGGCTCGAAGAAGGGGGCTTACTGAGGCAGAGATTTTAGAAGAGTTGAAGAATATTTCTCCAGTCTGAAGTGGAGAGTGACGATGAAGATAGGCAGAGCGCAAAGAATAACAACGATATTTCAGACGAAAGTTTTCACTGTTCTAGTAATAGTTCTTCAAGCGACGATGATGAATATCCTACTGATTCATCTCGTAAGTACCGTATTTTTTGTCTCGACATCACAAAATGTTTGGTACATTGAGTGATTTAGTTTCTAGTGTTTAATTTAGAATTTAGTCTGTCACGGAGGTAACGACTCATTTCTCTCCCCATAAAGGTCAACGCACATCTTTGCGGGGCAAAAATGTGCGTGTTGACGTCCCAGTGGATAATCCGGGGAAAAAGGGACGTGGAGATGCTGCTGTCAACGATATAGGTAAATCAAACAAACGTTTGCAATTTCCAATTATTTTACTACACAAAATCATATATTGGATTATATATACTCAATTATGAACATACTTTGCGCACTAATAAAGTATGTTTGTGTTCCAACAGAGGAATCAAACAGGTTGGGGCCTTCCTCAAAAAAACAAATGACTGGACCTTGACAATCAACGGATGCGCGAGGGAGACGTACACGGAGCAGTCACTCATCTTCTCGTCAAGACAACCAACAGTATGCAGAAACTGAAGATGTTCAGCTTTTAAATTTGAATGAGTCGAATAAAATATACATTTACTTACAAAAGAACATATTTTTTCCAGATGCAGTGACCAACAATTTGAACCAGCACTCTTCAGGTACACTTGAAATCGCACAGCAACCAAAAACACTTGGGCGGGGGCGAGGCAGGAAGTCTACCGAACAGCCTAAAAGAAACGTTGGTGATGTTGATATGCTAAGAGAAACATTGAACATGATTCCCCGCGAGCGCATTGAGACTGTTTATTACGAATTCAATGCTGAGCATGATCAAAACATGCACTGAAGAATAAGCTCGGTCAAAGTTGGGGGTAGACGATTGGAATATTAGCTTGGAAGAGCTTGAAGCATTTATAGCTGAATGCTACGCTCGAGGAGCTTTTGACTCAAGGGGGCACGATAAATATGGTCTATGGGACCAAGAATGGGGTCCCCCATTTTTCCCCAAAACAATATCAAGAAACAGATTTTCAGAAATCATGCGATTGATACGCTTCGACATTCGGTCAACCCGTTCCAAGCGAAAAAAAGCAGACAAATTCTGCTTTGCTTCAGATCTGTGGGGACAATTCGTAGACTCCTGCCTCGCGTGCTATGGGCCTACCGGAATCGTGACCGTCGACGAGCAGCTAATCCCACTAGTTGTCGTTGTCCTTTTATCCAGTACATACCAAGTAAGCCGGACAAATACGGCATCAAATTTTGGCTTTAGTGCGGTGCTGAAAACAGATATGTGCTGAATGGATCACCGTATCTCGGTAAAGATGAAGAGAGGCCAGCAAACCGTTCGCTCGGAGAACACGTAGTACTGAAGCTTTTAGAACAATACCTAGACAAGGGCCGTAACATTACCACCGACAATTTTTTTACGTCCACAAGCCTCGCACAAAATCTGAAAAAAAGAAACACAAATTTACTGGGTACTCTAAAACGTACTAAACGAGAAGTTCCCCTGTCAGTCAGGCAAAACAATGCATTGTACTCCACTGGACTTCTAAAATCACGCGATAATCTGTTGACTGCCTACCAGGGAAAAACCCACAAAAATGTTTTAGTTTTAAGTACTATGCACACTGGTTGTAATATTGAAAACGACACTGTAAAAAAGATCCCTCAAACTATTCGTTACTACAATGTGACTAAAAGTGGGGTTGATGTAATTGATCAGATGTCACGAAAATACAGTGTGCGAGCTTCGACACGCAGTTGGCCTGTGCATGTATTTTACAATGTGTTAGATTTAGCCATGATTAATGCTTACACAATCTTCCAACTCATAACAAACAAAAAAATTAAACGCAGGGACTTTATTCTGAAGATTTGTGATGAGCTAGCTGCACCGTATGTCATTACCCGAAAAGCTAGATACTGACATTTTGCTGTTGATGTTGGTAACAAAGAAGAAGGTAACCGCAAAAAATGCCAAATACTTGTTGGTTACAAAGGCAACAAAACCAAAGATGTTTGCAATACATGTCAAAAGAAGGTTTGTGGAAGTTGTCAAAGCAAAAGCGTTAAGTGCGCCAAATGTGATCTTGCAGAATAGGGTTTATTGTTTGTATTGTATCACCGGTAGGCCTATTCTTAACACATTATTTAATAATTTGTAAATATTTTACTACAAAAACATCTCCATTATGCAGAAAATAAGCAACCTGAAAGAAAAAATAGGTCCTGTAAATGCAGGAATATTCAGTGTAAAAGATTTGCAGTGATAGGCAAAAGTGTCTTTTACTACGCAACTTACGTGAACCCGCAGGTATTTCTTCTGGCTGGATGCCCTGCTCTAAACCACTGTACGAAAAGCCTTTTTATGTTTATGTTATTTTCAAATAAATCAACCTGATGTAAACTTGTTTTTAATGTTCCACGTGATTACAACTGCCATTTTTTTAAACGTTGACTTCTGAAGCAGTTGACATATTTTGTATTCTTCATAAAAATACATAAAAAAATAAATAAATCCTCTTTAGAATGATATTTACTCGTCCTTAATCAAAACTACCAATATCCTACCCACCCACACTCAGATAACAATCGATATAAACAAAAAAAAAACAGGCAGGGGTCATTTGACCCCCCATGGTCGTCTTATGGTAGGCCCAACACCGGTCGTTCTAGTGTTAAACAGACATTTAAATTCAAAAGCACAACAACGATCCTTTGTTAGTGTAAGCCCGGATAAAGTGCGAAGGAAGGATTTAGGAAGGTTATTAGAATTGATCAAAGTTTAATTTTTGCATTACTATATATTTTAACAATTTACATGTGAATTTTATTCGATACACCATTTTGCAGTCGCGTTCCTTTATCACAGACATCGTTTCTCCGCCTGTCTTTATATTAGTCTCCAAGTGTCATGCGTTCTAATTTGCGCATCATTTTGTTCGGTACTTTCAATATGACGCTTATGGAAAAGAAGTCAAAAACTGGCCATCCTGGGTTTTCGGTGGTGGGCTTATTTTGAAGGTTCACTCATACAGCATTTTATTTACTCAACCTGAAATCAACAACAACAAATTTAAAAAAAAAGTTTCTGTATTATGTGTAACACGATCGCTTTAAGATTTGAAATTGTTGGTGTTCTATTTTGTAAGGCGAGGGCTGTAGGGAGATGCATGAGTGAGCCTTCAACGACGTTTTTCTGAAATTATTGTTTTTCACGAGTCATAGCAGTTGCGTCATAACTAACTTTGTTTCATTACCACCATAAAACTCGCTTATTGTGCACGGGAGGATGCAGATAGAACTGATTCAGGCTGGACATTCTGTGCGGTGTTGTCAAGAATTTCTGACATTAAACATTTGACATAACACATATTTATCGTTGTGATAAATTAAACATAACCCTGAAGCTGAGATTTGACATTTGTCAAACTTATTTTTCACAATCTGACAACATCGGCGTCCTCTAACGTATTAGTGACGCAACTGCTCTGACTCGTGAAAATTACTATAGCCTGTCCGGTAGAACTGAACGGGTATCGGATTAACAAGGAGGATTGTCAATATATGGTTCTATTGTGCTTGAAACCGCCTTAATGCTTTGCTGTCTCGTACTTATTGTACGTGACAAAGAAAGATGGATATATTATGAATAATGCCTCTATTTCTGCCGAACAAAAGCGTTTGCAACTTTCACACATAATGACAAGGCAATAAGAATCAGATGCAGGTAGAATAGAAATTCAATAGGTATAATAAAATGCCAGTGGTTCTCAACACTGCTTTAACATTACATTTAAAATTTATGGAAGAATGCAAGTTTTTATAATAAACATTTATAAAAGCCATTCATAATAATGAATATTCGATTAAGTATAGGTATTTCAATTTACATTTAGAAAGTTCATTGTATACCTAAGTATGGTAATGACGTTTTAGTGTACTCCAATTACAAAAGAATCCAAATAAATATGCAATACTGTAACAATAAGTAATTAATAATAGATTATTATACCATTTAGTAGGTACATATAGGTATAAATAAAACAACTGCAATATCTATATTACTATACTAATTACTTATAGGTAATTAGTAATCGATTATTATTTTTATTATACAAAAGTTGCATTTCTTCACAAATTATATAATGTTAAAGCAGTGTTGAGAACCACTGGCATTTTATTATACCTATTGAATTTCTATTCTACCTGCATCTGATTCTTATTGCCTTGTCATTATGTGTGAAAGTTGCAAACGCTTTTGTTCGGCAGAAATAGAGGCATTATTCATAATATATCCATCTTTCTTTGTCACGTACAATAAGTACGAGACAGCAAAGCATTAAGGCGGTTTCAAGCACAATAGAACCATATATTGACAATCCTCCTTGTTAATCCGATACCCGTTCAGTTCTACCGGACAGGCTTTATAGCTTTGTCACAAGAGAGTTACCTTTACGGTAATTTTAGGTTTGTGGCTTAAAAATACATTCAGTATCTACACATGTACGACACCATTTAATATAAATTCGATAAACCTAGCGTCCCACGGAAAGTATTGTGTTAAACTCCACTAATCATTCGTCGAGCGATAGTTACTCCCGAAAGGTGAACTACATGCCACTTTTCTTGTGCAATGAAAGAATTATTATCAACAGTTGAGATGGAATTTTTGTTTGTTTGTTGTAGGGAGCAATCTGGTTGAAACGTGATGTGAGTGAAGGGGATGTAAGTGAAAAATGTATATGTACATATGTACATTTAGATATCCATACAGTAAGTGTACACTCTATTATTTATATATTTCTTGCCTCTGTCTATATTTCTACTTCTGACTTCCTTACCGCGTCGACGCAGTAGACAAATAACTGTCCCGTAATAGGACGATATCGTTAGCAGGGAACGATACGTCGGCTGGGGCACGATTGGCCAGTAACCGGTCTAATCGCTATAGTATTACTCAAGAGAACAAAACAATTGCCTGCGATCGACTGGGCTACAAGGGGCGGTCAAGGTCGAAACAGGCAGGCCCCGTTGCTGACGACTGTGTAAGGAATGAATGGCGAATAGGTACGTGAAAGGTTAGAGGTATGCATAGTAAAGAATTTGAAATTGTGAATGTAATCTACGAAAGACACCTTGATATTCTGTGTGTATCGGAGACAAGGCGCAAAGTAAAGGATGCTGTGAAGATGGAGGATGGTAGTCTAGCACCATGGTCAGGAGTTCAGACTGAACTGCATGGAGCAAAAGGAGTTGGGGTGATCGTAAGTAAAAGAGCGGAAAGATTTGTTAGACGGTACGAATTGGTATCTCCCCGGGTAATATGGGCTAGAACGAAAGTGAAGTTTCATAGAATTTTTCTTATTGCATGCTTGTAACAAACGTTTTACTTTTGTAATAAAATTTACGTATAGGTAGGCAATTAACGTGCATTTCGTGCACCGTGTGTTGCATATCTAGTTGCATAAAAACGTGCAATTTAATTATTTTAATTAGAGCTAGTACGCATATCGTTCGAGTTTCAGACATGATCATGCGCAAAAACCTTAGCGTCGTTTTGGTTGAGTGAAGAAGGTGGAAGTAGCATCCATTGTTTCTTTGTTAATTTTGTATGTGCCATATAATTGTATGGTATGTTGTAAAAAAACTATTATGTTAAAGTTTGAGACGCTTGCTTTTTTCAGGCGCTTTTTTATGTTTTAATATTTACTTTAATATCACCGATACTTTTCACGCGTTATATACATCTACGTAATTAATTATTTTACTGTTAATCCAATTTACGGTATTAGAACAATTAATCAAGAATTTATCCATTTGGCAATAACAAAGCATACAAATCCAGATTTATTTCAACATGAAGTAGTATTCCGCATAAATTTTCCAAAACGCTGACTCAGCATATGTATCCATTTTCGTTATCTACAGTGTGACCAAAAATAAGGTAGTCTGATTCCATTAATTGCAACATTAATTACTCACAACATTAATAATTATTCATTAGTTTTTTAACGTTACTAACCCCAGCTTTAAGTATTTCTGTTTATAATTAGCTATAGGTTGTGTTAATAAAATTTGTCGTTGTAGAAATTTTCTTTTAACTTTATTGTATAATGGTTTACTTGTTTATTCCGTATTTAAAAACAGTTGGCGTCGAGTATTTAATAATTATTTTCAGGAAGAACCACCCCGATTTTAAAGCGAAATGTAAATGTAAATATTTTTTAATAAGGCAAATCAATAATTTTAAGAACCTGGCCCAATTAAATCTACGACTGAGCAAAAGGCACCTAATCTTCTTGTTATCACCCAAACTGTTATGTAAGGTAAAGGTTATTTACGTGCTATCCACCGCTGAATGGAGAAAGAGACTGGAATGAAGTATAGAACGTGTTGAACGTATGTAAGCCAAAAGAAAGTGTGACGATAGTGGGGGATATGAACGGATGGGTAGGTGTACAGAGAGAACACACTGAACACGTTCTAGGAAAGTTCGGAGACCAAAGAGTCAATGAGAATGGTGAATGCCAGGTTCACCAGGATCAGATCACTTTTTGATTATATCGAGAGCGAAAGTGAGTCTGTAGAAGGAAAGCAAACGTCCAGAATTAGGGTAGACAAACTAGTAGATAATGGAGCGAGAATGAAATACGCAGATGCTGTGAGTAGAGAATGTGAATGAAACAGTGTTGAACCAACAAATAAAAGACACTGACGTTGAAAGTGCATGGATAAGCTTGAAAAACTGTGTTGTCAATTGTGCCGTGCGGATAGACAGAAAAAATGTGATTGGTGGAACGAGTCGGTAAAAAAAGTATGTAAGAAGAAAGATGCGTGCATGGCAATGATTGCTGCAAAAGCAAGACTGAGGAAAAGCGATTGTATGAGGTGTATAGATTAAGAAACAAAGAAGCAAAGGAGGCAGTGAGAATAAATAAAGAGAAAGTGATGGCTCCAGAAGGAGAGGAAATGCTCTTCTGAAAATGAGTCAAAAATGCACAACATGGTCAAAGCAGAACGCTGCAGGAGTGATGAATACGAGCAAAGAAATAGTATGGGATGATTGTGAAGTGAGGAAATGCTGGCAAGAATATTTCGGAAAGCTGTATAGTAAGGAGCAAAATAAGACTGCAGGGTTAAATAAGGAGAATGTAGAAGGAATTGTGGATGAAACTGAAGATATTGGAATAAATGAGGTAGAGAAAACGGTAGGAAGGTTGAAAAACGGCAAGGGAGCAGCCGTAGATGAAATCACTGGTGAAATGCTAAAGTATGAGGGTGCAAAGCTTATACAAAGATTTTGTGAATTATTTAATGTATGCCTTATGTGTAGAAAAGTGCCGAGGGATAGGAAGAGCGCCATCATTGTACCACTGTATAAGGGTAAGGGGAACACGGGTGATTGTAATAACTACAGGGAAGTAAGTTTGCTCAGCGTGCCTGGTAAAGTGTTTGGAAGAATACTGATTAATAGAGTACGAAAACTACACAAACTAAGATTTGGGATGTGCAGGGTGGGTTCATGCCAGGGAGGGGATGTTTCGATCAGATGCTTGCTCTCTAGCAGGTGATCGAAAAGTGTTTAAGGGTAAAAAGAAAGCTATGCTGCGCGTTTGTAGATCTGGAGAAAGCATGCCTCGTGGTATGCAACACACTTGAGTACACTTCGAGAAATGTGACAACATTGCGCAAGACTAAATGAGGTTTACGCAGTCAATTTAAAATTTAGACAAAGAACAAAATTTCTATTGGTTCGAAAGTTGAAAAGGTATCAGGTGACTTTTCTTTTGGGCTTCTAAAGGAACGTCATTTTGACGAATACGCGTCGTATTTTGATAAAAATTTCTTTCTGTGGATTTTACAAAATAAATTTGATAAAGCTGCATACAGATTGGCGCTAAAATTGCGCTAAGTAATTTAGTTTTCGTTTTATTACGGTTATAAAAGTTTCTTAACAAACATGCTCCCTCGCCTTGACAGCAGGTGAGTAAAAATTTTCTTAACAGTTATTACACCTTTTAAGTGATTATTTAACTAAACACACTTTCTAAGATTCACACTCGGCTTGTACCTAAAACACTTGATTCTCGTGGTTTTTCTTCTGGATTTGGTTTTTGTCCTTTCTCCGATTGAATACTAAACGGTGGTCTCCAACAGCATGGTCGAAGATAACTCAAGTGGTAATCCCACAATCAGCTCGACCTCTCATTAAAAGAACATAGGTTTAGGCCAAGTAAAACATTCGGGTACTTTTATGTACACATAACTTAGTGGTAAGTTTTTATTTTGATTAATTCGTGACGGAGACCTGGATATACAGACAGTCGTTTGTGATAAATCATTATCTACTAATGTTTGAAACTTGAAGTATGTTATAAACAGCTGTTGCATATTTGTAGTCACTGCTATGAAGTTGTTATTTATTTAGTTTGTACTTACCTTGTACCTTTGGTAATTCAACAGTTGTTATACACAGTGATCCGTATTACCATTTAATGTTTGCTTAACGAGTTAAATATTCGAGTTATGTTCAATGTTTTGCACTTGCTATGTATAAATATTTAAGCTTTAATTGTACGTTCTAACAAACGCTACCATAATAAGGAGGCTATTAAGTATTAATGAGTGAAGTATTGCGGAATTCAGCCACGATGGTTATATTTACTGTTTAGAGTTTCACTGTGCAATTATAGGGGCCCTGTTTTATACTTTTAAATCTTTGCTTGTAGTAGTAGTAGTAGTAATAGCAGGCGACCATTTTGTTTACGTTGCTCCAAAACATACGCTTTCCGACCCAGTCACTCCTGTAAATTAAATCTAAAAAAAAAATTGTGTTTAAGAAAAATGCAATGGTAGACATCTGGCTGATATATTTTGGTTATTTATAATTTATTTATGTTATGGTTGGGTTGAATTGAAGCTGATACGCAAGTTTACAAGAGAGCTCTTCCTTTAACTATTTCATTTAGGTCAACTCTGGATGTTGACCAGTGCATAAAAGGTTTTGTTCATTGTACCATTGAGTATTTATACTCAATGATTGTACGGTAATCTAAGATTAAGTTTTATTTAATTTTCTTTGTAACACTAGAAAGAAGGGTGAGTGTGGTACTGTTACAAAGACTAGTTAAATCATTGTGTAATGATAAAAGAAAAGGTTTATTTCTTTGTTAACTAAACGAAGTGATCACCTACTAACTCATCTTTTCCAATCCTCTCCCGGCGAGTTTCACACGTAGACGTTTTTCGATGAGTATCATTTGCAGCAACAAGATACCTGACGACAGTAAAGTATCCGGATTCGTTAACCTGTATGTCTAGGCCAAATTACCAAATTTCGAATGTTTCTTAGTGTGTGTTGGTGACTAAACTGGTGATCTATATCGAGAAGGTTAATTTCTTCCGACAAATGGAATTTAACTAGTTCCTAAATAATGACGTCTTTGAGTTGGTTCAGTTCATATATTTTAATATTACCATTTTTGTTTTATTGATAATCTAAATTAGGAAGACACTCACCGTTTTAGGTAGCAACTTTGTGCTTGTTATCCATTTATTCCTTTTACTCTGTAAACTTTGTTACTTGCATAACAAATATTAACGTTTTAGAGGGCATCTCAGAAAAGCAGAAGCTATGATAATAACGATAATGCTAAGGAGATCACTCATAAAATGACGGTGTTTGAGATAAGGCAGATTATTTGTCAAATTACGATCTTTAATAAAACGGAAATGACAAGCATGGTGAGAGGAATCCATCTCCAAATATGCGATCAGTGCCCCAGTTTAAGACTGATTTTTAAAGTAGAAGTATGCAGAGTAGCTAGAGACAAAAATCTTCTAACGCAAAAGAAGAAACCTAGTCTTCCACAACAGATGATGCAAAAGATTGAATGTGCTTATGTCAACGGATATCTTGCTCGAGTTTGTTTTCTAGGTCATTTGTGTGCCCTGAAAAATTTTTGCACTAATTTTGAGTATGTTAAAGGAATATCCACCGAGTACGATACGGACATTTCGGTTATATAAAAATTCTACGGTCCATGTAAATAGTTTTTGGGGTAAACCATAGGCTGGAAGCTGGTGTATTGAACAGCACCTTATCGAAAGTTATGTTTAGGATAACAACGCAAGATATCTCGGAAACTCGATAGAACTATTGCAGATATTGGTAACGTAGGAATGCATTGCTTCGTCGTCATAGCATTAAAGGCAGAGATATTGATCTGTGGTTAGCCTTATAGATTCCTTCTTGGGGTGAAGGCAGGTTAAGATCTTTCTGACTGATTTGACGATGTAACTTTCTTTATCTCAGAGAGCGTTTGTTTCTTCTTCTCGTTAGAGAAGGGAAGGCTGTCTTGGAAAAGTTTTCATTGATTATTTTGACAACAAACCAGAGTGCTTATTTGTCTGCTTGTTTTCGGAATTGCTGTTCAGAAGAAACGTTTTATGTGCCTGATTTTTTTACAAACCTGGTATTTTCACAGGATTTTGGAAATCAACACCTTGTTTGGATGGTTTCGGTACAAAAATTAAGTTATGATGGGTAATATTGTCTAATTTGTTGCAACACAATTATTTAAAGTCGAAGCACATTACCGTTTCACATTGGTATAAAAAACTAAAAAAATAGTTATTTATTTCATTAGTACAAATAATGTCAATTTTCAGAACGAGAAAGTTGCTGGATGACGCGAAATCCCGAAAATGCATTTTTTGTACGAATAGCACATCTTTTTCTCTAGCCACTTTTGTGGGTATGGGAACTACTCGACGCCATAATGATATTTTTGTAATTTGCTTCCGTTTTTATTCTTTAATAGAGATATTAAGAAATGCGACGTCGTCATCTCCAATGTCATTCTTCTTCTTCCTTATGTGTCCTGTCCGTTCCGGACGTTTTCTATTAGCATTTTAATCTCGTTTACAGCCTTTCTGAACAGGTCAGTAGATGTGAGTCCGAACAACTGACGCAGGTTTTGGAGCCAAGGGCATCTTGTTCTTCCGCGGCCCCGTTTGCTTAGATTACTAACTGAAGCAGGCGGTATTTGTCATACTTTAGCAAGTGCCCGACATATTTGAGTTTCCGTTTCTTGATTGTGCACGTAACTTCTTTTTCTTTTCCAGTTCGACGAATTACTTCTGTGTTGGTAGCATGTTTGGTCCAGGATATACGAAGTATACGTCGATACACGCACACTTCAAAAATCCTCTAACTCCTGCATTAGCGGATCCGTCAGTGTCCACGCCTCTGCGCCATAGAGCAAGGCTGGAAAGACAGCATCTGCCTAGCCATATTTTTTTGCATTTCTTGCATTTTGCATGTACTGCTCAGCCAAGATATACATATGATTCTACATACTCATTAATTGATTGCTTATACGCAGTTGCCGACATGATTGTTGACTTTTGCTTATTGTCATCTACTTCGTCTTGTTGCAATTTATCTATGCTACTGACAAGGATCGCAGCGTCATTATAGCCATTAATTCACAGAACATTTCATGAACATTTTTAGGTTGGCCAAGCTTGATCTGGAATTATGTCATACATGGCACCCTCACAAAATGTGTCCAAAACAGGATCCGTCTACTAGAAAACTTTGATGTGAGCAAATTCGCGACCGTATTTTTCGAAATGCAATATTATCTTGATTATCTTCAATTTTCGTGTTTCGTGACAGAATTTGGATAAAAAAAGCCAACTAGATCAAATTTTCACTTTTAGAACTAGGACATTACCAACCACCTCAAAAATCCCTAAATCAACTAAAGTAAAAAATTTTGTTTAAAAACGACATAAAATCGACAAATTACAAAATAAAGCATAAAAAACGTGTTTCATACTTCAAAAAAACTCATGGCTACGCTAGACGAGAGAGAAGCGAGAACGTGATCATCATATTTCCGTTTTCAAGGACAGTCCAGCTTTCACGTAATCAGCTAATTAGGGTTTTTTACAAATACATGAGATGTATTTGAATAGTGAAACGTTGTTATTGTCATTACATAAATGGGAAGTCCAGAAAATAATTACATTATATTAATGGTTGATGGAAGTCATTAAGTACTTTATATTATTCATTTATAAACAAAACATGGAAAGTGAATGTGCTGTGACTGTAACCAGTAAAAACCAGCTATTTACCCTCGTTTTTTATTTTAAACCTTACCCTTTATTTTATTTACTTTATTTTGTTAGAGGTCTGATTTTAAGTCTGGTTATATGTGTTATTGTATAGTTATTTTTATTAATTTAACTGTAAAACGTATTTTTATCACTGTATGCAAAACTCGACAGTAGTGTACACGCTAATTTTAGTGATATTATTGTTATTATGGTTGCCTAATGATAATGCTGAGCATTGGGAAAAATAAAACAAGTCCTTACGAAATGAAATCGGTGTTAGTTTAAAATCACATGTGTATTGACTAAATTGTAAATTAAAGTCAGCATGTTTATTTGCCCGCGGATATTTTTCCCTTTCCAGTAAAGACTTAGTGCGTTGAACCTTGTTTATAAATCTAGCACCCTTTTTTCCAAAGGTATCTCCGATAAGACATCCCTTGTATGTAAAGTAATATAGTGATGTCATTTCGAGTTTGTTTATATTTGTTATTGTATGGGCACTTGTAAGCCACTTTGCTTACAATAATTACAATTGCTTATTTTAATTTGCCTCCAACTAGTTTAATCATGTTTGTTTCAACAAGACGGGAGTGGTTCGTAAATACGGGTTATTCAGGCTTAACACTGTTCACCTTGAATAACTAAAATAGAATGGTTTAAACGTATATTATCCTATTGTTACAATGCTAAGTAAAACTAAAATAAGTCATTCCTAAAAGCAATAATAACTATGAACAAGATAAAAAAGAAGGATAAAATATATACACTTCCCTTGGACCGCCCGCTCTGGAAGAACGCCATTCGACTGCAGGTGGTCGGCTTACCGGGTCCTGTGGAATTCGAAATTATTACGGTTTAATTGAAGGCGTATTATACAACAATCCGGACAGAAATGACTCTAAAATTATTTAGAAAATCGTAAAGTCGGTGCTGACTAAAAAAAGACCAGGAGCCATAGACGCCGTGCTGGAATGTTCCGGTACTACCTAAGGGAGTACAATTCAACGTCCGCACTGGCGTATCGAGCAGATCAGTTCCTCAGAAAATGAATAAGTTAAAGTAACATTGGTGCGAATGACTATTCTTACATGTGATTTTGGTTTCAGACTGCAAAGATGTGAATTCAGTACTTGGAATTCTTCACAAAGGACAGGTTGATATTTATACGTTTCCGAATATAATTTGTTCGTGCGCGATTGATTATTTATTACTATGAACTCTCAATCCTCTAAACAATCAGGATTAATTAACTTAAAACGTATTTACATAAAGCTTATTTATAAGAAAGCGTCTATTACTTTAAAACACGTACAAACGAACGAAATTTGCTCAAATTATTAAATACAGGAATTTATTGCGGACTTATTCACGTTTAATTTATTAAAAGTTGTTTTTATCTGCATGGTAAATCGTACATCATTTAAACAATTTGGCACGTTATTATAAACGTTGCTTATTTCGCATTTAATTTAAATACAAAAAGGGGATTGCATATTCGTCACAGACCTATTGTTAATTGTTAAGAACGTGGTTGATTTACGCGATTTATAGTACGGCGTAATTGAAATTAAACAATTATGCAAATTGTTTCGGACGGAAATAATTGGTTCTTTATGTACACAATTATTCTTTTGATCAAAAAGGAATAACTTTATACCTTTATATAGACTTTCGGGAGATAGTTAGGAACTATGCGGTGTTCAATCAATCTGTAGCGTTTTTAACTGCGCTTGGTGCAATTTAACAGGCTCTCCCCGGTTAGGATGCAGAAGTAGCTTCTGGCGTTAACGTTAGTGGTTGCGAGTACGTCTGGTTCTTCTTGGTCTTTCTTTTTGTAAGGTGTGTTAGTATAATGGTGTTTGCTGGTTGTTTAAATGCAGAGGCGTCTAATAGAACCTAGGACTAATCCGTACTATGCTTTTTAGACGCATCTTCCAGGGGGGTGGTAGAATTAGAGCGAGTACCCTTCTTGCCACCGGAAAAAATGAAAAATGACTGCTGGGCGTTAGAGCCCGCCGTAACACCGTCCTGGTTTATGTATAGTTGTGGTTGTAGAAGATGACTTCGGGCTTTTACAGCCCGTCGTGGCAACTTCTGAGGTGTGTATATGTTTGTATAAGACGTCAGGCTTTACAGCCCGTCGTGGCACCTTTTGATGTGTGTACTGGATATGTGACTTCCGGGCTCTACAGCCTGTCCTTTATCTGGGTATCTGGTGTAATGTCTGTATACTCAACCCACGTACCTTCAATCTCGGAACATGACGGCCAGGTGATCGGTTAACTTTAGCGGGTTCTCAGGCGGCGGCGAGTCTCGTCACGGTTCAGGATGCACGTAAGTGAGAATCGACAATTCGGCAGCGTACGCGACGAAAATAAGTACGGCAGGCGCGCGGTCTGGATATTCTGGTTTTCTGGGTTATCGCAATAAGTGATCAGAACTCTGGTCAGGCTTTACAGGGTTTATCGCAGTAAGCGATTAAGATTCTTATCAGGATTCAGAACTCTCTTAAATAACGCGATTAAGAGAATCAAGCGCGGTCAGAATATTCTTTACTAGGTAGCGTCGACGGAACGGATCGACGCACAGATCAGGTAGCGACGGCGGAACGGATCTACAAGAAAACGGTCGGTACAACAGCACAACGCACAAGCAGGAAGTAGACTACGGACTGGATCGCGTACGAGGAGCAAGGTAACGGCCCGGCGCACAAGCATTCTTTTCCTTAGCGCGTCTCGCGGTTTTATAGAGGATCGATGTTTTTTTGAAATCTACGTCGGAGGGGTAAAATAATTATTTGTTGTGCAATCTTGTGTAATTTTACGTTATTTGATTTAACACGAGATAATTAACAAATAACTAATTAGAAAAATTTCGGTAAAAGCTGCTAGGTCTTTACACACTTTTACTAATTTAACTGTAAAACGTATTTTTACCACTGTACGCATAATGCGGCAATAGTGTTACACGCTAATTTGGTGTTCGTATATTGACAGCAGCGTCCAAGGCTATCTCAGATGTTAAATCAATTTGTTATTTTTGAATTGTGGTTGTTTTTAGCAAGCTGTAAGTTAAACCAAACCTGTAATTTTTGAATTGTAAGCTGGTTTTCGCAAACTGTTAATTGTGATTGAATTGATTGATACTGATTTGAGGATGATCGACTATTTTACCTCGCCGGTGTTCTCAGGTTTAGGGACAGTACCAGCTTTGAGTATCGGTTAGCTCTATCTACAAAGCAAGCATATACTAGGTATATACAGTGGAAGAATCGTTACGTGAAGGCTATGAAGAATTGTTAGCTCAGCTCTTTGTCTGATTTGATTGATATTGATTTATTGGTCGATTGATTTGATTAATTTCTGTCTTTTGACAAGGGAGGAGGGCGAGAACAAGTTACGACGTCCTATACCCGTCTTATGAGATAGTATGAGCGCCATATTTAATTATGACTGGTCGAATTAAAACAAAATAAGTGAGGTACGAAACATAGGTAGAAGAAAACTTCAAATTTCCCGCCAAAATAAAGGGCCGAGGGCTTTGATTATAACTCATAACATAAAATTTTGAAAATGAAGATCAACTTGTTTGATTTTACATTTTTTACATTTCACTAATTAGTCGGGGTTTCCCTGACGTTATAAAAACTGCCCCTAACAAACCCAGGTTTTCTCCGCCACTGCATTTCTCTTAAACTGTATAGTCAGCTCCAAGCTAAATGAAATTAAGCCTAAACACTAAATCTTAAGTATGTATTTTCGTTCTGGAGTTATCGTGGATACTAACATACATTCGCACTGTCGATTGTATAACCTTCTATACCTACATACAGGGTTAGGAAAAATTACCGGAACGCTTAAATATCTACAAAATCGCGAAAGTTACGATTACAAAATTCGGCATTTGGGGGTTTCGGGGTGCGCGGAATTGGAAAATTATATCGGCACTGTTGCCATATTTCCCAGTTTTGCGATACACGTAGTCGTTTTGTTATCTTAATAGAATGCCCTATTTATTTTTATTGCAGGCAATTTGGCGTCTCAAACTTAGTAAGATCTCAAATTTTCAAACTTTTAGATCTACTAGTTGCTGAGATATGACGTACCCGAACGCTTGAATATCTGCAAAACCGCTAAAGCTACGATTACAAAATACGGCATTTGAGGGTTCCTAGGCATGCGGAATTAGAAAATTATATCAGCACTGTTGCCAGATTTCCCAGTTTTGCGCTACACGTAGTCATTTTGTTTTCTTAAATAGAATGCTCTGTTTATTTTTATTGCAATCAATTGGGCGTCTCAAACTTATTAAGACCTCAATACTTAGTTTTTTGTTATCTTAAATTGAAGATCCCAAATTCTCAAAATTCTGTTTATACCATTAGATACTAGTGAGAAATATTATGGGATAGTTACTTATTTTAGAATGAGCATGCATTAAATTTATCGGAGATGCCCGAAAATATGAATACCCTAGGAATAAGTAAGCACTGCTTCAATTGTTTTCAACACTCTAGCCGTCGCCATGTTACAACAATGACAAATTAAACACATCATTGTCAGTTAAGCCGCTGAATATTGCATCGATTACAAAATTATAATTTGATTATGGCTTTTGTTCTGTCAGAAACCCAACGTATTGACATTTTGATTTTTCGTGGATATGGAAATAAAACAAGGACATATCAAGAAGTCAGCAACTTGTTTAATGATCGTTATCCTAATAAACCCATTAAAAAGTCTACCGTACACAGAACTTGTTGGCATTACGAGGAAACAGACTCCATAAAATGTTTACCTAAAACCGGACGCCCAAGAACTGCTACAAGTGATAAAAATAAATTAAACGTTTTATTACAAATAGAGGAAAATCCAAAAGTAAGCACCAACCACCAAGTACCGAAATCTGTCAAAAATCTGTAAGGACTATTTTGAAGGAAAATAAATTGAAGCCGTACAAGATCCATTACACTCAAGAGCATTTAGAGGATGATCCTGACCGCCGCAATGAATTCGCCGAGATTATGATGGAAAATATCAAACAAGATTCTTATTTTGGGCACAATATTGTATTCAGTGACGAAGCTACTTTTTGTTTGAACGGCCAAGCTAATAGGCACAATTGCCGAAATTGGTCTAGAGATAACCCCCATTGGATAAAAAAACTTCATACCCAATATCCTGAAAAAGTTATCGTCTGGGCGGGAATATTGGGAAGCAGTATTATCGGACCTTTTTTTATAGAAGGTACATTAACAGGGCGAAAGTATTTGGAGCTCCTTAGAGAAAGTATAGTTCCTGTCATTCAACAAAATAGAAATATTGGTGAAATCTGGTACCAACATGACGGTGCTCCACCCCATTATTCAAAAGAAGCTATGCAATTTCTAAACAACCAATGCCCAAAAAGGCTGATTGGAAGACGTGGAGCATTAGCATGGCCACCTCGATCCCCTGATATGACTCTACTGGACTTCTTCTTGTGGGGTCATTTTAAGAACCGTGTCTACAGAAATCGTCCAGAAAATTTGAACGAACTCTGCGAACGAATCCACATCGAAATTGTACTTATAACACCGGATATGTTGAGCAACACATTGCGAAAATTTTATGATCGACTTGGATACTGTCTGGCAAACAATGGAGTCCACTTCGAGCTTTTAATTAAAAGTTAGTGTCGTTAATTATTAATTCTATTGTTAATTCATTATTATTGTTGTTTTAGTCCATTGACTTTTAATCTCCTTTTTATCTTAGCATTATTGTTATTAGTTAAAGTGTGAGGTAAAGTGGCTAATCATAAATTAAAAAATAACCTTCATAACTCAAGTCATTTATTTCAATAAAAATAAATGAGACATTCCATTTAAGTTAACAAAAAGACTATGTGTAACGCAGGACTGGAAAATCTGGCAACACTGCCGATATCATTTTCCAATTCCGCATACCGAGGAACCCCCAATTGCCGAATTTTGTAATCATAGCTTTAGGGGTTTTGCAGATATTTAAGCGCTTCGGTACTTGTTACTGAAAACGCGGTGTTGTCTTATCTCGGCAACTACCAGAGATAAAATTTTGAAAATTTGAGAGCTTAATAAGTTTGAGACTCCAAATTGATTGCAATAAAAATAAATAGGGCATTCTGTTTAAGAAAACGAAATGACTACGTGTAGCGCAAAATTAGGAAATCTGGCAACAGTGCCGATATCATTTTCCAATCCTGCACGCCCGAGACCCCCAAATTTTGTAATCGTAACTTTAGCGATTTTGCAGATATTTAAGCGTTCCGGTACTTTTTACTAACCGTGTATGTATATGTAGGTTGGAAGAATGAATGCTAAACGTGCTACTTTTTATAAAACTGTAGTATGAAGAAAACTTTAAAATCCCACTATTTTTCTGTCACTTACTCTAAAATATTAGAGCTTAGCGCCCCTTTCTTAAAATCTTGCTTTCAATTGAAGTTTGGTTGCAGAAGAACGTGGACGAGCAATTTTTTGCAGTTTGAAGTAAAACACGAATGCAGTTAGTTACAACCCCTTCAATGTACGTCTATGGCGCTATTTTTATTATATTAGAGGCAACCTTACCGTCAATAGGAAGAAGTCCCGGTTACAAGCATTAACTTCCAAATCTAATCTTGCCACAACTAAACATATAGACAATATAGCTATTGGAACCTTGACTCGTATAATAAAATTATGTCTACAGTTTGATATTTTGTATGTAAAATGAACAAAATCTGTACACCGTAGAGGTTTGCACAGAAATTCCATTTTATTCGCTAAATAAACGACGACGACTGTAGAATTTCAATTACATTTCTGTATATCGTTTTTCTGTTTTCTGATATCTCTTACGCCGCTCTTTTGAAGTGTGCCATATACATGTCAAGCTTAGCAAATTTTTTTTTTATCACGTGTTTCCATGATCCCATCCCTTCCTTCAATATATGCGCATGAAGGTAAACAATACGTGGCAGGTTTTTACAGTAAAGTCACAAAACGAGAAATAAATCGTCTACAAAGTTTGCCTTTAGAGAGTATTTCTTTGTTAGGGTTGAAGCTCCAATTTTTTTGTAATACGTAAGTTTTAGATTTAGAAATGTTTGCAATATTTTCAGGGCCGTACTGGTGTATATCTCTCACCGTTATGCTCGACATTAATTTAGTTTTAATGTTGTCGTTGTTCTTGCGGCCTTCATTACATTCCCAGGGCGAGATCGCCTTACTGTCATTCGCTTAAAGGAATATTTTCTAAAGTACTTCAGAACAATTCCGAGCAGTTTTGTTGAATAAGGAATCACTTCACAGCAGAGAAAAGTAATTAAGGTACTTCTAGATTTCCCCTTTGCGTATTTCTATAACCACTTGTAAGCGAAAATAATGTTTAAGGTAATTACAAAAAACCTCTTAAGTAATTTGGCAAGTTTGTTATGGCCATATCAAATCAAAATAACACCAATTTTGGGAGAAATTTTAAATTTACACCCCCAATTCCGTGTTTTAATTACTGAAAGGAACATTACGCTTTGTTTTACTTTATTTAGTTTTAAATTTGCTTTAAAATTTTCTAAAAGTTAAAATAATAGAAATTTTCATTATTATTGCAAGACACTAAACATCGGTTGTTAGCAAAGGTTTAAAACTATAGACGTGTAACACTGTGTATTTGTGAGACAAACAAAGCAACTAATAAAAGAAAGAGTTAAACATCACAAAGACATTACTATACTAAAGCCATTTTCAAATTAATTTTTTTGGATAACAAGAAGGGTAGACACTGAACATTTATCTTTATTTATTATTGGATGCTTATCCTTGCAAAGCTTAAAAAACGCTGAGTTATTATACCTTACACAAACGTAACTATATTTCATTCGGATACAAATAAAAATAAAAATAATTCTCGTTGACTGTATTGATTATCTCAGTTGCAGACTTACTTTATTTGTTATTTTTTATACATTTTGTGCAATATGTGATTGATGAAAATAAAATTCTCACTAGGTAATTGCAAAAAACACGAAGCTACTTTGGTTTACTAATTGACAAGTTGTGTAATTTGAAGTGGTGCTTAAAAATTCTAAGCTAAAACAAAATTTAAAAAAAAATTCAATTTATTTCAAGCGGATTTAGGTGAAATGGAAAGTGTTTAAAAAGGTAGAAAGTGAAAAGGATTAACACAGGAAGGGACAGGCTATAAAATAGTAAATATCGTATGCGAGATTTATTTTTGTATCGCGGATTTACAGAAAATAGCGTCATAAAATATGTAAATGATATATAAAATTCAATACACGTTCGTTGCTGAGTTTTTAAAGCCATTTTGCTTATAGTTATAACATACCACGTAATAAGATGTTAAGAGAAATTTGTTGAATATTTAATATACTTAAAATTGTGCACGTAGATGCAATGTTTCGTAAACCACAATAAAAACGTAATAGAATCACTTCCAGTCTGCTTGTTAAAACAAAATCTAAGAATATTGTTACGTGCAAATATCCACTATGTACTTAAACTTACCATACTAGAGCGCTAATGGGTAGCATAAAAGACAGCTTAGGCCCTTGTCGGTAGCTCAAGTATGGTAGAGGTGGTGCAGGTTCTTAACAATGACGAAGATAAAGATAAAAATTTGGAGACAAAGAGCGCCAGCTAGGATTAATGGAAAGCAGTCCAAAATACTGAAGCAGCATTAGCCAGTTTCCTAGCTAAGTAACAAATCTATTTAGTAGGGTCTGGACAGTATCTAAAAGAAACAAAACGAGTGAAAATGAAACATGTAACACATTCTTTCTATTCTTAACAAAAAATTTAAAATATAATGAATTAGGTAATAAAACAATCATTCTGGTACCCTATCCAATAATGTAATAAATAAGAACCCATCAATCTTTAAACATGAATAGCTCAAAGTTAAACTGTTGGCGTAAATTGAGAAGTGTAAAAATAGATTGTCCTAAACTATACAGACTTCCCCATTCTACCTGTTGTGTTTCATAATTTATCAGGTTATGATTTTCATTTCATCATTAGCGAATTGGTTAGTGTTCCCGGTTCGGTTTCACTGCTGCCCATAAACAAAGAAGGTAATGGAAGGCACCAAAATTAAGTTTAGATTTATTGACTCTTTCAGATTTATGAACAGTAGTATTGAAAAGTTGTCAGACTACTTAGAGGTTAGTAAAAAAATGATTACCCGTGCTAATTGCAACAATGATAGGGAATTTTCTTTACTAGTTCACAAAGGGGCTTCCTTATGAGTATATTGATATTTGGGATAAATTAAGCGAGACCACGCTCCCTCCCAATGAAGCAATTTTCAGTCATCTTAGTAATGAGGGAATCAGTGATGAGAGTTTTGCGCATGCGGTTAACGTTTGGAAAAAAATTAGTATTAAATCGTTAGGGGAATACTCGGATTTGTATCTAAAAACAGACGTTCTGCTTTTAGCAGATACTTTCGAGAACTTTCGGCAAACTTGTTTATGTACCTACGAGCTTGATCTGCACTATTATACAGTTCCCGGTTTAGCGTTCGATGCTGTGCTTAAAATTACACAAGTAAAGTTAGAACTGTTTACAAATATTGATATGCTAATCTTTATTGGAACAGGAATTAGAGGTGGTGTAGCTCAATGTTCAAATCGGTATGCTAAAGCTAACATTAAGTACTTGGGGGAAAATTTAATCCCACACAGTGTGTATTTAATGTACTACGACGTAAATAATTTATATGGAGCCGAAATCTCAAAATTTCTACCATTTGGCGATTTTTTTTTTGTTGATGAAGCTAATTTTGAAACTTTAGATTTAATAAACCACTCCGATGATTCGGAAATTGGTTATATAGTCGAGTGTAATTTAGACTATCCCATAGAATTACATGAGGGTCACAGTGATCTACCGAACATATGGTTCCAGCCACGGCTGATTCAAAAATGAAAAAATTATTGCTTACATTACGTTTTAAACAGTCCCCGTAGTTAAAAAAATATATCGGTTAAGATACAGCCATGCGCCAGCAATCTCAAAATGAATTCGATAAAATTTTTTATAAATTAATGATTAATAGTGTTTTCGGGAAGCGGATGGAAAATGTGCGTAAACATAAAGACATACGGCTAGTAACGAAATCGGTTGGTCGCTGTGGTGCTCGTGCTTACATAGCAAAACCAAATGTTCATAGTTGTACAATATTCGACAATGATATGCTTATTCAAATGAATAAGCTTGAAGTATATTTCAATAAACTTACATATGCGAGATTCAGTACTCTAGCCGTTTCAAAAACTTTTTTACATAATTTTCATTACGATTACATGCTACCCAAGTATTATAATAATGCTAAGATCGTACAGGATACGGATAGTCTGATATATGCCTTTTTCAGTTCCCGATATCTATGAATGTATTAAAGAGGACATTGATAAATTCGATACATCTGATTATAGTCCCGACAACATCTTTGGACTCCCGTTAGTAAATAAAAAGCCCCCGGCTTAATGAAAGATGAAAATCAAGGCGAAAATGTATGCTTACGCGGTTGACGAAAAGGTTGTGAAAAAAATCAAAGGGTTCTATCCAAGCAAGGATGAGGCAGATCACGATTAATGATTATAAATAGGTTTTGTTTGATGGCGGCGTAATAAGGCACTATCAACATCTCATGAGGTCAAAGAAACACGATGTGTTTACCATTAAACAAAATAAAGTTATACTTAATCCTTATGACGATAAACGCTTGGTGAATTTCGATTTCACTGATACTAGATCTTGAGGGTATAACTTTCAGTAAACAATGAGCAGTCTTGAAGACAAATTGCAGGAAGAACTGCAGTACAGTAGTGAACAAATCTACAGAAAGTACCTGAAGCGTTTTTTGACCTCCTTGAAAGTTACACATTTATACTAAATATATTGCAACATATTCCTGATGAGTGTTTTAACTTTTTGCTATATACTCAAAGTATGCAAATGAAGTTATTGTTAAAACATTATTTGATAGAAAAATTAGCTTAGGCAATACCATTAAAAGTTTTACAAAATTGTGTGCCGATAAAGGTTCATTAACCTCCAATGAAGTAGATAGGATCATAGATGATATGAATTTACTTGATGACATACCCCTTAAAATGTACATATACAAGTTATTATGGGGTGATTTATTGTGCACGTCGACAAATGTCAGCGTAGAAAATATTGTTTATAATGACACTTTCTCTATTATAAGTGAATGTATTGAGACAGCAGCATATTATGCTAATTACAAGCGCCTGGCTATTTTGATTGAATTATTATTAGAACTAAACATTACATATAAGTTTCAACATTGGGAAAATGAGGACCACCACAAAGTTTACCGCTAGATATTGGAAAACAGCAAGAAAGGTGAAACAAATTCCTGCTTGGGATGGACAAGTGGAACAGATTCTGGAATATGGCAATCCAGTAATTTAAATGATTATAGAAATACTTTAGGTTTACTATATAACATGATGTAATATTTAAAAGTAAAATACAATCATCTCTTTTATGTGTTTTTATTTCATCTAAAAGTTACAAACAATCCCTATAGCTATATTGTAAAACTAAATTGTCTTTATTGACCCATGATCTTACATCCAATCCCCCACATCTTTACAAATAACTTATTATTCTTGAAGAGAAGCACTTTTTCCACCAGGTATACATCTGGATACTTTGTTTTCTGTAATACGAGTCATGAAATCCTCCCAGTACAGGTGATCCTTTCATGCCTTTTAACATGTAGGTGGTTGTGTTAATAATGCGAACTTTCACAATCTTAAACAGCCCACTTGACCAATTGGGGGTGTATCTTTTGGCGAAAATACTTTTAAACCTACTGATTCGTACTGTCACCCACACAATAAAGATTCCTATTAACTGTTTTTATGTGAGTATAAGCCTCTAGCTTCGTATGATTACCGACAACTTTGGCCTTCATTCCTGTAGTTCTATGCTTACGATTGTTATAATCTATCGTTACGGTGTCAATTGTATCAATCCATTTATATTTACCCTGTAGGCTGAATGACCTATATAGAGCAGAGCTAATGGTCCTTATAACACGTTCCGCAATTGCTGCCTTCTTTGTGCTATAGGTGGAGTAATGGTTGACGCTGCATTAGTTTAGTAAAATGCTCATTGTAGAATTCTTTTCCAGCATCCGTCCACAGGTATTTCGAAAAACAGTCAATAACCACTAAAATATACTTGTAGCTTTTATTTTGTTTGGTATATGTGTTAAATTCTACCAAATCTGCTTGCCAAAGGTCATCATATCCCTTAATTATTGTGCACCTTCGTTTAAAATTTTTTCTTGCGGGTTTGTGCAATTCGTTGACGAGTTGTAATTTGGACATGGTACTAATTTATCCACAATTTCTTTAAGTTGATGTAGTTTTTCCTCCAACACTAGATAAGCGTTAAACTTCCTTTTAAAAGCTTTCTGAACTGCTTGCAGACAAGAATCAAGGTATCCTTTACTTATAGCATCACCATCTTCTTCCGTGTCCGCCAACTGTGTCAAACAGGTTCCATCCAAATTCAACCTTGTCGATAAATATTATTGTTGGTGATGACATCTTGAGAATCTATGGGGTTGGCAACATTGCTGAGTCTCTTCTCGATATCGAATTGATTATCATCAATAAGTTGAAACTGAGGGGTTAATTTCTCGAATTGATACTGTGACCGCCCAAATTTGTCAAGGGGCATTTTAGTTATGATATGTCGACATCAATGCATTCTGTTTTATATTATTCAGAAAACGAGTATTTGGTATTTCAATGTATCCATCTTCATACAGTTCTTCTACAATTGATATAATATCATTTACAATACCTGTGTTTCCGGCCAATTTTTCTGCCCACAATACTTCTAGATCACGAATTAGTTCGTGTACATCATTCCCGTATTTATATTCCATCGGTCTGTTTGTTAATAGCTTTGGAAATTTACTGTAAGTTTGACCCAAACAAAAACAGTCAATATCGTTATGTCTACCCACAGAAAAATATGCCCTTATGTTATTTTGCTTTTCACAAGCGATATCATCAAAGATAAAGATAGAGTTTGCTTTTGCACAATTCGGCTCAATCACATCTTGATTATCATTGAACGTAAAGTAACCTATATCCTTCATCGGAAGTAGGATTTCCTGTAAAAGTTTGTACTTGTTTTGATTCAATGACAGATTATACGTACACATGTTTAAATTTCAAACCATTTTTCTCACTAAGAAAACTAAACATTGCGTTTGTTTTGCCAATTGGAGGGGCCGCACATAATGCCACGTATACTATTAGGAAGTAAATCTTGAATTTGAAGTTTTTGTTTCGGAACAACTACCTTCATCTTTGGTTCGTGAAATAAAACTAAACGAATAATTACAACATTTTTATTTATATAATACAGATTATAATTTTTTCACTTTTCCGGTGAGTGTGTTGTACTGCATAATAACATCGTGGAGAATAAGACCATAGACAACGTTTCCATTGTCGAAAGGTGTTAGAGATTCCATTTCCAATTTGATGTCTACCATGGAGTTTTTTAAAGACTCATTTTGTTTAGAGCAGTCTATTACAAATACTGGACATGATTTGAATTCGGTATAGTTGAATAACACACCTGTATCATCTTCACCACAGTTTAGTCACATCGGAATTTCAAAAAATTGCGATAGGCAGGTATGTGTTGGTTAGCACTGAAGTTTAAATGCATTGCTTCATAGGGATAGTACTCGGAATTCAGATGTACTTTAAGGTTTCTGATGTTAATGTGATCAAAATTTCCGGCTCTTGCAGACTTTGTGTACCTTTTACCTTGTTGGAATGCAACAATTATCCAACGTGGTTTATCTAGTTGCGTTGACGTTTTTATTGGCCATATGTCAGAGGTTGCTTGTTTTAAAGTAAGTAATTCATATAACTCCCATTGACGAAATGGAACAGTAATAATAGAATTATTACTGATTCCTTCAAACAAGTCCAGTTTCGCTGCATTACTAAGTGTTAAGTGTGGTACTTTCCACTGAATTCTATTTAGGGTTATTCCCGCATCAACGTCACCATAGTAGTAGTTTGTATCGCTTCTAGATCGAATTAAAATCAACTCTTGACGCATATTCACTATCACTTGACGATAATACTCCATTATTCCAAACGTGTGGTTCAATGGTGTGCATACTGTAAAGGATTTTTCACCATTTCCCTCATCCAATTCTACTTGTAATGATTCCTCATTCTTTGGTGATTACCCCAAATGGCTTAATTCTTTGATCTTGCTTGTCGTATAAGAAATATATCCTTTAAGTGTAGAGGTTATGCCGGGATTTTGGCAAACGTCTACTCCTTGACCACCTAACTCATAACAAATCTCCTGGAAAAGAAAGTTGCGAAAATTAAAGCTTTTTCTTAAGATAAATAAGCGGTTTCCTTGTTCCTACTCTTATACCCTATTAAATGTAATATATAGAAAATGTAATTAGACGCCTTTACGTACCTTATAAAAGGGAAGCAAGACTTAAAAAAGATAACGCCTGAACTGCACGGCATAATAAACAGAAATACATAAGCGTGTTCAATTGACGTTGCGCATAGAACTAAAATTCGATGTCTAAAATATATACAGGGACGTTCGTAATTAAGTAGGCCGAAGAGAAAATATTGAGATATAAAAAATTTAATTATTGAACAAAAAAGAAATGCTTAAAAATACTAATGTAATGTATCTGTACTTAGCAATAATAATGCGAATTTCTAAACTTAAATTAAGGTAACGATAAACAAGAATTGGCACGTTACATGTTATACAAAGCAATCCCTTATTCATATAACATTGAATATTGCATTTTTTACATTACATGCACACTTTTGAATGTAAACCTATTGATTTATATAAAGCAAAATTCATTGTACCTATGGTTATTTATAACGAAATCTTTTTCTTCATAACACATTTTCATTAAAGTCTAATTAATTATTATATTAATAATTATGCAATGTAGTTTTGGGAAGCTTAATTGTTAAAATTTTTAAAAATAATTACTACATTTTTTAAAGAATGCAGATGCATTGTGTGTGTTTTATACAAATAAAATCTATTATCCCCTATTACCTTGAATGTCACATTCCTACAAATTTTTAAGAAAGAGAATGCATTATTAACAAACGAAGAAAACCCATTATTCAATAGAACATTGACTTTTTCCCATTATAGGTATATCCATGTATTTTTGATGAATACATATGCTTTCAGAGGACTCCAAGAAAGCTATATAATTTAGTTTTATATATCTTTCAGGTCGCGATGTGTGTAAACACATGATTATGCAAAGGAGATAGACATTAAACAACTAAACTTTGTTCATAAACTTTCAAGATCTCTTACACATATTACAAATTTATTTAACATTTCTTAGAGATAATATTCTTCATCTAAACTAATTATTTACCACATATTTACTATTCGGAAGGTTTATGCATCATTAAAATGTACGTTTTGAAACATGTTTAATGATTCGATCACCGAGAACTTTTAATCCAATTGATGTTAAAAAGTATTTCTCTGCAGATGTTAACGCAATGAGGGTTGATAGCGATAAAATCTTTTGTACGAAGATGGAATTGTCTTATGGTTAATTTGCAGACCCATGTTCTTTTAGTTCTAAGCGTACCGTGAATGATTCACTGTCACCAAAGTCTATTAATTCTCCCTTTTGATTTGTTAATTTGATTGTTATATTACTTATTATGTCCGTGTTTACTTCTAAATATTGAGTATTGGTTGGAATTTTATCCAAACGATAACCCGGGGGACCGAAACGTCAATTTCATATATTACTTTTGCAGGTTTACCGTTTCGAAAAGATCCTGTTATAATGTTGCACTCTACATGTAGATTAGTGTGTTTAATTATTTGAAGGTCCAACGCGAATGTATGTAAAATATTCGCTTTTGATATTTTAGGCTCAAAACCGAGCATGCGACCAATGCTATTCTCTTTAGTAAAATCGATCTCAAATGAACTGTTTATCTCACACTTAAGTGTATTGTTGTTTGCCCTAATAAAAAATTTTCTGTGGGTATCTTTGATTTCAAGTAATCACTAATTTCATCTAACTCATAGGCACCGTGTGGAATATTAATCACTCGCAAATGAGATGAATTTGTTCTAAAATAAAATCTATCGTTGTCCGTATAAATGTTTCTAACGCTGTTGCAGCCGTAAAATCCCATCAATCCAACAACGTATTCCTTCTTCAAATCTAGGACTATCGGTAGATAGAAGTTGTAGCTAGCTATGTTACCAACACTTTCTAAACGGAATTTTATTGACATAACTGAGAAGATTTAAGGTTGTATCCATTATTTATATAGAAATTGTAGGGACAGGTGCACGAAAATAATGGTATTAAATTCCTGATTTTGATTGTAATTACAATAAATTTTACATCCCCGAAAGTAGTTAATCACTTCGATTGGTGGTCGAAGATTAACGAACAAACCCAATGGGTACCCGGACCGCTTTGACTGTCTAAGTTGATTATTACAGATTCATTTTTCCATGGTAATTTAGGTAGCCTATCTCTTATAAAAATATCCCTAAAGTATACTACATTCTTTGTGTATTTCTTTAAATCAATATCTGTTGATTGTCTTTCAGGTAATCTATTCAGTTTTTTGGAAACGGTTTTAAGTATAATGCACCACTGCCGGATTTGTATGGTTTTAGATAAAGTGCGCCGTCAGCGATCGGTTCCATCATACAATTATGGCGCGATGTCTCTTCTTGTAATTTTTTGCATCATTGAGTGGTTTAGCAATTCGCGATGCGCCGCCAGCTAAAGCACCGATTGCTGATGATCCTGCGAATAACGGAATAAGAAATGATAAAACACCTCCTTGTTTAGGTAAGGGAATTACTCTAGGAACTTTAATGCTTTTCTTTCCTCCCGACCTTTTACTACACGTTTTGCCATTGACAGTGCTGACTTTATTATGTCTGTGAAATTTCCGTTAGGTTTACTTTTTTTAGCTATTGTTTTTCGTACATGAAATACATTTCCAATTTTCTCTTTGCTTTCATGGTGGTACTAAAGCTGCATCTCGTTCACATAATGTTGCGTCTGTCGATTTAAAGCTTAAAGCGTTCCCAAGCTTTTTCTTCTAAAATTTTATCTGCTTTATGTCTACTTTCTAAATCCCGGTAGTCTCTATAACTGATATCATGCATTTTGCACTGAGCATCCAATTGATTAATACCGGGGTCACCGTGTGCGAGTCGTTTATCTAATTTTGTACCAGGACCACAATACTGGTAACCGGGTAAATGCCCACCGGAAGTTTATTGATTAGCGTATTCACTAAACCATCTGCACTCTTCCACTTCTTACCTATCATTATTCACCTTGTGGGATAGAGCAGGGGATTTATACCTAAAATCCAGAGCACAAAAACTTTATTTCTAGTAAATGCTATACTCTAGATAAGCAGGACGATAGTACACAATTTCCATTAAGCATACAGTGTTATGTGAATTAATATTATACTTGGTATTTATAGCATCTTGAATGTCTTAATAAATGTCATCATCACCGAATTCCTTCTCACGAAAGCGATGGTAGTCAGCCATTTTGAACTTTTCATAGAAACACACCTGATTGTAAGATTCAAGATATTCCAATCTATAGCTTATTTATATTTTTCAAATTGAATAGTTCTTCTACATTACGACATTGAATGTGCATGAACAGCAGTTGTAGATTTCTATCATAACAGTTTTCAAAATTCCCTCATATCATTTAGTCAATTCCCAATGGTAATAAATACCGAGATTGCTAGATAGAGACTCGTAATCTTGCTCATAGATTATATCTTCCTCGTTCACATGTGACCAATCAATTTGGCTTTCAATGTCTTGGGAAGGGAAAAATTGTATTTCTACATATCAATACCATCTTAGAAGTTCATTTCATTCCTTCACGTCTAATACCACATTATCGTAGTTGCCACATCCCATACGCACTACTGGTGCAAGGTTAAGGCGTGTACTGTATCCAATTTCAATATGCGTATCGTTCGATAGTTTATAGGAAGCACAGTCGATTAAGTATTCATTACCTGACTGTTTATACACCTCATCGCTATGTTGAAATGATGAACAGTCGGAATAACCTTCATCTTGTTTCTCTTCATTTTTACAACTACTACTACCATCACTACTTTGACAGCATGAACAACAAAACGTTAAATTATTATTCATACTGTTGCTACAACGGTATGAAGTATCCGATGGTGAACTTCCAAATCGCTCTAAGAATGATTTTATTGCTGTTTGCATGACTTTACTTGTCCACAACCGGCCTACGACTAAACACTATTTTCGAAATGAGCATGTTTACATATAGTTGGAGGCACTAAATGTTATGTTTGTTGTTTTTCCGACTGTACCCAGACTACTCATGAATACATCCTTTGTATTTAGCATCGTTTAAACACATACACAGACACATATACATTTAAACTCCCCGTTTCTAACACTATACGTTCACCATACTTCGTATTAACTACTGTCACATTAATAACTTTGTATGTTTTCGATATCTCCAGTCACACGCATTTTTATTGAGTTTGCAATAGGTGCTTTGGTTTAACCCTGCTAATTCCATGGTTATTAACATACTAACCGACTGATCTCAACACACTGCGGCTTATATGTCCTTGACCTTGAAGCGTCGGTTAAATTGCTTGAACAATGGATCGCGTTTGTTCTTGAAAATTCTCAGAATTGAGCCCGAAATGGTCCGGGTATATGGATAACACTCTATTTTTAGGAATTATGACCCTAACTCGGCCAGAACAATGGATCGCCTTTGTTTTTTTCTCAAAACTGTGACCTTGAAAATGGTAAGTATAGACTTTGAAGCGTCGCCTGAATTGCTCGAACGATCGCTTTTGTTCTTGAAAATTTATTTCTCAGAATTGTACCTGAAATGGTGGTGGTTATGTGGAAATTGATCTATTTTTAGGAATTTTGAACCTAACTCTGCCAGAACAATGGATCGCCTTTGTTCTTTTCTCAGTAGTAGTATGAGCCCACGTAAGCATAATCCTTTTATTACAATTTTGTCAATACAAGAACTTTGAATCACCTTTGACCTTGAGGTGTTTGAAATATCCTGCGCAAAGCCACTTTTGACCTAAACCGCAGAGGTCAATGAATCTTGCTGGGTTCCGTAACCTTTGACTATTAGCATAGACAATAATCTGTAACACGATACCCCAGCAGGTAACCTTGAAAATAATTGTAACAACTAACTTGGCTCAGACAAGAATTGTTGACGTTGACCCTGAAAAGTAGAATCCCCTATACCTTGAAAACTCTATTTAATACCCCTGACCTCGAGAATTGTAATTAACACACATGACCTCGGCCAAATTCTAAGAATTGCCTGGTGCCCTTGAAAATTTCCTGTCAAATTAACACTCAGCCAAAGAATTGATTTGTGACCATGAACATTTCTGACCTTGAAGAACGTGGCCTTGAAAAACCTTATATTTTTGAGGTAGGCAACGTGATGACAGGTATATATGCAGGTAATGTGACGTTGATCTTGAAAAACCCATTCACCTTGATGTGGAAAACCTGCAGGTGAGCGTCAATGACCTTGACCTTTAAAACCAGCCTAGCAACTTTTCTAGCTACTTCAATGACCTTGACCTTGAGGAATATACCTTGATGCAGGTAATGTATACGATGACCTTGACCTTGAAAACCATTGATCTTGAAGCGGGGTGTGTGTACGTTAAGAACTTAACCTTGGCAATGAGAGCGAACTTGAAGAGACTTAACAGTGTCATCAACCTTTCCTGCCACGTTACCTTGAAGCGGTGACATTGAAGCAGCCTATGTTATGACCTTGAAATCTAGTGACCTTTCTGGTGACTTTTTCAAAATCTGGTGATAAATCTAGTGACAAAAGTGAGACAGGATCGGTATAGTATATCTACTTGGGTGAAGTGCAAGGTTAAAATATGACAAGATTTTATGCTGTATTATATAGCACATCAAGTGTGTTATGCTGTCATTAGAGTAATAAACCAATTCAGACTTGATGTTTTCTAAATTTATTTTCTATGTACAGTTTAATAAAAAAAAGTAATCCACGAATGATCAGTAGACGTAGGTATACATAGCTCTTGTGTGATAATTCATAGATTGGTAATTCTTTCTTTAAAATTGATTATTTCATAGAGATTTAGCTGTTTCTTAGTAGGAAACGAAGTACAGTATTTATATTTATAATTGTGGTCTAGACCGCATTCAAAAACGAAACTTCACCACACAATCATTTAATTCACACAGGCTTAACTCTATTCAACAGGACACTCTTTCAAAAATGATATTTTTATTAAATAAACATGAATTTTCCTCAATACTCCATGAGTAGAATGGGGTCAGAATAGGATGTGACGTCACAAAGTGCTGGGGGGTGGGTAGAGTGGGGTAAAATAAAAGTGGTGGGGGCAGACTGGGATCTGGGGTGGGGAAAAGAATAGGGTTAAAGGTGGGGTTGGCTTCTTTTCGGGGGCCTGGGCGGGGTATAGCCCCCAATTAAGGTCGTTTTGGCCATATTAAGAGCCTGGTTAAGGGTGTTGGATGCCCCTAGGGCTGGTTTAAGAGGGGTTAAGACTAGCTAAGGCCCTTATAGCTCACATTAAGGAGTGGTTAAGACAATGCCACACCCATTTCTTGTTCCTAATTGATCATACGTATGTTCAGGCAGGGCTAAGTCTAGACCACACCCATTCCTTTTACCTGATTGGTTGTGCAAGCGACCGCCCCTCTGGCTTCTGATTGGTCCTTTATCCCTATTATTCAGAAGCTGGGCTCTGATTGGAGGACTAAGTCTTTGAATTCTGATTGGTTATTGCGGGAAATTTGAATCTGTATTCTAAAAAGGGGGCATTGCTTTAATTATGAATCGTAATTAAATTAAATTAATGAGGGTGTTATGTGGGGGGAAGGAAAGGTTTGGGTCAAAGTCCAATTATTTTAATTTTGAGTCAATCAAGTTCCGAAGCCATTTTATTTCTAGTTATGAGTCGTAATCAGAACCCACAATTTTAATTTAAGTTATGACTTGAATGATCGATATTGAATTGATTGAGGCTGATTTGCGGATAATCGACTATTTTACGACGTCGGTGCCCTCACGTTTATGGAGAGCACCAGCTCAGAATGTCGGTTAGTCTTATTTACAAAGTAAGCGGTCGCTCATAGGAGTTAGGTATATACAGTAGGAGAATCGTTACCTGAAGGTTATGAAGAATTGTTAGCTTACATTCTTGTTTGATTTGACTGAAATTGATTGATTTGACTGATTTGTTTAATTACTTTGATTGATTGTATTTGACCTGATTGTTTGATTTGATCTAGAGGGATTTGTTTGAAATTAATTTCCTTAATTGATTTGTTAGAGGTTGATTGCTTTGGTAATATCAAAATAGTATTACTTATAATAGATGGTTAAAACCATTTAGCTTTTTTATTTATAAATTTAGTTATGACTTATAATTAAACCGTAATAAGTGGTGCGTAACAGTGGACTAAGCTCCGAAAGCTAATGTAGACATATTATACTGACATCACAAGTTAGAACTAGGGCCTCTTATTTCAAATTTTACACAACTACAAACTGCAATCTGTATGTAGTTTTTAAATATACCGCTAGATGGAACCACTTCTATTACAGACAACAATCATTAGTCTATACACTATTAGATGGCGTCACTAACAAATCCAAACTTTGAGTTTCGGGGGCCATGACATCTATCTTACAAGTTAGCAATAGGTCACTTTATTAGAATACACATTTCCCCATAACCTGTACAGACTTGAATACAAATTCAGAGCCAAAGGGGTAAAGCCCTGTATGTGTCTTACAAATTGGCATTAGGGCTCCCTTATTAGAATACATAGCCAAATTACGCTTCATAACCTGTAGAGATCTAAATACAAATTCAGAGGCAAGGAGCGAAGCCTCGAAAGCAAGTTGCAAACCTCTATACCTGTCTTACAAGCTAGCATTGAATCCTTATTAGAATACCAAGTCAAATTTCCCGCCAAGTGTATCACGACAATGTACAAAGGCCCAACACTCTTATTAGAATACAAATTCAAGTTTTCCGCCATAACAAAATGGCCGAGGGTCTTGATTATGACTCATAATTAAAAGGGTTATGGTGATACAATCTGATTATAACAAAATGGACGAAGGTCTTGTTTATGACTCATAATTAAAAGGGCTGTGATGACAATTTAATTACGACTTATAATTAAAATAATTGTGGGTTTTGATTATGACTCATAATTAAAAACAAAATGGCCCCGGAATTTGATTGACTCATAATTAACATAATTGGACTTTGACCCAAACCTCTCCTTCCCCCACATAACACCCGCCCCCAGCAATTTAATTATAACTCATAATTAAAAACAATGCCCCCCTTATTAGAATAAAAATTCAAATTTCCCGCCAAGTGTATCGCGACAATGTACGAAGGTGCAAGACCCTTATTAGAATACAAATTCAAGTTTTCCGCCATAACAAAATGGCCGAGGGTCTTGTTTATGACTCATAATTAAAATGGTTATGATGACACAATTTAATTACGGCTCATAATTAAAATAATTGTGGGTTTTGATTATGACTCATAATTAGAAACAAAATGACCCCGGAATTTGATTGATTCATAATTAAAATAATTGGACTTTGGCCCAAACCTCTCCTTTACCCCACATAACACCCGTGCCCAGCAATTTAATTATAACGCATAATTTAGAACAATGCTCCCTTATTAGAACACAAATTCAAATTTTCCGCCATAACCAATCAGAATGCAGAGACTTAGTCCTCCAATCAGAGCCCAGCTGCTGAGTAATGAGGCTAAGGACCAATCAGAAGCCAGGGGAGCGGTCGTTTGCACAACCAATCAGGTAAGAGGAATGGGTGTGTTCTAGATATAGACCGCCTTATTACACGTACAACCAATCAGGTAAAAGTAATGGGTGTGGCCTAGTCTTAAGCCATCCTTAATGAAGCCATAAGGGCCTTAGCTAGTCTAAACCCCGTCTTAACCCAGCCAAAATGGACGCTAGACCACACCCTAGGGGCATCCAACACCCTTAAACAGGAGTTAGACTACCAAAAAGGCTCTTAATATGGCCAAAAGGGCCTTAATTAGGGGCTAAACTGCGCCCAGACATTGAAAAAGGCTCCCGAAAAGAAGTATACCCCACACTCAATCCTACTCCTTGCCCCACCCCAGATCCCCTTTCCGCCCCCCACCACTTTTATTTAACCCCGCTCCACCCTCCCCCACTTTTAATTAATAATGACATCCTATTCTGCCCCCATTCCGCTTCTATGTAAACACTAACAAAGGCTGACCTGATCAGCTGCTTTGGCGGATTTTCTGACTGAAGGTATTTTAAATACGTTCAAGTGGTTAATTTTTTTATGGCAATTTTTTATTTACACAACCTTATAGCGGCAACGTTCATTTGTTTTTGTTTTATGATTCTGATGAAAACTTGTAACGCAGTAATTTATGAGCGTTTTCTCTATTAGATCATTTACCTTTTTTTTTTTTGTTTTTTTAATTATTTTTATTTTAAAACATAAAGTTTAATTAAGATTTAACGTAAAGTAAAAGTAGGGCAAATAAGATTGATGACCGATCTGCTGTTCTATTTGCACGTCATTTTATTGTGACTACTTGCAAATATTTTGAATTTTTGCAGGAAACGCCGGATCAAGGCTTTTAATTAACTGATTCACCTGGGATTTGTGCGACGTAAGGTAAGCAAGCCATATACGTATTATTGATTAAAAATAAACGGGCGCCCATATGTGTGACTTAACTTATTGTGTCTTATGTGTTAAGAACTATCCTAATAGCAAAATTAATAACAAGCACAAGCCCTTTATTTCACTGAGCTACCGGTCCTTGCCTTATCTGTTACTTCGGATTCTACTACCATTTTCGCCCGTAGTAGACCTTCGCGTCTTGCATCAAAGCTACGTTTTGTGGTTCTAATATTTACTAGTTATAAAAGGAAGAAAAAAGGTATCAACATTAAGTACTAGTTTTTCTTTATGGTTACGTCTGTCACGTTACTAATACCTTGCAGTGGTTATCCATTAGCTTGTAGTGATTTTGTTAAATATTTATACTCATCTTTCAAACCTTGAAGTAAATGCTTTACTAATTATGTTACAGCACCATAATAGTACTTAAAATTAAAAATTGTACTAAATTTTATCAATTTCAAATTAAAGTTTTTCATAACTGTACACTTATATCATAACTTGAATTAATTTTTGCTAAATTTGTTCTTAGGTTATGACATTTTTCGACCGTTAGAGGGTGTTCTGATTTGTCTTCAAGGCAGTTTAATAGTATTTAATTTATTAAGGATCTAGTTATATTTTATTAAGCTAGATTCCATAGTTGGCTTTATACGTTTATCAAACTGTTATATTAATAGCAGGCTTATATTTCCGTTTTCATCTTTTTTATGTTTCATTAATTTGTTCTATCATCTCACGCAATGTCCTACCATGTGACCGCCAAAACACGAAGGGTTAAATACCAGTATTTCCCAATAATGTTAATTTAATTGCGAAATTATTATTAAGAAGGTGTAGCATTAATATATGTACAAATTATTTATACAATAATTCTGATAAATGATAAATTGGAATTTCCAGAATCACTGAAGTAAAATATATTTTCTGTTCGGTATCTGATACACCAAATCATAACGCATTGTTTCTCCATTCCAAGCAATTATCGCCCATATAGAGGCTGCTTTAACTACTCATTTGCGTCGTTTGTTGCATAACTTATTACAACGTTATTCCCATATCGGACACTTTTCACTGAATATACCTAGTTTACAAATTACCCACCCTTGCAACAATAATAATGTTCTGCATGACATATTCGCTTAAAATATTTAAAGAAGGATTAGTGACAATCTGTATCCAGATTTGAACTTCTTATTCATTTATTAACAACTAATCTGGATTTTAAGACTATAGGGTAAGCACAGCGCAAAACTTGCATTTCATTAAATTCGGTTTACCTTAAAAATATATAATTTACTGTGTGACTACTACCATTGTGTACAAAAGAGAATTTATGTGCCATGTAACAAATTTTATTTAGTTAGGAAATAATGGTCTTAAACCGCATGTAACACCAAAAGCGCATTCTGGAGTATAATACAAGCATAGCGTAATTACGTACATTCAAATAACACATTTTCTAAACAAAAGGTATATAATTTAACGTAGGAAAAGTTCTAACAAAAACATTGGAAAAGCTAAACGAAGAAAAACTGAAATTGTTAATTAAAAAATTAAAAACTTTTAGAAAATGTTGCTGTACAATTTTTGTATATTTTGGACGTCCTTAACGGAAAGTAAAATGTGTGTTAAAAGAATGTTTGCAACTGACATCGAACAGATTATGAGTATCGAATAAACGATGAACTGTGTTGAGACGTCCATAATTGGATAAAACGTTAGTGATGAACGGATGCCGTTTCCGGATATGTGACGAACGTCTCTATTCCAACGTACCGTGTGTCCCGATTTCGTTGTCTTAGTTTTTTAAGATATCGTTGCTATTATCAAACATAGCAGTTTGCAGTTTTTACATTCACGTCCTACTTTGTTGGCCCAGATTTCATGGCAAAATCAAAAATTTAATATCTTCTTTTACTTTCGACTTATAGCCAAACGTCGATATTTCTACACATTTTCTATCTCGCTTGTAACACCCTAAATTAGTGCACAATGAAATGTTTTATAAGTTGGAGCGAAAAATATGAAGATTTGACGAATATTGGTGCACTATAAATGTTGCCAAATAAACGTTATCAGTGATAAGCAACTACTCATTTGGTAGGTCCCTCTCCCTCTCCCTCTCCCTCTCCCTCTCCTCTCCCTCTCCCTCTCCCTCTCCTCTCCCTCTCCCTCTCCTCTCCCTCTCCCTCTCCCTCTCCTCTCCCTCTCCTCTCCCTCTCCCTCTCCCTCCCTCCCTCCCTCTCCCTCTCCCTCTCCCTCCCTCTCCCTCTCCCTCTCCTCTCCCTCTCCCTCTCCCTCTCCTCTCTCCTCTCCCTCTCCCTCTCCTCTCCCTCTCCCTCTCCCTCTCCCTCTCCTCTCCCTCTCCTCTCCTCTCCCTCTCCCTCTCCTCTCCCTCTCCCTCTCCTCTCCCTCCCTCCCTCTCCCTCTCCTCTCCCTCTCCTCTCCTCTCCCTCTCCTCTCCTCTCCTCTCCTCTCCTCTCCCTCTCCTCTCCTCTCTCCTCTCCTCCCTCTCCTCTCTCTCTCTCCTCTCCCTCTCCTCCCCTCTCCTCTCCTCTCTTTCTCCGTCTTTCTCTCTCTAACTAAATTTTTACTAAATCTAGTTTTTGGTATGAGCTGGTTAAGTTCTTATTCTGTTAATAAAACAGCACTGATTTATCGTATTTTAAACCACCTTGTGTGCAAGTAACATTTTTCTGCTTCTGCATCAATAGCGATCATATTACTTTACAAAGTAAAGAAATATTTTATACGAAAATTTCCCTATAAAGATGATCATGAACATCGACGAAACAGCAAAAAGTGAGATTTTCTCAAAATGTTTGCATTTCACAGCAGTGGCTGCTTGGAAAAGAAAACACGCTTCCAGAAGGAATTTTCAACCCAAATTTTCTTATTAAAAGTCATTGTTGCCAAAATGAAATTTTATATGTATTTCAATAAAGAATTAGTTTGTAAGATATACTTATTTACGGTGATCACCATCTAGTGGTAATTCAGCAAAGTAAGAAATCACTTTAAAATGTATGAATTTGAAGCTGACCAGATCCCACGTATATCTCATAGATGGCCCTAGTAGGTTTATTTCAAACTTTTCTGTAGAGTAAAGGGTAAATAGATACAGAGAATTTAGACAAATTATTTTAACGAAATAACGAACGAGTAATCATTAAATAGCATTCCGTAAATATTCAATCCACCGATATTTTTTTAGAGCAGTACCCAAAGAAAATTATGAGATCGACACGAAAAATGCGATATCGCTTTTTTGCATGTTACAAAAGACGGATCATTTATAAGCCTCATAGCTCTTTTTTTGTATGCGGTTTGCCATATTAAGGGCATATTAGGGAGCACTGACCTAGAGATGGGAATTGTATTCCAGATGAGGTCGAATTTGAGCCTTATACAGTAAAAAGAGTTGTTGCGTTGTGAAGTACTGTTTAGATCTGTATAGAAAGCCCAGTTTACGGGCTGTCAAAAGATGGTCAACCCATGAAAGGTTCGATGATACGGACATCCCTAACATAGTAATAGAGTTATGGAGTTTGAAAACTTGACATCTAAGTCATTCATATTTACAGCAGGAAATGGTCGGTCTTCCTTGGCGGATACACGGCAACACTGGGTTTTGTCGGCGTTAAATATGAGTAGAGTAGAGTATTCCTTTCCCATTCAAGGATCTCTTTAAGTCACTGTAGGTTGAGGCTGCCATTTTCAGTTTAACGTCCTGACTAGACTTATTGTTGTAGGAAAACTGAGAAGAACTACAATGTAAAGTGCTGTCGTCTGCAAAGCAATGGATCGAGTTAGTTGTTGAGGAAGTGAGGTCATTTATGTATAGCAGGAATAGCGTGGGAGCTATTACTAATCTCTAGGGTACCCTGGCAATAACGCAAAGCCTGGTCAAAAGCCTTTGAAATATCTAAACCTACTACGACAGTTTTACCGGACCTTTTTAATGTGGTATTCCAAAATGGGTGACATGTGAAAGTTTACCCTTGAACGACTTTGTGTGAACCCACACTGGTGGTGATTTAGGAGTTTATTGGACTGTAGGAACGAAAGTAGTTGGTGGTTAATGGCTTTTTTTAATTTTCGATAGAATGAAAGTATTGGTCGATAGCTTGTGGGGTCGGTTTTGTTGCCCGGTGAGGGAAACTTTCCAGATGACATGAAGATCGAAAAGATTTTAGACAATACAGGTACTAGCTCGGGGTAGCATTTTTTAAGGACCATAGCTGGAATACCGTCAGGGTCACGGCTAGTCGCCGTGTTTGAGCCAAGTTTATTGATAATTGATTCTAGGAGCTTGTATTGAAAGTGGTTTCATAGCCTATGGGGTAAATTTGGACGAAAGGACGATTTTACCAGAATCATTGAAACATAAATTTGGTTCAAAGTAATAGCCAAAGAGGTTGGATTTGTCAGCAGAATCAGCTACTTCAGCTTCACGAGACGTCGTGGGAGGAAAGGAAAGTGTACTAAAGTTTTTACTGATGGCTTTAGTTAATGACCAAAGTTTACGACTACCCAAAGTACATGAGACTAATTCTTTGCATTTACGTTCTTCAAACATCTTTTTGGGCTTGGTTATGATGCTGTTGCAACTATTCCTAGTCGGTATTATTTTCGACAGATTTATATGGTTTAAGTTTGGTATAGAGTTTATGCTTTTGCGAGAATGCATCAGTGCACGTTTAATTAAACCAGGGTTGGGAACGGGTATGGCGCACTCGATTATGTTTTTTGGGAATGTATAACTCCATACCCATCAACATAACTTCAGTTATTAAAAAGTAATGTTTGAGGAGGAAGACCGTTTAAAGCAATACTCACGCCAGGGGACGTTTGTAAAAAAATGTCTCAGTTCGCTCCACTTAGCTAATTTAAAACACTACATAGTTCTATCTGTTTTTAGAGTAACAGTGGGATTTGGTAAAGGGGAAGTTATTTAGATTAGGTAGTCGTTTGATTGACTAAGTGGGGAAAGGACTCTTGTTTTATACACAAGTGGGTTAGTTGTAAGGAATAGGTCCAGGAGATGTGGAGTATGGTTGAGTTGTCAGGGATTTTGGTGAGATCACAGGATAAAGCAAACGCTTCTGTACTATGACCTGCAGGATTAGTGATAGATGAAAATTGAAGCCAGTTTGAGTTGTGGATATTAAAATCTCTCAGAATTGAGATATCGTAGTCTATTTTCAGTCTAAGATAATCAAAAATATCTTGGAAGTTGTTATCATTGGGAGACCTATACAAACAACAGTAGAATTTCAGAAATTGGGGCCCAGAATGTTTGAACCAAATCGCGTCAAATTTCTTATTTTCCAAAGTGGACATCCTCTTACAACCTACGTTCTCTTTGGTATGCACACATACTCCTCCTTTAAGGCGAAAGTTATTGTGGAGGTCGTATTTGTAAAATTGCGGGTCAGGCGAATCAGTGCTTCCAGGGGAGACGTGTTTCTGATAGAAACAAAATGACTGGTTCCACTTGTTCAAGATGAAGGTGAACAGCATCAAGACTCGACCTTATACAACGTATGTTGCAGTAATGTATCCGAATGTTGGTTCTTTCGATGACCGAGGTCGCTTGAGTACTGCCCTATCGGGCATCCGGATGGGGAAAAATTTTATTCCTGGTAAATCTTGCTCTTCTTAGTCTTGATTTTGGCGTTGACGAATGGTTCCCCCCCTCCTACCCAGAATCCTTGGGACAGGTTGACGTATCGATGTGAGAATGTGGACGTCTCACCGTAGTCACCGAGAGTATAGCGTCTGTTTTAAGAGTTTAGCCGTTAAAACGCTACGCTTGGCAAGTGCGTTTTGGTGAGTACATAAGGAATAAAGGAGATAGTGTCCAGAAGGCCTTACCGAAATTGGAGTATCAATACTAAGGAGCCCATGATAAAAGTGGTGGAATTGCACCTGGCGGCATGGGGTATACATGCCTTCCACCTATGAGGTTGTAGAATATTAGAGCTGAAAAGGAAATATGAATCAATTTACATTACATTATAGAAGAAAGAACAATTTTTTTGTACGATTGAAGAATATAGTAACTGCATTGACAACAAAACAAGATATTCATTAACCTAATTAAAAAAAGATCGTACCTAAGCTATATAGTACCCCAATCTGTTTATGGTCAATTTCGTGGGCGTTGACAGCATTAAGATTAAAATAATTTGTTTAGTTTAGTTTATAATTTAGGTTTCAACTTGAATATTATTGACATTTTAAATTAAACAAATCAAATGTCGTAATTTAACTTTTCTATTTTTTAAATTTCACTTTTATTTAATTGAAGGGTAATAATAAACAACAATAATGACCCTGTTAGCCCTCCCGACTTTAATTGCCTACTTTTAGGATTAATTAACTAAAATTAAGACTAAATATAGCAACAAATGTAAAAGTTAGATTGAATTTTAAATTTGCTGCCAAAGAAAAATATATAAAATATAATGTTATAATTAAACTACTAAATTTAAAAATGAAAGTTGGATTAACTTTTAAACTTGAAATCAAAGAAAAATCTACAAATCTTACCAGATAGTCTGCAACCTGTACGTAGAATTTACGGCTCTGCCATGCATAGTCACATCTTTTGTATTTTATAATTGTCTGAATGCGATTTTATGAGTTTCAACAATCATATGTGGCATGGGTTTAAAGGAACCGTCTTTTCGTAGAAATTCAATCCTATAGCAATCCTAAATATTATATACGCGTCTTTTTACCTGAAGAACCATTCTACACGTTACAAAAATTCTACTGCTAAGTTTATTATTATGTTTGTTTATTATTAATATCCAAACCGACAGAAATCTGTTTAAAAACTTCATACTTTGTATTTAAATTAGATTGTTTCCTACGCGACTTGCTATTATTTATTTGAGAAAAGAAAAATTCCTTAATTATTTTTAATTTAGAATTTTGATTACAAACAGGAGCTAGTTATTTGTTTATTTTATCTATACATTTGCCTTTTTTTAAACTTTGGATTTCGGATTCGATCTAGTCATTTATTTTTATCATTTAAGCTAATAAAATGATTCTCATGACAATGCGTACGTTTGGATTTGATATAGAAAAGCTTTGTTACAAAGCTGTACATTTTTATGAATGACATCTGGTATTTTTCCTACAGTTACACATACGTATTTATGATTGTTTTATACCGTGACATAAAATACGTTATTTTCTTAGTTTTCTATAATTCATGGTTATTGAACAAATGTTTACATGTTTGAGTTGAATTCTTAAGTTTACAGTTTTAAAAGCTTTAACAATCATATCTGGCACGATTACACCGCCTTTTTTATTAAATTTATTTGAGTGCAGTTACCTACACGGGATAGTGGCCCGCTACTTACTAAATAGTCAAAATGTTTTACAATGAATCTAATATTTGTATGAAATAAAGTGAATACGTCATCTTATTTTTTTTAGTTGGTCCAAAAAATTTTAATTAACTTTTTATTATTTATTGAATATGCTAATTAAAATTTTCTGTTTCAGTTTTCCCTTATAGACCTTTACGGTTTTGTTACGTGCACAAAAGTATGGTCGTATCAAAAGTAAAAGGTGTGCCGTAACAATAAATAGGCATTTAGCCGAAAGCTCAGTCCGTCGGTTAGGCATAAAGGACACCACTTGATTTATTTTTATATCGCCCTTAGACCAAAAAAAAGGGCTACGACACAGAAATAGGTACCATTCAGTTAAAATAGTGTTGGAAACAGTCCAAGAAGGGAATGGTCCCGGCTAGGAATTTACCACTAAACCGCAGTGATAAAGAAACAACAATTGGTAATTTAACACAACTCAGTTTAATTTGAGCATGAGTTCATACCCTAAATCGGTGCTTTCTTTAAAGCTCTATACAATACAATATGGAACGATATGGAAAGATAACTGTAGTAATTTATAACTAATAATAAATACTAACACAATCGTTATCGTAAGTTTGGATAGCTATACGGTTTGTAAACAAAATTTAGAAATATCTATTTAACCAAAGGTTGTAATGGTAACACGCTTACCTTTCTGGATAGTGCTATTCTTATAATATAACCCAATACAATTAAATGCTAAACAATTCTCAAAACCCAAAAATATCATGCACTGTCCAACAGTGCTAATTCTAGAAGTCAAAGACACATAATCAAAATCAAATGAGCAATAAACCATAGTTCTGGGAAGAGCTCTGCTTAAAACTGTCATATCAGTTTTAACTCAGACGAATAGCAATTTTATACCCAATGTAAACAACCAGAATATTTCAGCCAGATGTCTACCATTGCCTTTTTCTTAAACACACAAATCGATTTAAATTTAATTAAAACTACCCTAAATAAATATAAAGCATACATTTTCAACACAGCAAAACAAAATTAAAATTAAAACATTTGCTCTTTGCAGGCACTTTGATTTACACTTATTTTATTTTTTTGCACATTTAATTCTACTTTTACGTACGCTTTCATTTTATGATTGCAATTTTGCATTCAATGCAGATCAAAATTTTGATCACAATGTTTTATTTGATCTTTCAAATTTCTTGAAAAAAAATTTATAAGTAAAATTCCATTTTGGTGGTTTACAACGTAAAGCCTTGTTATTTCGAGATATTGCGCAATATTGGTGCAAAGATGACATCACCTTTGGTTTAAATTTCTGTAATCGTTTAGATACCAGAAGTTATTAAAAAGTTTGTGTACAAAAATTTTACGAACAGATATTTATATCCATAATTTAGTAATTTAAGGCTATTACAATTAGTTTTTAAGATATATTTTACATAATTCTAAATTTAACTGTTAATCAACATAGTTTGTATATTTTTTATTTTTCACATTTTGGTAATCTCGGTTTAGTTATTCCGAGCATAATTAAAAAAATAACTTGGCGTCCGAGATCATTTTTATTAGTGTTACATTACAGTTTTTTTTCCTATTGATGTTAAGTGGAAATAACAGCATAAATTGTGGTAATGAAGCAAACCAAAAGCATGAACTGGCCTATTTAAACTACCGACTGGAACAAAGGCATTGTTATTGGTGAACGGGTTGTATCTCGAGTTAGTTTAACTATGTGTTTTTGAGAACATTTTAACACCCAATTTATTTATTATTAAATTTTACACCACTTACAACATTACATTATACCGTACTGACAATAAATAGTGCGGTGGAGCGCCATCTTGCTGAAATCAAATTCTCTCATCCAAGTCATTTGGATTATTATTTTGAAATAGACCCCTAAAATTTGGGAGCAGGTCATCCTTGAGCATAGAAAGATATAACTGTCCACCAAGATTACCATTCTGAAAAAATGGCCCTATCGCTGGCTCTCCAATAATCCCAGCTCATACGCTTAATTTTAGTGGATGTTGCGTGTGAGTTTCCCGCATTGGTCGGACCAATAACGACAATTGTGATGATTCACTTCACCATGCAAAGAGAAAGTACATTCATCCGAAAAGAGCATCCATTCCAAATGTATGTGACCATACAAAATTCAATTCGTCGGTCTGGATCTTCATCCTGCATTTGCATCTTGTAAGACTGCATCTTTGTAGTTTTTAAAACTTTTGAAGCAGTTCTATGACTGACCTCATTATCGTGCGCTAATTGCCGTGGCGCAATGATGGGGTTTTCTTGAATAGCCAACAAAACATTCAGCTTTGTATTTTCGTCAACTGCCTCTCTTCTTTGCCTTGGCAGATTCCTGACATGACCCAACTCTCTTTAGCGCCTTTCTATTTTGGTAATTTTGCCTTGAGAAATCCGCGGTAAATCGGGATGATTTGCTTGAAATCATTCAGCTACCCCAGCTTGAGTGCGACTTCGGTCACCATATCCGATCATCATTAATATCTCAATGCGAAGGGCTTCCGTTAAATAAGCCATGCTAAATAATTTACTACGATGTGAAGATTTAGTTAAATAAACGAGCAAAGAAAAATACAAGGAACAGACAATATAATTTACTAATGTGGACGCTAACAAATCGAGACTGAAACCAGAAGATTAAGAGCGTTTTTATCAACGATGAGACCTGGCTTGCTGAGATAATAAATGCACGTTATCAATATGGAACATTTTTACCTACCGACACTTTTATCATTTTCGAAATTAAATACCACTGAGTCAGAGAAAGTTGTTCATTTAGGTTTTTCACTTTATTTTTCAAATCCCCTAGAAAATAATACTGACTTGTATTCCTCTTAATACAAGCTTCCACACGGTGTATCACTTGACCTACCCTTACATTTGAAAAAAAAGTTAGGGGCGGCTTTACTCCTGGGGGTGGAGATATGGAGAAACTGTAACTCCTAGATTGAGGGCTGGAAGCAATTATAAAGAATGCCTATCATGGTTTTTCTCTTGGACTTCACTCCTTTGAGTTACAGAATTTATTCCACTTAGAGCATCCACCCTGTATACACTAGTACAGGATAAATAAAATACCCAAGGTTCAATAATTTTCCTGCGAAAAAACAGATCCTAAGAACCTTTAGGAAATGCCTGTCAAACACACCTTGACCGTTAAGGGTTAATAAACAAGAAATCTTAAATATTGTTTACTTCAACTTTATACGTATTTTACGGAGAATTTAATCGTGTCTTTTAGGATAGAGCCGACCAAATTGTAATCAAAAAAAAATATTTGTATTTATCGTAATCACGTAAGTAAAGTTAGAGCAATTAATAATTATTTAAAACATCACGTATCTACCATTTAACTCTATGACTCGAAGGTGTGTAGCGAATGTAGCTATTTATTAATCTTCAAACGGATTAAGTGAAACATGATTGTAAATTTTGTTTTAGAATGGGTTTCACAATGTAATAAAAAAGACTCAATGTATTGATCTTGGACTAACCAAACATTTATTTTTTCGCCTTCGAATCCATTTTTATCATCATTTTTATGTATTATTAATTAAAGTTGTTGTTATTACCCATATAATTGTAAGAGCTTGCAATAAAAATCGGCCAATTCAACATTCTTCTACATACACTCGTAGACCAATGTCTATTAGCCGTAATTACTAAATACTGTACATTCAGCTTCGCTATTAATGAATATTTTTTATAATCTATTTTTTTTATTTGAGCCCTAGATTTGGGAATTAATTCTTTCAAAGTTGGTATAATATTTTTCACTAACGTCAAATTTGATTCATTTATTTCCACATGATTGATATATGTTGCCTTTTTTAGTTGTATAAAATTATTTTGTGACATTTAATGAAAAATCTCTTATTTCACTTGTAAGACAGCCCCAGAATAAATTTATGGGTAAGTTATAATACGGCGAAACCCTACTTCTTCACTCAAGATTCAATAGGCTCCTTCTATTATTATACCGTGATCCATGTTTACTATTCATTTCAATTAAATGTGGCAACTGTTCAATTAATTCTGACATGTAATATGATTTGAGGTTAGTGAGAACCGTCTAATACCAGCATACTTTTGGTGTAATAATAAAATACCCCAAATCTAGGAGAGAAATAAAAAAAAATTATACACGTGGCGTTACATCACAGCAATAATAAGTAACGACGGCCATTACATTAAAACTTTCTTGACATAAATTTCACTTATTAAGTTTAGGAAAGAGGAATATAAACCGTATATGGTCGTATTTATTCCCTTTATTCGACAAAGTAAATTTTTTAGTTAGTAAAACTTGAAAGGGTCAGCTTTATTAAGTCATTTAAATCTTTCAGAATAGCAGTTGTAGATTAGTCCTTCTTGGATATAGTAGCTTTTACGAAACCTTCATCTATTGTGGTTTTTAATGGTCTTATGTTAAGAGTAAGTGGCATATTTTGGTATATAATTGAAATAAAGTCAGTAATGATTATTTGATTATTATGATTTATGTGCATTTAAAGTAAATATGTCACATTGACGAGGGTAACAAGATTAATGATTTGCTTAGTGAGGTTTGCCGTATTCCGTTTGACTTCACTTTGATATTAATACATTGACATTTCTTATATATATATATATATATATATATATATAGATTTTGGTTTGTATGGAATTTACATCCTTACTCAATACTACGTTTACATATTGTGTTGTAATCAAAATTGGGTTTTTAAGTGCTTTATTATTATCTAATAAACCTTAACGTTGTAATAAATGCATATTTAATTGCAAAGTGACCATTAAACAAATTTTGTTCGTGCAGCATGTAATTGTATAATTAAAAGGTACCCGTATACATTTTAATAAACTTTTGTATAATAAATTATGAACTCTTGCACCCGGAAAATCATTATATTTGATAGGAAATATATATTAACTATCCCATTCTAGGAATTTTATTCAAAAGATCATTAACAAACTATTTAGTGACCCCGGATTTATATTTTACTTAGAGAACAAGATTAATAATTATTATATCAAAACTTTAATTATGTTCAGGATCATTAGTTCAATCGGATGACGTCACAATTAAAAGTGGCGAGGGGGAAGAGTGGGGTTAGTCACGTGATTGGTCGTGCGCGCATACAGCCACAGCCTGAGCGTTCTGATTAAATGACCTAAGAGCAGGCCACGCCCCCTGTTTTGATTGGCCGCGGCCATTTTGTGGGTGTGCCTTGTCGGTTATCACTTGTTTCTGATTAGTCGTTAGACTCCGCCCAGCCTGTGTTCTGATTGGAGGCTTAAGGCTCAAATAAATTAATCCAATCAATTAATCAAATCAATTGATCAGATCAATCATATAAATAAAGCAGATCAATCTCAATCAAATCAATTAATCAATCAATCTCGATCAAAGGGCTTAGATCAATTAATCAAATCAAATAAACATATCGATCTCAATCAAATAAACCACAATCGAGAGGGCTTAATGGTAGGTCACACCACTCCCAGATGATCAGAACAATCTAGTGGTATATTTTAAACTAACAAATGATTTCTGTACTAGAGGTTGATCGCGGCTCCACCTAACGGTAAGTACATGTAGCTCCCTGTAATCTTTAGGGCGGAAAAATTTGAGGTAGTACTCAATAAGGGGGCCCACATACTATCTGATGAGACAGTTATAGGACCTTGTATTAGAGCCTGAGCCACCTTGGAGTGGGCCCCCGACGCTATCAACGGGTACATTTTTAAAACTAACAAATGTGTACTGTAATAGATTGATTATCGATAATAAAATGATAAAGAGTTCTTCAGTAATTCATTACACGTAATACTAGTTTTAGGATTACATCTCATACATCACCAGCAGCGGCACCAGAAGCATCATCCTTCAGATCCGTTAGATTTTCTTTTTTATCTAACTTCTCGGCAGTTGCGTATTAACTCTGATCCCTCTCGCAGCCTCAGCTTCTGTATCAGCTTCAGTGGGTTCATTATCTTTAGGGGTTGTTATGCAATAATAATTTATCCTTAGTTCTACAAAATCTCGAATATCTTCGATTGTGGGTTCATAACACGGCGATATCGTTTTAGATTGTTCACGAAATCACAGCTTGAAAGTTACTATCGTGAACCAAATGGTGTGTCTGCAGCTAGAGTAGACAAATCCTTATCTGTAATGATAATATAGCATTAAACGTACCGGTAATTAATTAAATAAAGTAAATAAAATAAGATTTAAAACTAGAAACAACCACGTACCATTATTTTGTTGGTTACGTCAACCTCTTGATTCGTCTGCTGTTGCGTTTATTCAGATCCTCCTTTGTAGTTTTCTTTGAACACCATAAATTTCCAGATCCCATTTAAATCTTTTTTACTTGAACAGTAATTGGTCTATTTGTGCAGCAACAGTTGTTTTAGATATGACATTGCAAGTGAATAAATGCTTGTTTTCTTATATGTAGTCACACTACATTTACTTTCTGCGTCTTGTTTATAAATAGTTAATATAAAGTGTTTGTAAGTTTTGCCCAATTATTAACATACAGTAATTATTTTCTGTATTTCACAATTATGTAATCAATATAACAAACTTTCACGATTCAAATAGTTCTAACATGTTAGGGGAAAAACCCATTTATTACATGAAAGATAAACCAGTTGATTTTCATTTCCAATCTTGATAATACACTACATATTTTATATAAACTTTGTTTTTGAGAAATCGTACTAGCATAGGAATTCTGAATCACATCAACATCAAACTTGCGTCATGTTTTCTGTATCTACCTTCCTCCAGTTGAAACAAGTTTCATGCTAGAATCACGCGTCACAGTCACCCCAAGTTTTAACTAAAACAACTAAAGTACTAAATCTCTTTTTTATCTGCCAGACTAGAATGCTAGAAAAACAGATTGATTAACTCCATCATTTATAATTAAACATGTAGTGAAACAATTATTTACAAAATCAAGTATTGTTAAGTAACTTAATCTGAAATACAAAAATATTATAGTGTAAAGTCCACACACATCCGAATATTAATCCTGCAGTGTCGTTTTGATGCAATGGAGCTATCAAGAATTCTCTAGGAAGCTTAAATGATATCCTTGCGGTGGCCATCCAAAGGAGTCAAACTACTCCCGTTACCATTCTCGTTAATGTAGATAGCAGTCCAGCGATGGCCTGGTTTGTTTGCTGGATCCGTGCTCGAAATAATTGCAAACGCTCTAGGTGCGAATCTCGGTAACTGATTAGAAGCACATGCAAGTCGAAACACATGCTTGTGGCTGGGGATCGATTTCAAACATTTCAACACTTGTACCGCATTCATCTTTGGAGTTGGTATGCGTCCAGTCTTGCATTGGTAATGCGTTTTCCAACGCATACGTAGGCTCCAAGGTGTTATGGTTTAAAGAACTACATGCCTTTGCCTCCTTTTTCAATTTTTTAATCGACGGACAACCAGCCTCATCCAAATTTACTATTGGTTTGTTAAGAAATCTTAAAACTCTTGTTTTTAACTGCCCTTAACGTGAATTTTGTTAAACGGCTGCAGCACTCGTACCAACTCCTCTTGGAAATTGTCGCAGAATACATGACTCGACCGTCATTTCAGTCCATGATATTTATTCTCTAAATATCTTATCTGGCTTGACATGGGTTTTGATACAAAATAATTTCGAGGGGGGTATGAATTCGTTGTTAACACCTCTAAACCTTTGTACGTCCAAGTATGCGTTCATCTTCTTTCACGTGCGACATTCCGATGTTTATCGATCTCGATCACATTATCGAATTTGGCGTACATCAAACAGTTAACGGTTTCTGCGAACGCTTCTTCAAATCCGACTTTCAGCCGAAGGGAGCCGTTTGTAACTAAATTCCAGCGCGTGCTAGCGCTTGCAGATAAGTCAGGAGTTAGGTTAAAAGCCATTAAACAGTATTCGTTGGGGTAATCGTTTCTCAATATGTCGTTACCCTCATTTAAACAATGAATACCCGTACCGCAGAATAAGGTGTGGTACGCCCTTACATATAAACCATTAGCTGTAAGGTCTGGTTGTAAGGCCATCGAATGAATTTATTGGCAGTCAATATATGATGAGATGTAGATAATGCTGCTGTGATGAAAATTGAACGGATTTGAGGCGTAATCACCGTTGAAGGCTTCATTTGCTACAAACCCAACCATACATCATTTAGGTAACTGCCCCAGGAAAACGTTACCCAATGGTTTTCGCTGTATACCCGCAGGTGTAGTTAACCCTTTTACGTCTGTCTTTGTAACTGGATATTTTTTTGCAGTTGTTTCTAAAGCTTTAGCATGCGCAATTAGAATGATGAGATTGATTCTCATACGTATCACCAATAAACTAGCTTCCATAATTCTCGTCTTGTAAGTTCAATCGTGCCACCATTAGGTTAAAGTATCTCTTGATCGTACAAATTTAGCTTTTAACTGAGCACCACTGAAATTTTCTTAATTAAACAAATCCGAGTGGACGTGATCATTCGTCTCAATCTGTTTGCTGGTCACTGCAAGTACTTGACGTTTTAAGAAACCGTTATTTGCGTGCCTAGTACATTAATCTATCCGTCTGTATCATTGTGCTGTAAGGTACAACTTAGAAGTCTTGGCCTCCTTCCCATAGTTCAGCAGCGTTTCAATATTAGAGCGGTAGGCGTAAGTGTGGTTTGGTTGTGACACCATCTTCTGATTTAAGTAAACCTCCACTTGTGAAAAACGCGAATGCATCCAATTGTTTACCGGTGCCTACAACATCCACGTCAGTAAGAGCTGTATCATCTTGCTTTGGAACTTTATCTGTGATGTACAACATGGTCTGACTTAAATCTATGTAATCGTTTCCATTTCCGGGCACTACACATTCTATGGGGGCGTCATCACTCAGAGTTGATAAGGGTTTTTAAAATATCCATTAACCACTCTCGCTACTTGTCTGCGTCGACGGTTAAGCAAACAAATCCTATTCAGACATAGTACCCAACATATGTTAATTCCATATTCATTAGACCACGATATTTCTAAGTTCTGAGGAGATACTGTAAGGCTTCCTAAAACACAAAGTTAACCGAAGAAAGTACTTAATTCTAAAAAATCTGAATGACCGGTACAAGCCTATCCACTCGTGTTTAGGAGCTCGCCGATTTATTTCCTCATTTGTATGAAGAATTTTGCTTATTGTATTGTAACGAAACGCCAATTTACAAGGTGTTTTTACGTCTCTTGCCGCTCCTACTACTTGTCGATGCTCAGTCGTCCCATTTTTGATGGAACATTGGTGCTCCATTCGCACTAATTGTTCCCCAGTTACTTTGACGAGGCAAAAATAACTAAAAAAAGAAATACATTTTAAGTTTGAAATCGGGTATTGCAGGGTCGCCATGAGCCCTTTAGTAATAAAAATGACCTTATAATAATTGCAGCACCAAAACAAGACGTCTACCTACTGTACATTTTTCTCATACACTGAATCGATTTTACAAGTTGCTAAATTGAAAGATGCGCAAATAGTAGATACATTAAAACGTTGCAGGGTCAATTTTACCCTGGGGTACCCGTATATCATTACACTACACCTTCCCATCGGAGGAAACAAAAAGATAAAAGTAAAATTTTTTTCTGTCCTTCGACCTCATTTTTTAAAATTAAAATTTTGTACTTCTACTCTACTATTTTCATTTACTTGTTTTAAACACTGTACTTCTGTTCACTAATTCTTAAACACGTCTTTCTTATTCACTAATTTTTCTTTATTTGTTAATGTTTCACTCGGTGTTTATTGATTAAAATTTTTATCCAGTGTTTGTGTATTGTTGTTACACGGACATCACGTACACGCGTACACACAGCACTACCTACGGTTTTTAACATATTGAAAACACACAACCGCTAACAGTCTGTGTATATAATTGCTTATAACTAACTGTTACAATCCTATATTTGAGCCAGACACACCCAATTCGGTGACAAAACAACCAATTCAAATGGAAACAAATTAGCAACCGCTCTTTTCCACTTGCCCCTCTGGCGAGCGGAAACAAAATGCCAACATTTTTCCATCGTAAGATACCTCCATAATAGACCACGTTATATGCTGAACCACTAATCCAATATCTCAACAACTAATTCCACCTGGGCACAATCACCACATCCGATCACCTCCCACTCCTAAGCAATACTATATCATGGTCAACTCCTCCACCTACTCCAACGAGAATTTAACGACGAGGCTTTGAAAAAGTAGATTGGAACTTGCCCAACGAACACATCGCTAACAACGTACCGAAACCTAGGCATAGACAGAGAAATACCCCACATACTAAACAAGATCAAACAAAAAAGACGAATATACAAACAATTCTTCAAATACGTAGACCCATCCCTTAAAACAGAATGCAACAGGACACTTCTAGCTTTTGGCACAAATTCAAATTCCTTACTAAACAATCTACATCATCACGTTTCCACTTAATAGACCCTCAAGCCAACCTCATTACCACCGATCAGAGGAAGGCTGTCCTATTTAGCCTACACCTCCAAGACACGTTCACTACTCCAAACGATCTGTTTGGAGTCATAAAACCTCAAGGGTATCAGGCAACACAATAACGACCCATATAAAGTGACACAAGAGGACCACTTTCTTAATCCAATATCCTCAGATACAGTACTAGATACACTCCGTAAAAGCAAGAACTCAGCTTTCAGACGAGACGGTCTCAACAAACTCATACGAAAGCTAAACCACGTTCGGACATCGCAGAACCCGCTTCACATAGACTAACACTGCCACTAAGCTGCATGGGCAAATGCTTAGAAACAATTATGTCCAGAAGGCTCGGAGCCAACAACTTTATTCCAGACAATCAATTCAGCTTCAGTTCCAACTGCTCATGTCGCGACTCACTAGTTAAACTACACAAGGACGTTTCCAAGGCTGTTGCCTAACAGTATTTCTCGATATCAAGTAACCATTCAACAAAGTACGGCATGCCGGATTAATACGCAAAACACTAGCTCTAAACATTCTTCTTCACTTTGACCAACGCCTTCATTTATACCAGTCTAATAGATCTGTGGAGGTCAAATTCTCACCAACAGCAGTCGTACCACAGCAAAGCATTACCTACGTATCGCAATAGCTCAATCCGCCGACAACATCGCTATATGGACAACTAACTCCTCTCACAACTCCAATAATTCTCCAACTGTGCTAACCGGTACCATTAATCTCAATAAAACACAAATAATACTATGTCTCAACCTAACAAGACAACCTTGAACACATAAACCTGTAAATAAGAGACGTACAACTTCAACTCTAAGACAGAATAGTATACATAGGAATTATCCTCGCCAAAGCACTTAACTGAAAACTAGACCTAAGGGATGCTTTAGATAAGGTACACAACCGTGTGAACCTGTTGAAAGTCTTCCAACAACACGACAAAACCCAATAAAATCCAATAAAACTTAAAAAGGTCTCAAACACCTCCCTGCACTACTGGCACAGGTACTAGACAACATTCCAGAAGAATTCGACAGAATCCTAGATAACAATCCATACCTACTCCTATACTCCCTACTTTCAATGCTCAGAAGATAACCACCGCACACAAAAATGTCCAACTCTAAACCAAAGAAACACTCAAAAATCATACACCAATACATACACAAATAATTAGTTATAACAAAATAATAAGATAAACTTTCTTTTTCTACATAAAACATTCACTAAAATTACAACCACAAGCTATTCCAAAAATTAAAACACAAAAAGCACAAGGATCCTGGGCTGAAGGAGGAGAAGACCTCTAAGTAATCTAGAACCTAGTAAACGATCTAATATATATATATATATATATATATATATATATATATATTGTGATGGTTACGACTTATAAGTTTGTGAGGGATAAAATTATAATTATATTTAGTTTGGGAAATATTTTAAATTTTAAATGTTGATATTTATTATGATTGAAGTAATTATTTTAACTTTTATGTTTATTGCACCGGACTAGCTCAGATCTCAAATGGGGATAGAGTTCAGGGAATTTAGTTTGAAGTTAAAATTTTGTATCTGGAAATGTGTATAAGAAATATCCTTTATATAATTATATTGAAAGTATAAAAATTGTTCTGAATGTAATTTGCTATCAACACATGCGTTGTAATGAACTTAAGTGAAATTATAAAGCTGTCAAAGATGTCAAATAAATAATTTAGAAAATTAATGTTTATATCCAAAATGAAAATTTAGAAAAAGAAAATAAATTAATACCTTTACAGGTGTTTACACAAGTAAATATTTAAAATTCTTAACCAAAAACATATATGTAACAAATATAAATTGCAGGAAATTATCAAGGAATGTTCACAATAAGTAGGGTTTTTAACATTTGTGACTCACATATACTGTCCTCACTGTTGATTGATGTCTTCGGATAACTCCAACTGGATGCAGGCAATGTCCACTCGATTACAGTTGTTACCATTACCCAATACTGCTACCTCGGTTCTCGGTTGTCGAAGACACCAACTTCCAAACTTAAAGATGTTTTCTCCAAAATCGGCAAACTCCAACCACTTATTTTATTTCGGTAACTTTTTATTTAAATAATTTTAAAGCTTAATGAGTGATATCGTTTTAAAAATATGTTTAAATATCCAAAATTTTGTTGATAACACTTTTAATTTTAGCTACCGATTAAAATTTTTGTTTAAAAGAAATTGTCCGAAGAAATAAAACAACTTTGACCAAATAAAAGTGGATTTTAATTTGGTAAACAGGAATTAATTTAAGTTGGATAACACAAAAGCAAATCTTTACAAAATCGTAACACAAATTAACACGAACAAAAATATTTTTCGAAAAACGACAGGTATCGGAGACCGAATTATTTATTTCAAACCGTCGATATAAAAACAAGTGCTCTCGAACGTAATCTTCGTAAAGTAAAACTTCTTGACGAATTTAAATTAGGTTATGAACTTACTTTTTAACACAAATTTCACAACACTGTTTTAACCTTTTACACTTTTGAACAAATTCTAGAGAGAGAGTGATTTCCTGAGCGCTTGCTTTTATATGTTTCTGGTTGTTACCAAAAATTCATTTTTTTTACAGCCATATTGCAAAAGTAACTAGGGCTATGATTGGTGGATCTAAATTACAAATTGGACTCAAATGGAAATTTGGCCGTAACTTTCTTATACATGATCGGAATTGGAAATTAAAAACGGAAATGAAAACTACGTAAAATTTTGAACAAAAAGACACCTAACAAGCTATAATTCCTAACATTAATATACGAAGTAACCTAATCTAACTTAAATAAGCTTATAACTATTTACACTTACAAGCTATACTAAAACTAATTGCAAAAATGGAATTCTGAGAACATTTTACACAAGAATACATATCTTTTGTGTTGGAAATATTTAATTTTAAAGAAATTTTTATCTTTTGTAATATTATCTAAAATTCACCTCAGATTTAGCATACTTTTGCGGTGAAAAGCGCTGTATCCTTATAAAAACTGTGTCATATTAAGAAAGAACATCTATTATTTGCTTTAAGAGCAAAATCTAAGTCTAATAATGTGGAAAAAGTATAAAATTATGCAAAAAACCTAAAAATTACAACCTAACCAAACTTAAATATAAAATTGAAAATAAGTTATATTTAAAAATGTTTTTAACACTTGAAATGTTATGTTAAAGGTTTGTACTTGTCTTTATTATTTTCACTAACTATTTATACTGCATAATGTCCTATAATGTTGCATTGAAAAAGTCTCATCGTCTAACACTCTTTTGAAATATTTCACTATATAAATGTACACCACTATAAATGTCTGTATGCCAAAATGTTCTATATGTTGTTCTTATTGTGAAACTTGTAACATAATTTTTGTCACTAATTCGCTTCCAAAAATATGTGCGAAAAATGTCTATACTGTCCATATTATAACCCTTTTATTAAATTTTTGTATTTCCTGCATTCAAAAACTAACCATACATTATCCCTAACATAATCCTAACTATATAGTTCATGTTTAAACACCTGTAAAGTGTTCACTTGCCAAATTACCCTTGAAAAATTGACTTTTATTGCAATAATTGCAATACTAAAATGGCTTTACGAAAATGGTTATATTTAACATTCTTGACAATTTTGTTAGCAGCAAATTGCTTTTTATGATAAAACCAAACTAAGTAAATGATATTCAGACTAATTTATACCAAACAAATTTATTTTAATCACATCGTGAACCAGATTTATATAAAATAGTGTCTTGCACATGTATCGAGCTAGAAATCACCCCTTTTTATTACCCAAATGTCATGTAAGCTGTCCGATACTTCTATTACCTCTTTCTGAACATCTCAATATATATATATATATATATATATATATATATATATATATATATATATATATATATACTTTTCCGCTTTTAGTTGATTTTTATATTATTTTTCTTTAATTTCGTGATTTGGAAAGTCCTGTTTATTTTAAGTTCGTAATAATTTAGTTATGTTTAGTTATGATAACTTCTGCCATATGTTCTATTTAAAAAAATATGATAAAGTGTTTTTAAATTTTAACGTGTTCAATCTTCCTTTTCAAGATGTAGTTCAGAGAAGCGTCAGTTAATGGTGAACCGGGAATAGCTAAATGAATCTTCAATCACCAAAACATAAATGATATTACTTTTTAAAATTTGACTTTATCTGGAAATAACATAGCACTTCCGCAGGCAAGTTTTCATGCAACAACACGAGTTCAATCTTCCCTTTCAAGAAGTAGTTCACAGAAGCTTCAGTTGGTGGTGAATCGGGAATAACTAAATGATGCTTCAATCACTAAAACATAAATGATGTTAGTTTGTAAAACGTGACTTTACCTGGAAATAACAAAGCACTTCCGCGGATCAGTGACGGTGTAAGTTTTCATGCAAGATCACGTGTTCAATCTTCCCTTTCAAGACGTACCTAGTTCACAGAAGCTTCAGTTAGTGGTGACCCGGGAATAGTTAAATAAATGTTCAATCACCAGAACATAAATGATGTTAGTTTGTAAAACGAGACTTTACATGAAATAACAAAGCAATTCGGCGGGCCAGTGACGGTGTGAGTTTTTATGCAAGACAACGTGTTCAATCTTCCCTTTCAAGACGTAGTTCACAGAAGCTTCGGTTTGTTGAATCAGGAGTAGCTAAATGAATCTTCAATCACCAAAACATAGATGATATTAGTTCAAACCATTCCACGTCTGGAACAAAAATGAAGCTTTCACTTAACAGGATAATTTCAAAAATTAGAGTAGATGGTTCAATAAGCTTTATCGTTTGATAAGAGATGGCACTATTAGGCTTGTCGTTTTATTTTTCTAAAATGCTACAACTTTTTATGAATATTTGTGAAGTTTCATGTAAATCTGTCATCTTATTCCTATATTTACAGCTTTTGAGATTTGACGTGTCGCAATATTGTTATACAGTGGAAAAGATTGAATATCGTGTAGTGACAAGATCCATACTTTTGGAAGCTGTGGCACTAAAACAAGTTTATGAACGACCGTAAAAAGTGTATAAAGGCTCTTGATTTTCAATTAGAATAGTATAAAGATGGGTTGCTAAATTTAAGCGTGGTCGTATAAGTCTTTCAGGCGATCCACGTGAAAAACGTCCCAAAAGTGCAAAAATGGAAAGTATGGTTTTGGAAGATCGTCGATTAACCGAGGGAAATTTAGTTGAAGCCCTAGTGATCTCATTAGGCAGTTTAAGCAATATTTTTACTGAAGTTTTGGATTTCAGGAAGCTGTGTGCACAATGGTTGCCGCTACAGTATAAAAAAACACATTTCAGGAAGGATTTTGCGCGTCGTTTTATCACCACGAATGAGACCGTCTACCACCATGACCTTGAATCAAAACAAGAAGTGTAAGAGTGGTGTCAACCCGGTATTTCGGCACCGAAGTCAATGTTAGGGTAAGTTTCTTGTTATGCAAAAGGAATTTTATTGTGGATTACCTCCAAACTGGTAAAATAGTAAACTCAGATTATTATTGCGCGAAAATCAGCGAGTTAAAGAACGAATTGTTCCCCAGATTTAGCTCCCTCTGACTGGCTCTTCTCACATCTCAGAAAATTCATACGTGGGAAACGACTTTCATTGAACGAAGCGGTAATGTCATCCGTGGAAGCGAATTCGTGATGCTCACTTCATGGATGGAATCCATAAATTAGAACAACTGTATTAAAGTTCAGAAGATTCTGTTGCATAATAAAATGTGTTTCAAATCATTAAAGTGTGCTCTTCTTGTTGAACAATAAAACTTATTGAGCAACAGGTACATCTGAATTACAAGATCTTTCGAAGATTTACAATTTCAGGTTTTCCGCGAATTGTCTCTTGGTTATGTTGCAACTTAAGAATGAATTATTTGGTGACCAGAAGTTATGTGCCATTGAGACAAAAACCTTAAAAAAATTTAGACGTTTTGATAGCGTTTGACAAAATTCAGCTTTCCTCCATTGACATTTAGACAAGTATGTGGTGAACGATTAAAAAAGAAATGGATGGCTTGTTCTGTAGTTGGTCAGCGTCGTGTTATTCAATGGATCAATACATATTGATTCTATGGCAACCATAAATAATTAGATTTTATTATACAATAACGTCAAAATTTTTTATTCAAAATTTACCTCGTTCAAAACACTAAAATGTCACCTCACTCTAAATGTGTGTTTAAAAGTCTTATTGAAGATATAAAATTATCACTAGCACCACATCATCGAACATATAAAAAAATTAAGAAAGTTGTACGTCATGTCATAAAGAATGAACGACATAAAGTTGATCCATTTGAATTTGTAATATGTCTTCGTGAAGGAATTAGATTTTATACAAAAGGTTCAAATGTTAGTAGTGAAACTGAAGTAACAGAGCAACAAACCAGTGATACTGATACGGATACATTTCTGGAAACTGATGTGAAACATTTAAATAACGAACAAGAAGAAAAAAGTGATGAAATCAAAAATGCCGAAGAACAAACAGATGACAGAAAGTCGAAAAGAAACTGTATATCAGAAAAAAAATCAGATCAAGGATTGTGGAGTGCAAGTCCAGAAAACTGTATGAAATCAGATTTTTCGAGAAGTTCTATAACTACTAATTTTAGTAATAGTCCCCATGAACTTGAATAAAAGTGTTTTAATCAGTGAAGTACCTAAACCTATTGTAACTACGAGATGATAATAAACCACTCTTTTTAACCTTTGTTATGCCAGCTTTTATATAGAAACCGACTGTGCTTTTGTGGGTTTCTTACCCTATGGGATGCTATATAATGCTCATGTATCATCAAATTTGTTCTTTCCTGATACCACAACTTTATTTTTGTTTTGTTTCATTTTATAAACGCTAGTTCATCTGAAACGTATGATGCGAGCACACCAGTTTCTATAAAAGGTAGTGTAAACCCTTATTTTCGTAAGTCATCTATTACATTGTGCCACAATCCGCGATATCACTACATTTTCCAAATAGATTCTGTTAACACTATTAACTTTCCAGTAAATCAAATAAGTAGTTTAATGTTCCAAAATTGTAACATTTGATCCGATAAAAACTAATTTAGAGGCAGAGTGTAAGTTGGAGATTTATTTACCTCGTTTTAAAAATATTTTAAGGAATTAACCCTTATTAATAAAAATTTGCTGCATTCCTTCAGCAAATCTACTGTAAAACAATGGAGACCCACCGGTTGTTACTCAAGGTTGTGCATTCTAGTACTCAGTTTGCTATCAAATAAAAAAAAGCAATAATAACAGCTAAGGCTGGTCTGGTCTTTAACGTGATAAAAGTCGCAGTTCTAACAAAAAAATAGAACAGAAAACAAATATGCTAAACCTTACAAAGAAACATGAACATAAAATTATACTATATTACAACCAAAAAAACACCACTCATTGAGTTAGTATTTAATTCTTGGCTTAGTTCAGGTTAAGTGTGCTAGGCATGGAAGGGGTGCACCGTCACTTGTATCGATTGTAGACTGGTCCTAGTGGAATCTAACTCAATACTGTTCATTACATCTAATATCATAACTATTTATACTAACTACAACCTACTTTCGCATTCACAAGAATAAACAACTCTTGCAGTTTGATTTTTGATTTTTATTACAATCGCTTAATTTCAAAAAAAGAACTTAGCGTTTTATCGCTCATCGTTTTCGGCATCGTGATCTTCGTCGCTTCGGAGTTAGATCTGTCACTGCTTGCATACAGATAATACGAAGAATCGGTCGTCAGAAGAGGATCTACATCCTAGGTACTTTTAATAAAGAAATATTTTTAAATTAATTTTATTTTGTTTTAATTTAACGATTGCTTTTCTCTTTTTCTATTTGGATCTCTGATTTCCAAGTCTTTATTCCTCGGGGTGTGAGGCTGCACCTCGGCGGAGACCTGGCATTCTCTTAAACACCCTTATTTCTTTTTATCTCTTCTACTACCCAAACTAACAACAACCGTAATAGTTAAGCAAGGTCGCCACCGAGGTACCCTTATGGTTGTATCCCCAACCCCAGACGCCGCCCGTCTACCCACACCATCAACCACATCCCAAACCCCTTACACCTATGCACACACACTCGCCTCACCACCACAATCCTCACGCACACGTTCCCATTCAAACGCCTCTTCCATATCCACCACATCCATACATTCCTACATTTCCACACGTCCTACCTCTTCCACAAAACCACCCAAACCCGCTCATACACACATACCCGCTCTCTTACCTACACCGCTCTTACCTACACCTTACCCTGCCTTGATTTCTATACCCGCTTCCCCCAATCCTATACCCGTACGCTCCCAATCCTCGATATATTGCATCCGCAATATCCCAAAATCCATTAAAGCCCAAAAATCCCTTTTTAATTCCTTGAAATCCCTCAACCTTCGCCGGTTGAACTTAACGTTCAACCACAACCAAACCTGTCTCTTAGAGACCTCCTCTCCCTTTCCGGATGGTACGCAGCTTAGGCTGCCACACCACTTCGGCGACCCAACCGTTACCCTCACCCAACTCTCCGGTCCCCGCGTACCTAACACCACTCCTAGAGCTCCCTCCTTTTCCTGCGTGATTCGTCACGTAGGCCGTTCGCATCACCTCAAAGGCCACAAACACACCAACTTCCCTAGTCCGTATCATAACCCCTTCCCAAACCACCCTTGAGTTCCTCCTCGCACAGGGTGTCGTCATGTTCGGGCGACACTATCGGTGCGAACCCTCCTTAATCCCGCAACCGCTCCACAAGTATTGCTCCACCTGCACGCTGGTGGACCATACCGCTGAGGAGTGTCCCACCCGGTCCATCCGCTGTCTTAACTGTGGCGAAAGTCACAGATCCACCGCGTGTAAATCCTCGGCAAACCCGAAGTGTAACAACTGCGGGGGAGCCCATTCCACCTACTCCTTCCAGTGCCGGAAACGACGGGAACCTCCCAGTTCCCCGTCAAAGATGGCACCCCTGGACACTATTCTGCCTGAAGAGTCCTTACCCATTCCTTGACCCAGATGTTCCCCCACCAGCGAGATAGGGTTATCCGAGCCTTAGACTAGCTATCCTGCAACTTCTTCCAACGGAGGATCAGCACCTGCGTATCCGGTACGCGGATGAAGGTCGCCGTTATCCGCCAAACCAATCCTTAACTCCTTCCCAATGGATATCCTAGCAGGGACCATTAATGCCAGGGGCGTGCGTCGGAAACTCCCTTTAATCAAACACTTCCTACACTCTCATAATATCCATATCCTTTCGATAACTGAAACCAAACTCACACCAAGATGCACCCTTAATTTCAACACCTGTCACACCTATTCAAACAATAGCCAACATGGAACCGCCCTCTTAGCTAAAAGCATCTCGAATACGTTGCTGTGACGATGCACTTTCCCACTTTTATAATATTTATTTCCTACTACAACCCGCCTGGCCACAACACCTTCTCCGATGACCTTTTAATTTACGCCTCAAGCCTCCAAACTGCCGTTATCCTAGGTGATTTCAATGTCCGTCATACCCAATTTGGCGACACCGCAACTAGCGGCAACGGTAACAGGCTAACTTCCGCCCTGTTGCAGTTGCCGCTCTTGCGAATCTTCAACAAACAGCCCACATACTTTGATCATTTAGGTGCCTCAATAGTAGACCACATCATAGTTTCCGAACCAATAGCTCACAATTTCGATCGTGAGTGCTTTCTAGACACCACGAGCACATCTGATCACATACCCCTGCTGGTCAAAACTTTATTTTGTCCAGCTCCTCCCACACCTCCTCAATACAGTCATTAAAGATTTTTCAAAAGCCGACTGGAATGTGTTCTCTGATCACATCTCCAATAACCTTCCCACACCCAATCTTCAAACGACCCAAGATCTCGAGAGAGCCATTAGCGACCTAACTTCCGTAATTGCGGAAGCGGTCGATACTGTACCATTGAAAAACATTGACATTTCCCGCAAACCGCTCCCACAATACATTGTGAACTGGATCAAAGAGAAAAGACGAATTTACCGTCAATTATTGCGATCCAGGGATCCGGCTCTCAAGACCGAATACAATCGCCTCAACGCCTTAATCAGGCAAGAAGCCAACAAACACGCCGAAGACTCCTGGTCCAAATCCACCTCCCAACTAGATTATAGAAATGGCAAACTCTTCTGCAAGCAGTTCGATAGACTGACCAGAAGAAAAGTAAACCCTAAATCACACCTTACCGACCCTCAGAGAAACCTAATCTCCTCTGATCAAGGAAAAACCGATTTCTTTGGTCACCACCTTCAAACCATTTTCCAATCCCCAGATGATCCCCAGTTCGACAACCAGGTCAAGCCACTCTTGGTCGCCTTGAAGAGTTCCGCAACCTTAACATTCCTAAATCCCAACTCGTTAACGAGAGTCCCTTTTATACCCCCATCACGCCAGACCAAGTCCACACGTATTTTAAAAAAGGAACAAACTCAGCCCCAGGTCATGACGGCCTAAATAGGAAGATCCTCCGGCACCTACCCGACCCAGCCCTCCGTCTACTATCCGATATATACAAATAAATTCTTAACCCTCTCCTATTTTCCGACGGACTGGAAATCGGCCTCCACCGTCATGATACCAAAACCCCACGCTGACCTAACCTCACCCTCCTTCTATCGACCCGTTTCCCTCCTGAGTTGCCTCGGAAAATGCTTTGAGCAGATTCTAGCCAAGCGACTCAGGGACCACCTCGAATTCAACGACCTCCTTCTTAACAGGCAATTCGCCTTCCGTCCCAACCGAACGTGTCACGATCCCTTGTTGAAGCTGCTTACCGAAACCACCAGAGCATTCAATCACAAGCAATGCAATCTGGCTGTGTTTTTGGACATTAAGCAAGCATTTGACAGGGTCTGCCACACCGGTCTCCTGCACAAGATCTGAAACCTAAACATTCCCGAACCTACAGATGGAGTACCGCAAGGTTCTGCCTTAGCCCCGATCCTCTAGACTATCTTCGCATCTGATATACCCGAAGTCACTCAACCCGGAGTAGTCGTAGCGCAATTTGCGGATGACACCGCCTTCTGGACGGTTAATCGGAACAGCGAAACGGCTTCCCGCATCATATCCAAAACCCTACGGAACTGCTCCAACTGGGCTAACCGGTGGAGTCTCCGTCAATCCTACCAAGACCCAAGCAATCCTGTTCCGCCATCCTCATTACACCGAAGATAAGTGCCCAAAGCTTGCCTCCAAAAATGTGTCCCTCACTCTAAATCAGGAAAGACTCCCTCTTCAAGATAAAATCACCTACCTAGGAATCCTTTTCACACGAACCCTCAACTGGCTCCCGAATGTTAAAAAAACCCTCAACCGTATTAGAAACCGCGCAAACCTACTGGGCGGCCTCCGGGGTAGAATCAGTGGTCGTCACCCCAAAACACTCTTACACACGTATAAAACATAAATCCGCCCTGTTATGGATTTCCAAGCTCCCATATAGTCAAATATAAACCCCAAACACCTTTACTCCATCGCTTCTTGTAAGTGTCGAATTTTCCGACGGATACACCGGTTACCCTTCAGGTACCCTAATACCCTTACTATCCAACGCGCCAATATATCCCCAATCACACATAGAATCCAAACCCTTCAGAAAAATTTTATCCACAAAAGAATTTTCGGCGATACCATCCCAACCAAAGAGATCCTTACCACTCCTTATAACTACCGCTTTCCCCCATTCCCACGAAGGAAACCCAAGCTCAAATTTAAACATCCACCCGCCATCCTCACACAACTCCTCGACGACCTCCCCGAGGAGATAGAAGAATACCTTGACAACATCCCGTATGTCCTCCGCATCCCCACGTCTATTGGATGACGACCCCAGCAAGATACCGGCCAACGAATATAAGCACACCAACCACGCTACACACACCACAACCACCATGCACACTTAACCCATTAACACATTCATTACTCAATAAAACCTAAATATTTTTTTCTTTTTTTTATACCCAAAATAACCATATCTCAACGATTGTACAACATACAATAACACCAAACACCGCAACACATCAACAAGGAAGGAGCAGGGCTGAAGAGGAGAAGGACTCCTGAACAGTCCACAAATAAGTAACATAAGCTAACAATAAGTAAATACTAACACAAAAACATGAGCAAACTAACAAAAAAAATCCTAGTAATACTCCTCACTAATGCTTACGTTACAATTTCCTTACACTAAGCTATAATTACGATAGATGCCATCTAACCTATTTACTAATGGCGATGACAAGGGGCAACAACTGTGGTATCCGTGGTTCCATCACAATTCCCTTCTCTGTTGATGACTGTCTTTCCATTTGTAATCGTGAATTCTGGAATTTCCACAATTCACACCAAAAAAAAACTGAATACAAACCCCTATTTGATTAGGTTACATAAATGCAATTGGAAGAGCTTGTTCAGTCCCAATTGTGTTGAAAATTAGCTGAAATCAGGTATCAAAATATCACCGAACTTATACTACAGGTAACTATGTTTAACAAATACTTGTTAATATAATTAATATCAATATATTTAATTTCCTTCTAGGCAATCGTAACCTGCTGAGGGCAATTTAGATACGAGTCTTATTCAGAGGTAAAAATGTTACTTGTTAACCGAACTAAGGTAGAGTACTTCTTTTCGTTGTAGAAAGCAATTTATTTATACATGCAAAAAAAGGAAAAAGCTGACCTGTGTTTGCGAATGCTTGTGCTTTTTCCAAAGCAGCCGAGCAACGAGCAAGCAGTCTCCAGTGAGTGAGCTACAGATCGCAGTTTATCAGCAACACAATCCAAGAAATAAGCCAACGAGATACAGAACGGATACTCTTGTTACACCAATCAAGACAACCAAATGAAAACATGAACTTGGGAGCAATCGCAACGATAAAGTTACATGGACACTTCAATAGATGGAAACTTAAATATATAGAAACGTAGGTTTTTGAAACCCAAGTTAGTTGCTAAAACGAAAATAAAGAATGAAAACGATGTTTATTCAAAGATAAGGTGTTACCTCTAAGATCGAATACGAGCGGTAGTTTAAATGTCTTTGGAGAAGTAATGTGAAATTCTTTTGTGTGTGAAACCTGAAAGAGAAGTTCTAATGATAATGAGATTAACAAGTTCTAATACGGCTTACCAAAACGTGTAGGTGCAGTGAAATATTTCTGTTACACCCGCCTAAATGCGATCATACCACTTTCATACAACAAAGCGATATTATATAGTTAAAATTTTTCATAAAAATGATGCCTAGCATCTAGTAAATAAAAACAAGAGAATTTTCCAGAGACTATCCACCCTTCTACAGCAATGGCGATTATGAAAAGACAACCAACACCTCAAGAAGCAATGTTACAACTTCCTTTGTTATCTCATTTCAATATTGTTAACAGATGTTCGTTTTCAAAAATCAGACATGATAAGTAAGATGCAGTTTTGTAACGGTGATTTGGTGGTGATTTAGCAAAGTGATAGGTACCTATAAAATGTAAGAATGTTGAAAATAGCCAGAACCTACGTTCATCTCAGAGATGGCGCTATAGGTATTAATTGAAGTTAAATTTTGTAAGAACAAGTAAACTTTTTAAAATACAGAAGTAGATACGAGAGAAAAATAATTTTCGTAAAGTGTAGAAGCGTACGTCATAAAAAAAATCATATGTGAAGCAGCAATTAGCTATAGTACAGGAATAATTTTGCATATCATTTAATCCATCATGCTAATTAGTAAAATCGTAAATACAGAATTATTATTATTACTAAATGTTTAAGTCACAGATACTTATTTAAGGTCGCTTTTAGAAACAGTAATCAGATAAAATGATGCAATTGATCCTATATCGTTTTTTGCACGTTACAATGTGTTTTGTGATAAACATCCACGTGTTGGCCATATACAGATATTTCCAGATTATTTCACGCACATGTTGCTTCACTACATTTCTTATGTTTTTTGTTTAGTACAGTTGGTTTACTACGCAGTTTGGACTTTGCTCTATGGTCTACTACTTTACGCTGCTTACTACCCTACACACTCTCTCCTTGATTCATTTGGCTGTGGAAAGTACAATTTATTATTATAATTCTTACATTTTTGGTGGTGGGAGGCACGTGTACCCCATTCCAGCCGGGGAGATAGCACCACCCATACCATGGGCTCCTTAACATTGGGTCTCAGGTTTTCTGAACTCGGTAAAGGCAGTCGGTCACCATTTTCGACATCCTTATTCTTTTTCTCACCTTCACTGTCCTGCAATCGGATTGAAAGTCCAAAATGACGAAAAATATGGCTGTGGTTTCTAGGGTAATAAATTCCGCACGCAAAATCCAGCCCCATTAGGATATTCGGGTGGGCAGGGCAGGACCTCGGTTATCGAAAGTGCTCACTCTCTGATCTACTACACAACATTAGCGGTGCCGGTCTAATCCTAACACGCTTCACTAACATCTTGAACAATTACAACCTGACATTTGCTTCGATCTGAAACACAAGGCTCCTCTGAAAGCTCCGACTTATCCCGACTGGCAATTTCCCGAAGACAATCTTCACTCTAACTTTCGATGCAAAGAAGGGGTATGTGTCCATGAAATGTTCTGTCTCAGTTTCCATCTTGCGATATCTCATTAACTTTAATTGGCTCCAATTTTCATCTACTGCTGGTCATAATGTAAAAGCATTTGCTATTCCGTGTCATGTCCCACAAATGATTCCCTGATAACTCTAACCATATTTCACATCTTCTAGATCTCCTTCTTACATCAAACCCACTTGTTTATAAAACTTCAGTTTTTTCCCTTCTAGGTTTATCTGACCATTATCTAATAGAAATAACTTCTACTGTTCTTAAGTCCCCTGTTGTTCTCAACAATAATGAAACCTTGTGGTGTTTTAAGTCAGCTAAATGCAGTGACTTACGGAATTTTTTTTAACCTTTCTATGGCGTGAATATTGTTTGAAGTCGTCCTCTTTTTCGGACATTGCATTTTTAGTATCTGAAGTCATCCTCATGGCCATGGAGTTATACATTTCTAAAAAATTAAATCGTATAGGTCATTCACGTTCCCAATCCTGGTTTAATAAGGCTTACGCTGATGTAATATCGAGAGCCGTGCAGACTTCGTTGATGCTAGAAATACCTGCAAAAGTGTTATCACTAAAGCTAAAAAGTTGTTTGAACAACAAAAATGGAATAAACTAGCCACATCTCCTTTGGGTAGTCGTAAATTTTGCCATCATTGAAAACTTTGGTACTTCTTCATTTCCCCCCTTGACATATTTGACGGATCTGTTGTCGCTGATTCTACAAAACCAATGTTTTGTGAGTTTATCTGCATCAAACTCGTGTCTCAATGATTCTGTAAAAATATGCCCCTAGCCAACTCTTCTTCGCACGCTATGAAACCATCTCAATTTGGATACAAGCTACTAGAGTCAATTATCAGTATGTTTGATCTCAATAAGATAACTGGTCCAGACAGTATCCCTCCAACTACCAACCAATTGTCATCACTTCCATTTTGTCTAAAATCATGGAAATGGCCTTCAATCAGCAACTGCTCTTTTTGGTTGAAACTAACAAACTCCTTAGTGACCACCAATCTTGGTTAATGCAGAGTCGTTCAACAAGTGATCTTCTTTTATATGTGACCCAAGGTTGGAACAATACATTAGAACAATCCGGTGAAACAGTTGTAATCGCTTTAAACATCTTAAAGACATTTAATCAAGTTTGGCATAAGTATTTACCTACTTGCCTAACTCACCTCGTTTGGGTTAAATGAGACGCTCATCAACTTAGTTTCTAGTTTCCTTGATAAAAAAAAAGAATACGTGTCCTAGTAGCTGGATTTTTTCAAAAGCAGTTAGCATTAACGCGGGCGTGCCAAGGGGATCAGTTGTACGCCTACACGTATTCTGCTATACATATATACTCTTATTTTTTCCACAACTAACCCGATCCTTTGATTTGCTGACAACGCTTTTTATTGCAGTTCATCTCAGTTTACTCATAATGGTAATCAACCTTCTATCTCAAATCAAGACGTTAACGCGGAAATGCCAATTTCAATCAACAAAGACATTCTACGTATTCTTGAAGGGGAAAGCAATAATTTAATTAAATTTAATTCTTATAAAACTCAGTGTCGTCTCGTCTCCGCCAAAAAATGAACCTAACCATGCAAATTTATGTGTACTGCTAAAATTTAAGCTTAGGTTAGTTGTTTATCAAGTGAGTCTATATCTTAGTTTCTGTGATCAATTAGGATTCCCAGGAATTTACTGACAAATCTCGATCACAGTGACCTTTAATTCGAAATTGAACGTTGGTTACGAGTAAGTTTGTTTTGAAGTAACCTTTCAGATACAGAAATTATGAACCTCGATCATCTACGGCGAGTTTAGCCGGCAAACAGCTTATTTAACTAGCATACGCAACGGCTAGTACGAATTGAACGCGTAACAGTACATTAATTTTTCTTGTGTCATTGACACCTTAAGCAAGAGACGTAAGAGTGGTGTTAACCCGGTATTTCGTCTCAGAAATGAGTCTTAGAGTTAGTTTCTTGGCATACAAAAGAAATTTTGCTGTGGATTACCTCCAAACTGGGAAAATAGTAAACTCTGGCTGTTCTCACATCTCAAAAAATTCATGCGTGGAGAACGATTTCATTGAATGAAGAGGTTGTAACGTGTAAAAATCGATATCGGATTCTTTCGTATCGACTTTATAATTTTTTCTGATTACTCTTTGAAAAACAATACTAAATAGGTATCTGAATTGAATATTTAGGATTATTATTTAATGGTTACTCGTTACTTACTTCTGTACCATAATGATCTAAATTTTCTGTACTTACTGCCTTTACCATTTACGTTGCAAGCCATAATTGATTAAATTATTTCTTTTATCGTATGTACTTTTCTACTTTATTAAAAGTTCTAAATAAACCGACTAGTGGCCTCTAGGGTATGTACGTGGGTTCTGGTTCGTTTCAAATTCATACATTTTACAGATATCTGTTACTTTGCTGAATCACCACTAGATGGCGGAACCATTAAACAATTTACATCTTAAAAATTATTTATTGAGATACATATAAATTTTGTTTTGACAACAATGATATTTTTTATAACATTTTGGGTTGAAAAACTCTTTCATACGATGTGGTCCTCTCTAAAATGACCATTTTGGGTGATCTGAATACATTTTAGAAAAATTTGTCTAGTTGCTGTTCTCTTTGGTGGATAAGATAACACCGTTTTATATTAGAATTTTTCACAGAAAAAGATTTTTTTAGTTTGTGAAGCAATATACTTGCTATTGATGCGGGTGTAAATAGTGTTACTTGCACAAAAACTGGTAAGTTTGCTCGGCTTCTTTCAACTTCGTTGTAATTAAAATCTTTCTTTCAGGCTTAAAATACGATCATTCAATACTGTTTCTTAAAAGAATTATAATTTAACCAGATCGTGTTAAAATCGTCACATAGAGCTCATCTTCAATCTACAGAGGTAAAACAACGTTATATGAATAAATTGCTATTATATCCCTCACCTTCTTTTTAGCTTCCTTTCCTTATTGATGCGTTAAGATTATACGTTATGTACACTTTCGTCTCGCTTTTGGCTTTGCTACGATGTTCTCTTAACTGAGACTGCTCGTAAATGTGCAGCTGTGCTTTAGTTACTTTTGGTCTCGTTATCGTTGATGTTACATTGTCACTGGAGATTACGATGATGGAGTTTATGCTGTACTAACTAATTCTCAATTATGCGTTTAACACCAGGGTAGATTATTCCATTATCCCATGCACTAATGAACATTGTATTGCTGAGTTTACTTTCGAACCTATGATACGTTATAAACTGCCTTCAGCAGGTATCACTACAGCATCTACACAAAAGTGCATTTAAATTAACCGTATTACCAAGAATTTCAATAAACTGTTTACCTTTGTTACAATATCAGTGTCATATTGATATCCGCACATGAGCACATATTTTAACCAAATTTAGAGTAATTATTACTGAACTTTTACATAAAACACCCAATGATCTGTCAGCATTTAGCGTCCATCTTTGATATTGTTTTATTAGCCACTGTTTACGCTAACGTGTGCAGTAGCAGAAATTCAAGACATTGTGTCTGTACCGGTTGTATATGTATTATTTATGTATCTAGGTCAAACGTCAACTCGGGATACCGTCTGATTTTAAATTTATGGTTGTTAGTTTTTAAGTACAAACTTTCTTTTATTATGGATAAAAGTGTTCAGACCATTAGGATCTAATTTTACTTGATTAGTTGTACTTACATACATGCTAGGCTTAATATAGTGAACTGAATAAGTTTCTCCGATTATTTAGATAATTGAAGCTATAAGGATCAATGGGGTTTGTGTTGTGCTATTGTGAAACGAAAGGCAAGTTGGATTGTTACCTTTTTTTGAATTAAAATATTACTGGTTATATGTATATGTATATATATATATATGAAATCTTCCTTTTCACGTTTACGGCTGAAAGATCTTTCAACGTAGCAGAGAGGGACATTACATTCTTTGTGATTATTTATAAATGTATAAGTTAAGTTGACGGTTTACAAGTAAAATCTCGCGACTTGCCCTGGTCAGTATTAATACTGAAACTGTATGTTAATTACGAATTTTTTTGTTTCATATCGCTCATTGTTGAGAAATTACCAATAAATTACGGTTGCTGAGGGAACTGCCGTTTACTTACCATTGCTGTTGCTTTACAGGGTCTCTCTTTCAAGAAATAATAATTTACCTTTTCTTTTTTTAAAGCTTGTTGCGCCCATTTCTTGCCTGTTCTCCCTATCTTTCTGTTTACAATTTTGTTCTTGCTTTCTAACTAACCTAGTCATCTGTTTACTTTTCATCAACGCTATCCTCGTGCTCTGCGGTCTCAGGACAGATTGACTGAGTTACTAGTCGAGCTAACTACTTTCTTCCAATTTTATGTGAGGTGGCAGGTTAGACACGTGGAAGGTAATGTCAGCCGAGGTAGCGAATCTTTCGGATTCTCACTTCAGGGATGGAATCCATAAATTAGAAGTTCACTGGAACAATTGTATAAAGTTCAGGGGGATTATGTTGCATAATAAAATGTATTTCAAATCATTCAATTGTGCTTTTCTAATTGAACAACAAAGTTTATTGAGCAACCGGTATATCTGAATTACAAGATCTTTCGAAGATTTACAATTTCAGGTTTTCTGTCTCTTGGTTATGCTCCGACTTGACAATGAATTATTTGGTTACCAAGAATAGAAAACTAGAAGTTAGTGTTTGACAAAGTTCAGCTTTCCCCCATTTGATAGATTTGAGAAAATCGACCCTTAGGAAAACTTCTAGTTAACCTTCTCAAAGCATTTTTTTGGCACAAGGCCATAATCTACCATTCTTCTCTTTGAAAACGCAAAACGCCTTGGTACCTTAATCTGAATGGGTCTGCCTTGGAAAGGAAACGTTGCCTATAAAACTTCTTTTTTGGTGGTAAACGTGAAATGACATTTAGACAAGTATGTGGTGAACGATTAAGAAGTAAATGGATTGCTTGTTCAGTACGTTGGTCAATACATACTGATTCTATGACAACCATAAATAATTAGACTTTAGTATACAATAACGTCAAAATTTTTATTCAAAATTTACCTCGTTCAAAACACTAAAATGTCACCTCACTCTAAATGTGTGTTTAAAAGTCTTATTGAAGACATAAAATTATCACTAGCACCACATCATCGGACATATAAAAAAATTAAGAAAGGCTTACGTCATGTCATAAAGAATGAACGACATAAAGTTGATCCATTTGAATTTGTAATATGTCTTCGTGAAAGAATTAGGTTTTATACAAAAGGTTTAAATGTTACTAGTGAAACTGAAGTAACAAAGCAACAAACTAGTGATTCTGATATTGATACATTTCTGGAAACTGATGTGAAACATTTAAATAATGAACAAGAAGAAAAAAGTGATGAAATTAAAAATGCCGAAGAACAAACAGCTGACAGAAAGTCGAAAAGAGACTGTATTTCAGAAAAAAATCAGTTCAAGAGTTGTGGAGTGGAAGTCTAAAAAAATGTATCAGATCGAGTTTTTCGAGAAGTTCTATAACTACCAATTTCAGTAATATTCCCCATGAACTTGAATAAAAGTATTTTAATGAGTAAAGTGTCTAAACCTTTTTGTAACTACGAGATGATTAATCATAAACCATTTTTTTAGGCTTTGTTGTGCCAGCTTTTATATAAAAACCTACTGTGCTTTTGTGGGTTTCTTACCCTTTAGGATGCTATATAATGCTCATGTATCATCAAATTTGCTCTTACGAGATATCACAACTTTATTTTTGTTTTGTTTCATTTTATGAGCGCTAGTTCATCTGAAACGTATGATGCGAGCACACCAGTTTCTATAAACTTGAGAAACACCAACCACTCAATAACAGATAATGCCTTTGGCTCAGTAGGTAGATTAAATCAAGCCTGGTTAATGCTTTTGGATTTGCTTAATTACCACAAACTTCTGCTTGGATATTTTCACCTAACGTCAATATAATAACTTCTAGGTAACAATAATAAAAATTATCTCGGACGCCAAGTTATTTTTTTTTATTATGCTCGGAACAACTAAACTAAAAAAAGATATACAAACTATGTTTATTAAGCACTTAAGTTCGGGATTATATAAAATAAATCTTAAAACTAGTGTTAACCCTAATAAGTCATTGGGGTATAAATACCTGTTACAAAATTTTCGTACAACTTCTTGAAAACCACCGTTTTCATAAGGAATGCGGAAATGTAAACCAAAGATGATGTAATCTTCGTACCAATGTTGCGCAATATGTGGTATTTTTAAGGTTTTACGTTGTAAAGTATACCAAAGTTGAAATTACTTCTTACAAATGTATATTCATTGCAATTTAAATAATCCAGAATTTATTGCATTCTCTTGAAGGTTCATATAAAGGGTGTCATCTAAATTTAGATCTGAGTTAAATGCAAAATGCAATCATGAAATGAAAGCACCCAAACATAGCAAAGTATAAGTACAAGTGTACGTAAAGAAGAATTAAACGTGTACTTAACATGTAATTAAAAGTGCGATTATAAGGACAAGTAAAAGTGATTAAAAGTGCCTGCAAAGAGCAGATTTTAATATAATACGAGTTAAAGGTGTGTTACCATTAAATTAATGGCACTTTACACAAAATTTAGGCGGAAACCAAAAATGGCTTCTTGCTTGCAAAAAACGTATATCAGCAATGCTAAAAAGGACGCTCAAGGTATCAGGTGATGAAGCGATGCGCGAGAAATATGTGTAGAAAATAATTCCACGATATGGAAGTATAAACCTTTAAAAAATATGCAACTTAAGTTACACCAAAATTCAAATTAAGTTGTCTACCACAACCTATAAATCATTAATTATCAAAAACCCTTTTTTTCTTATATTTTACAACTAAATAAACGAAGAACGTAAAAGATTCGTTACGAAGGGGTGTTGGCTTCCCATAGGGTATGGTCTTAAGGCCATTTTGGCTGGGTTAAGAGGGGTTTAAGCCTAGATAAGGCCCTTATGGATTAATTAAGGCAGGGGTAATCTTAACTCATTCATTTTACCTGATTGGTTGTACGTGTATTAGGGCAGGGCTAAAAGCGTACCTCACCCTTTCCTTTCACCTGATTGGTTTTACGTGCGCCCGCCCCCTGGCTTCTAATTGGCCCCACTACTCACCAGCTGTGCTCAGTTTAAAGGACTAAGTGACTGCGTTCTGATTGTTATGGCGGGAAATTTGAATTTGTGTTCTAATAAGGGGGCCTAATGCTACATTGTATGACAAGTGTAGGGCTTCGGAACTTGTTTACGGAGTTTCGCGCCCCTTATACTGACCCCTAACTGTGCAATCTGAATTTGTATTTAAGCCTCTGCAGGTTATGGAGGGAAATTTAAATATGCATTGAATTTAAATTTGTATTCTAATAAGGGGTCCTAATTCTAACTTGTAAAACATAAAAGTCTTCTGAACTTGCTTTCGGGTCTTATCCCCCTTGCCCCAAAACTTGAATTTGTTTGTGACGCTAAATTTGAACTTGTATTCTAATAAGGGCCTAATGCTAATTTATAAAGACAAGTACAGGGCTTTGCAACTTGCTCTCGGGGCTTCGCGCTCCTGTCCCCTTTGGCGGGAAATCTTAATTTGTATTTAAATCTACATTCTGATGGTTTATTGCGAGAAATGTGAACTTGTATTCCAATAAGGGGCTAATGCTAACTCGTGAGACAGGTATAGGACAGTGCAACTTGCTTTCGAGCCTTCGCCTCCCTGGAGGAAAATTGAAATTGCATTCTAATAGGGGGCCCTGTTTCTAACCTGTAAGACAGGTATAGGTCTGCGCCCCTTGCCCTAAATTTTAAATTTGTTTGTGGCGCCATCTAGTTGTGTATAGGCTAATAAATGATTTCTGTAATGGAAGTGGCTCCACCTACCGGTATATTTTAAAACTACATACATATAACTGTAATGGTTATGGGGCAATTTGAAATAATAGGTCCTAGTTTTAACATGTGAGGCCTGTATAAGATGTTTACACCAGCTTTCCGAAAACCAAAGCAATCAACCTCGATCAAATCAAACAACGGAGCTTCGTACCTTATCCTATCCCCTTGGTGGTAAATTTGAATGTGTTTTCTAATAAGGGGTCCTAATGCTAACTTGTAAAACTACATAAATAAAGATTGCCTCGAGCAGGATTTGAACCTACTACTATTTTAATAATGGAGCCTATTGCTAACTTGAAAGACAGTTATGTTTTTTGTAATACGGGGCTGACCTTATTGGAAATGTAAAAATCAAACAATCAGATCAATAACCATCAATCAAAGCAGTTAAGCAAATGAGTCAAATCAATCAACCTCAATAAAATCAAACAAGAAGCTGAGCTAATTCTTCATAACCTTCAGGTAACGACTGTCCCACTGTATATACCTACCCCTTATGAGCGACCGCTTACTTTGTAGATAAGGCTAACCAAAACTCAGAGCTGGTACTCTCCCTAAACTTGAGGGCACCGGTGTACGAAAACAGTCGATCATCCGCCAATCAACCTCAATCAATCAAATCAGCTTACAATTCAAAAATACTGGTTTGGATTAACTTACAGCTTGCTAAGACAAACCTCATTTCAAAAATACGTGAGACAGCCTTCGGCATTACTGTCAATATACAAGCATCTAATTAGTTTGTATTGCACGATTTTACGTCGAGTGCTAAAAATACGTTTTACATTTAAATTAGTTGTCTACATTAGTGCCTAACCAACAACAAATATATAACCAAACACAAAATCAGGCCACTATATTAATTTCTAGACAATCATGGAGAAAAGCACAAAAACCTGACGATTAGAAATAATCTATCAACAACGAACTAAAACTAGATGAAAAGTTGAAATCTTGAATACCAGCAGTTCTACCCGGAGGGCCAACAGCCATCAATATCAAAATGGGTATTTAAACAAAAGGCAGACGGTACCAAGAATTCACGTCTCATCTAAAAGGGTTTTCAATTATCTAATGCTGAAGAGGAGTACACATACTCACCCATTTGAGATTACCTACAATAAGAGTTCTGATTTCGGTCTTTACAAATAAATTAGAATATTAATCAAATGAATGTGCCAAACAACTTTTTTGATTAGCACTATACACAACGACGTATACATTACTGTGCCGGAAGGATTTAAATCAAGTTTTAAATACCAACAGTTAACAGAAGTTTGTGTGGTCTTCGAATGCACCAAAATGCTGAAATATGAAGTTTAACGAAGTCATCTCAAATCTAAAATTTAGAATATTGCAATACGATTACTGTCTATACATCAAAGATCCAGTCTACCTAGTGTTATTCATACACGACGCTCCTAATTTGACCAGATCATCAAGTGAATGAACTTCTTAAAAACCTTCATGAAGAAATTAAAGTTAAAAGTTTTAATAGTGCCGCGTTTTTCCTCGGTATGAAGTTTATAAAAATGGAAAACGGACTTGAAATCGGTCGGTATAAAATGATAACTCGGTTATTAAAAAAATTTGTGTGAAACATGGATGATCACTACGCCTATAGAAATAAATTTTCAAATAAATTCCGACGATAAAATATCTTACGGGCGAAAATGGCAGTAAAATCGGAAGTAACAGGTAAGGAAGGGACCGATAGCTGAAGCGAATAAATGGCGTGGGCGTGTCATTGATATTGCGATTAGGATAGCGCGTAATGTATAAAACAATAGGGGAAAGACATAATTTAAATAGAATACAATAATTAAATGGGCGCCAGATTGTTTACAATCGTCAATATCGGGATCTAAATACCTATATGCAAGTATTCCACAGCTAATTTCAAAACAAACAAAAAACTTGCTTACCTTACGTCACATAGAACCCAAGTAAATCACTAAATTAAAATCTTCCATGCGGCGTTCCCTGTAAAACTTCAAAATATTTTAACGTAATCACAATAAAATGAAGTCCTAATAGACCAGCTGATCGATCATCAACCTTCTTAACTATACTTTCACGTTATATTAAATCTTAATGAAACCTTACATCTTACAAAAAAAAAGCACATAATCGAATAGAGAAAACCCTCACAAGTTATTACGTTCAAAACTTTCATTAAAATAATTAACGAACGTTGCCACTGTAAGGTTGCGAAAATCAAAAATTTCCATGAAAAAATAAACAACTCTGTGTAGAAGGAATGAAGTCACATATAATATTACACTCAATAACGAAATAATACTCGCAAATAATATACCAGTTTTTTTAATAATTGTTCTGATCTTTTTACCAAATCATTAGGAAAAGAAAACTTTTTGATTTGTAGAAGTAAGCTGCTACAAAGTTAAGTTTTCTCTAACGCACTATTGCATATTTTGTTTTGGTTTTGCAATTTAAATTAATATTTATCTTCCAACTTACATATATATATATATATATATATATATATATATATATATATATATATATATATATATATATATATATATTTATATATATATATATATATATATATGTAGGTATATACTTTATTTTCATTTTACAACGTTTGGCCGAGATCGGTCATGATGCATGTGTGTGTGTGTGTGTGTGTGTGTGTGTGTGTGTGTGTGTGTGTGTGTGTGTGTGTGTGTGTATGTGTGTGTACGTGTACGTATGCGTGTGCATACGCGTTCGTCTGCGTGTGCGTGTGATGTATATCAATACCCACGATAAGTCACGAACGAAAACGCTTACGTACTCAAAATTTTGTATTTCAGCTTGTTTTCATTTCTCGTGGAGCTGATTAAATGTATCGGCAGAAAGGAGGATTATTAGGGCTGTTTTTTATTTTTATCGAATATTTCCGAAACAACTGTATATTTCAAAGGTGTAATAAATGGTCAAAAATGTGATAACTTAAATCTCATACAACCGACATTTCTGATTTAATAAAGTGTTGAGGTTGTCACTGCAATAAATTCTCAGTAGTTGGGATTTTAATAGAAACCTAAAAATTTCTTTTTGTTTTTTGCAATGCTAATTACATTGTGTCAAATTTTACTTGTTGTGAGGAGTGATATATATATATATATATATATATATATATATATATATATATATATATATATATGTATATATATTCTCTTTTGCTAAAATTTGCAATTGTACTATTTTAATGAAGTAGTAATACCTATCGGACGATGGGTTAATGAAATGTGCAAGCCTTGCTTCCAGGTTAATAGTATTATTGACGGTTTAAAGTTGCGTACATGTAACTAAGATAATACTAATTTTTGTTTGTTTATGGAAAAAAGTTATGGACCAATCGGAGGTTCTTGGAGTACATATGTACGGTACCCACCAAGGTGTCGATAATGTATATAACCTGGTGACAGGATCTGCAGATGGCAGCCCCAAGGACGCCGAACTAGAAGATCTAAAGGAGATCGTACGGAATCAAGAAAGATTGCTGGAAACTCTCCTCGAACAGAGCGCGATGATGCAGAGGGCCATCGAAAAGCTAGTCACTACACCCGGAAACGGAGGTCCAAATGGTGCAGAGGGTTTGGGCGTATCTGCGGACAGATCATCTCGGATTTTTGTGAATGTCAGCCACTTAGTGCTAAAATAAGTAATTCTGTACGATTCATTACCTCTACCCCGCGTAAAGTGAACCGAAATGGCAATACACTCCCTGATTATGAACGATCTTCTCAACACGCTGATATTATCTTTTCAGGTATTTTATTGATGCTATCTAATAAAACTATGACACCATTAAAGTTACAGCGTCCAATTTTTCGCGGTAACCATTAGTTGCATCCCGTTATTTTTTACGTAAATTTAAGCAGTTTGCGGAATCGTATCATTTGCCAGGTGATGATTACTTGAGAGAGGCAAAAACGTGTCTAGAAGCCGGTGCCCAAACCTGGGCGTTGATAAATGACGCAGACTGGCTAGATTATGGTTCGTTTAAGAGAATCATTTTGGAGTATTTTTGGTCACCCGAGAAACAGGTCATTAAACGTAACAAACGCTATAACATGCGTTATCACCCAGAGAAAGGGTTGTCTCTAGCCGAATATTTTCTAAATCAAATTAATGACCTTTTGAACCTTCCATCTCTGAGGGAGTTATTTTGTACGAAATAATGCGTCACCCAGTCATTATGGGGAGTCTGGTCAGACCGGAGCTTGAATGGAGCTCTTTCCTTTTTAGAACCGTTATCGGGTATCAAAACAAAGAAACCGAGAGATGACGTGTCGCGAGTTTAGGCTGTCAATTTTGCTAGTGCGTTACCGGCCCCGTTACCTTCTTTTAACGTACCTCCGCCATTTTGGACCCCCAATTCGACCCCTCCTCGCTCTTTGGGAAACGATCGTGGGGGAAACTAAATTTTTTCGAGAGCTAGGGATGTGATTTTAGGGCCCGAATTACGCCTGTTTATATTCAATTATGTTGATGATCTTTTGGTTGTATCTGAATCTTTTTGTGATCATATACAACATCTTAGGAATATTTTGGTTCAGTTTAAGTAAGCCAATATGGCCATAAACATTAGAAAAACCGATTTTTTTTATTTTTCGGACATTATAACTACTAGGGGAGTTAAATCTTATGTCAAACAATTATCTTCCATACAACGACTCCCTAGGCTATGGAATTCCAGTCAGTGTTTCATGTGTTATTAGAGAACTAAGCAGGTTGATTAGGATCTACTGTCTAAATGCGCATGCTAATTGGGCTAATCACGTTAAGGATATAGAATGTCTATTTAATATCGTTCCCCATTTGAGCACGGGTTCCCCCCTTGTGATATTCTAAATGTTCCGCGTCTCAGGGATCGTTTTGCCACTTACCTGGGAAAAATGTTGCCCATCTCCGCCACTGAATCGCCGGCGGTAATTTGACATAGAGTTCGTCAGAATTTGGACACAAGTGCAAGAGCGCGAGTACGAGGGTCAAAACACCAAGGTGACAGACTGTGTATTGACGACTACGTTTTATTGAAGGAAAGTAACATTTCGGACGCCTCCAGGAGACAAACATCAAAGTTTCTCCCCTTATATCCCGGTCCCTTTCGTATTATCGTCAAACCCTACCCGAATGGGTACCGTTTGTAGGATGAAGAGATGGATTTTTTCAAGGGAATTATAACGTTACTAACCTGAAGATTTACCATACGACCGAATCCTAAGAATATCTACGGCCTTGCCCTAGGCACCTTGCGTGGACCAAAAAAAGTCGAGGCCTGGTTGTATATACCCATTTTTTGCTGTTATTTTTTTTCTATTTTTATTATTCATATTATTTTATGCATGTATTGTTTATTCATATTCTCTAATTGTTTATTGAGTACGTTGTCTAATAGACGTTCAGTTTGCCTAGTTAGACTGGTTACTAATAAAGCTTTGTTTTAGTACTAATGGCACTAGTTCGTAGCGGAAGGTAGCGAAGGATCCCGATCCGAAGTGAAGGATGTTGAAAACTCTCCGAATTTTTCCGAGCGAACATGATCAAGATTTCAAAGCAGCGTTCTGTAGGTAGCGGAAGCGAAAATTCTACTATTGTAATAAACGTTTGTCAAATCGCCATTGTTACCGCGAAAGAAAAGATAATTAATGGAATTTTTTTAATACCTTGGTAATACGTCGTAATTTGCTGTTTTCAAAAGATTTCATTTATATATTTTATATAAGGAATGTGGGAATGTTGTGGGGTGAGTAGCAGGTGCATGTTTAAAAATGGTTTACTGAAGGGGCGTAACGAATCATTGGAATGTCTTATGAGCCCATTCTTAATGGAAAAATGTCACTAGCTTAATAAGTAATTGTGTCGGTCAAAAGATATCTTTGTTTGTTACTTGGAAAATCGAGAGAGAAATATAGGGTTGTTACGGACGAATGCATATTTTTAAAATTAAGATGTCGTGCAATAATTAATATGAAACTGTTCCAACGTAAATTAATGTTTCTTGTTTTTTATATTACTTTTCAAAATTGGTTTTGGTTGCGGGCATAAAGTTAGTTAGGTTTGAAATCGGGGGAAGGGGAGTGACAGTTAAAGTGTCAATCGAGACAGACCTATTTTGGATGAATTAAATACCTTCATTGTAAACAGTTTGTCTTTAAAAATATTTCGTGCGTGTACATTTCTCTTTTGAATTCGCTAACACCAAAGTCTCTTTTCTTTCGGGGGTTAGTTGTAATGTGTACTTCAAATACTAATCTATAAATAACAATCACCTTTTTTGAAGTTAAACCGCGTGTGTTAACGATTTGGGTCTGCGATCAATTAAGGAAATAATTATACTAGTGTATGTATTTTTGTATAAACAAAATCTCACGGCCAATCATGTTACCAGCCAATGTAACTTATTAGAAGATCAAACATTGCCTTGCGAAGGGATCTCATCTGTACGCGGGCTCAGTAAGCGGAAATCCGCAAAAATAAAGAACAGTACCGGGCTCCTTCACTCCGGTATTTGTGCGAATTAGCATTGTTGTTTGTTGTTTATATTTATATTTGTGTAGAGGTTGCTGGCAAGCGGATACAGGATACTGCTTTGGTTACTAATTGTAAAAGTCATTTGCCAAGTAGGTACACACTCTCAGGCCAGATCATTAATCACCTAGAATTTTTATTTTTATTGTTTTATTTGTTGTATAGATCAATGTGTAACCTGAGAGAGGAGCACTGTATTTTTCTAACGCACTCAAACTTATATTATATATTTACAACTTACCCTTGAAAGACTGTTTTAGTGAGTTTTTTTTGTCAGTTTGTTTGAGTAGAATTATTTACCTGCGAGCTGGTTTCTCTTTGTACGTGATTTACTGTAAGTTGTGCTTTGGTGGCCACTAAACAATTGGGTACGTGTAAATTCGTTGTCCATTTTCTTTTGTCCTTGCCTTTGCCTTATTATCACCTGTGCAATATTACTGTTGTTGTATTTTATATGTACCGTAATTTGCTTTATTATTTTATGTGCTTATTTACTTAAAGACCGGTGTGATTGGTTTTAAAGGGCCACATTTTTGTTATTACGATTTTTATTATGATTTCTCTTTATTTTGATTATTTATAACCGAATTATGCATGTGACTACATGTGTTCTCTTTATTATTGTGTTTCTGTGTAACTAAACTGCTTTTTATTCATTTTCTCTTAATATTATAATTTTGTACGGACAGACAGACAGACAGACAGACACATATACAGACAGACAGAGACAGACATACAGAGACAGATATACAGATACAGAGACAGGGACGGAGACGGAGACGGAGACGGAGACGGAGACGGAACGGAGACGGAGACGGAGACGGAGACGAGACGAGACGGAGACGGAGACGAGACGGAGACGGAGACGGAGACGGAGACGGAGACGGAGACGGAGACGGAGACGGAGACGGAGACGGAGACGGAGACGGAGACGGAGACGGAGACGGAGACGGAGACGGAGACGGAGACGGAGACGGAGACGGAGACGGAGACGGAGACGGAGACGGAGACGGAGACGGAGACGGAGACGGAGACGGAGACGGAGACGGAGACGGAGACGCAGACGGAGACGGAGACGGAGACGGAGACGGAGACCGAGTTATCGTCTGCGTTTGCTTGCTTAAGTAACGCATCTGATGATCAAGTTTCATATTGAATTAATATTAGTTTGTTGACAAATGTGGATTTATCAGAATGGGCCTAATATACATCGTTGTATTCGCGATTCTGACAACAAAGCAATCCATCCTAAACTAAAAATGAAGGTACACGCGGTGTATAATTTAAAACTATGAATGGGTATCGGTTTCAAAATTGTGTGAGTAAATAGCTTATGCCTGCGCTGTCAAAATTCCCCAGAAATTGTGTGATAGTTATGGATAACGCACCGTATAATTCGGTGCTGTTAGAGAAGTCACCCTCATTTTCTAGTAAGAAATATCAGCCGCAAGAGTGGTTGGTTACGCACGAGTTGAGGGTAATATTACAAAAAAAAGCTGAGGAACACGATTCAACCTGAGGTCCAGGGGGAAATACTGTGTAGTTATTCTGATTAAGCATAGGTATGATGTTTTACGATCACCTCCTTACCATTCTCAATACAACGCTCCTGAAATGGCAAGTAGGTACACACTCTCAGGCCAGATCATTAATCACCTAGAATTTTTATTTTTATTGTTTTATTTGTTGTATAGATCAATGTGTAACCTGAGAGAGGAGCACTGTATTTTCTAACGCACTCAAACTTATATTATATATTTACAACTTACCCTTGAAAGACTGTTTTAGTGAGTTTTTTTTGTCAGTTTGTTTGAGTAGAATTATTTACCTGCGAGCTGGTTTCTCTTTGTACGTGATTTACTGTAAGTTGTGCTTTGGTGGCCACTAAACAATTGGGTACGTGTAAATTCGTTGTCCATTTTCTTTTGTCCTTGCCTTTGCCTTATTATCACCTGTGCAATATTACTGTTGTTGTATTTTATATGTACCGTAATTTGCTTTAGTATTTTATGTGCTTATTTACTTAAAGACCGGTGTGATTGGTTTTAAAGGGCCACATTTTTGTTATTACGATTTTTATTATGATTTCTCTTTATTTTGATTATTTATAACCGAATTATGCATGTGACTACATGTGTTCTCTTTATTATTGTGTTTCTGTGTAACTAAACTGCTTTTTATTCATTTTCTCTTAATATTATAATTTTGTACGGACAGACAGACAGACAGACAGACACATATACAGACAGACAGAGACAGACATACAGAGACAGATATACAGATACAGAGACAGGGACGGAGACGGAGACGGAGACGGAGACGGAGACGGAACGGAGACGGAGACGGAGACGGAGACGGAGACGGAGACGGAGACGGAGACGGAGACGGAGACGGAGACGGAGACGGAGACGGAGACGGAGACGGAGACGGAGACGGAGACGGAGACGGAGACGGAGACGAGACGGAGACGGAGACGGAGACGGAGACGGAGACGGAGACGGAGACGGAGACGGAGACGGAGACGGAGACGGAGACGGAGACGGAGACGGAGACGGAGACGGAGACGGAGACGGAGACGGAGACGGAGACGGAGACGGAGACGGAGACGGAGACGGAGACGAGACGGAGACGGAGACGGAGACGGAGACGAGACGAGACGGAGACGGAGACGGAGACGGAGACGGAGACGGAGACGGAGACCGAGTTATCGTCTGCGTTTGCTTGCTTAAGTAACGCATCTGATGATCAAGTTTCATATTGAATTAATATTAGTTTGTTGACAAATGTGCATTTATCAGAATGGGCCTAATATACATCGTTGTATTCGCGATTCTGACAACAAAGCAATCCATCCTAAACTAAAATGAAGGTACACGCGGTGTATAATTTAAAACTATGAATGGGTATCGGTTTCAAAATTGTGTGAGTAAATAGCTTATGCCTGCGCTGTCAAAATTCCCCAGAAATTGTGTGATAGTTATGGATAACGCACCGTATAATTCGGTGCTGTTAGAGAAGTCACCCTCATTTTCTAGTAAGAAATATCAGCCGCAAGAGTGGTTGGTTACGCACGAGTTGAGGGTAATATTACAAAAAAAAGCTGAGGAACACGATTCAACCTGAGGTCCAGGGGGAAATACTGTGTAGTTATTCTGATTAAGCATAGGTATGATGTTTTACGATCACCTCCTTACCATTCTCAATACAACGCTCCTGAAATGGCATGGAGTTCTTGTAAAATTAGTACAATAAACCTGAACCTCCATCGAAAGATAGGTTCAGAAATTGTGGCTTGAGACTTAATACAAATGCTCCCCTACAATGTGGCAAAAATTTTTGTTTGCACACGGAAAATATTATTTCAAATCATTGGGAGAAATACATGAGCAATTTTTTGATTGAAAATTTCTCACCTATTATTACAGCACTGCGAGAACCCGATTCAGATTCAGATAGGATATGGATTCCATTTAGGTACGACTGAAATGGATACATTTCTGGTTAACCTTTATATGTAGGTATCAGTCAAGAAAAGAGCGACGCAGCAACTTTCATCACGAAAGGAAACCTTCAGATTGAATTTTCTGCATATTTTTCCAGTGTTTTTTTGTTTTAGAAGAGTGAAAAAAGGAGAGGCATTTTTATTCGTTTTTAAGTAGACTTGGTTAACAAATGATCTCATTGTATTAGATAGACAAGATATTGTCATTTATGTCCAATGTAGAGAATGTACAATTTCCGTTTGCTGTAGGTAATAGACGTTCAAGGTCGGAAGACTAAAATTTACTTTCTTTTATATATTACTTCAGATTCAACGCAACCCGGCATCAGTTTCACTTTAAAGATATAGCTTACAATTTTCAAAAATCAAGCTACCGTAGTAACTTTTTGTTCTTTTGACAGTGCTACCACGCTCTCCCTACATCTCCATAGCCTGCTCTACTGCAAAATAGGATGGAACATAGTATAACGATGAATACTAATGTCAATTACAGTAATTAATTTTTAATATATTGGCAGCAATTGGTAACGTCACTAACACCAAATTAATTTTTCTAGCAATTAATGACAATTCTAAAATTATAATATAGGTTCTATGGCAACAACTATAAATAATTCAATTTTGGTATCAAAATTTTATTATACAAAGCATTGATTCTGAATTAAAAATTTATGTAGTTCCACAATATTAAAATGTCACCACGAAAAGAAGTATTTAAAAGTCTTGTTGATGACATAAAATCTTTACTAAAGTCGCATCATCGAACATTTAAGAAAATTGAGAAATCTGTGCGTCATGTCATTGAACATGAACGACGTCAAGTTGATCCATTTGATTTTATAATATATCTTCGTGAAGCCGTATATTTTTATACAAAGGGACTAATGGTTAATGAGGAAGCTGATGTAACAGATGATCAAACTAGTGATGATACTTGCAGTGACACACTTATAGATAATGTCGAGATTGAGTGCACAAATCGTGAAGAACAGAAACCTGAACAAGGTCAAGCTGAAGGGGCACCAAGTGAGAATAAAGGATCAAAATTAGACTGTTCTTCAGTTGTAAGTTTGTGTGATAACGTTGAATCTCCAAAGGAAAGCCTGCAATCAGTTTTTTCAGTAAGTTCTGCAGCAACTACTGTACGCTCACTTCCCAATGAACGATACCAAAGCTTTTAGCGTTTTAATAAGTGAAGTGCTCATTTTTATTAATTTTTTTGTAAGTACGAAGGTGCTTCATAATTAAAAAAAAACAAATTAAGGTGTGTTTATATGTATATAGTTAATGCTTACATCAATTTTTTTTTACACTTTCAGAAGTAGGACGAAGAATTGTATACTTATGGGTTATAATAATAACTCTTAAGTTTACGTCTAAATTCTAATACCCGCTTCAACGAATCAAATACATTATTTATTTGTAGGATTTTGAAGTCGAAATCCACTATCAAAATCTAGAATGTTTTCACATATGGACTTACGTGTAACGTTTAAAAATCGATAACGGATACTTTCTGGTCGATTCTACAAATTTTCTCCGATTATTACTGTTTGGTTAAACAAAATTTATCTGCAGCCTGGATAGTTAGGATTTTTATTTACTTCGGTTTACTCGTTACTTATTTCTCTACCAAAATGATCTAAATTTTCTGTATTTACTGCCTTTACCATTTATTATAATTGATTAAATTATTTCTTTGTCGTATTTATATTTATTTTATGAAAGTTCTTAAAATAAATCTACTAGTGCCATCTATACGTGGGTTCTGATTAGCTGTAAATTCTTACATTTTATAGGTATCTGTCACTTTGCTAAATCACTAGATGGTGATACCATTGAATAACTGTATATTACTAAACATGCTTTATTTAAATACACCTGTTTAACAATTTTAAAACTTGATAAGAAATTTTTTTTAATGCCTTGCTCCTAAGGTGTGGTTTCTTAACGGCCATTATTTGTGGTGTAAAATATATTTTAGAAAATTTCTCTGGTTGTTCTTCGGTGTGTAAATCATCAGAGTGATTATCACTGATCTTTTACGGAAAACACCCAGTGGGTGTTAACTTTAGCTTCCATCTTTCATATTATCTGAACTACTGTTTACGCTATCGTGCATAGTAGCAGTAACCTAAAGCATAAATTGTATATACCGGTTGTCTGTGTCGTATTATTGATACTATATTTGTTAGCTTTTAAGTACAAAGTTTCTTTTATTGGGGTTAAGAGTGTTCAGATCATTGGTCTCGAATTAGAAATTAATTAATTGCTCGTATAATCGTGTTAGGATATGAACTGAACAAGCTTCTCCGATTATTCATACAGGGTGGGTGTCTACTGCGTGGACAGAGGATAGCTCCTTAACTATTAGAGGTATGAAAACTAACTTTAGCGTGGTAAATCACGATTATTGGTCCTACATTCTAAAAATATTTAGGTATATACAGGGTGATTGACAAATATATGCCAGCCCAAACCTGTATTTTTTTAAATGGAACACCCTGTATATTTTTGCATTTTTCGATTCACTGTTACATTTAGAAATTTGCATCTGTATCATTAACCATTCTGCAGATATCGTCACTTTAGTACCAAAATAGGAACCACGATGCGAGCGTTGTCACCACGATTTTGTAAATCTGTTTATACCAAGGACTATTAATAATAGTCTACTAACAAACAAACTGGGACATTTTTCGAAAACATGTAAAGCTATACAGAATGATTAACGGACGCGAAATGTTTTTTTCTCAATTTTTTCAAATGCAACTCACTGTATATTTTTTCAGATTTCGATTCCCCTTGAAAAGTAGATACTAATTGGTAATATTTTTCATAGCCATAAGATAGACCCTTCTTGAGATATTGACGCTTTATTTGAAAATAAAACAAAATCCAGAGCAAATAAGAAAATAATTCTCTACACCTAAAAATAAGTTGAACAAGTAAACATAAGCGAATAAAACCATAAATTCAAATTAAATGTTCAAAATACTGACCATGCCTAGTTAAACACTTTGCAATTCCCTAGGTAAACGAAGATTCACTCGCCACAAGATTAGAAGCGAAATGGATTGAAACGCAGCTCTAATTCTATTTTTCATATCTTTGCTTGTGGTGGGAGGATGTTGGCAAACTTTTTCTTTAACGTAGTCCCAGATGAAGAAATCAAGGGACGTAAGATCCGGTGATCTGGCTGCCAGGGTTGCACACCTCATCGGATCATTTCTATCGAAATATTGCGTAACGTTAATTGCATAGTGTGGAGGGGCGCCATCCAGTTGAAACCATATCGTACGAATATTATCTACCTCGATATTTTCCAAAAGCTCGGGTAAATAATTTTCCAAAAACTGTAAATGTCTTTCTCCAGTAAGACTCCCATCAAAAAAAAAGGACCAACCACATTAAAATTGATTACACCACCACACATTAACTGACCATCGATGTTGATAATCAACAACTCTTAAGATGTGTGGATTAGTATCTGAATAGTGATGATAGTTATGAGTATTAATATTGCCATTATTGTTGCCCCATCCGTAAATAGAATGTCATTAACAAAATTGGGTTACTCATTGACTTTAGTAGTTACCCATTGACAGAAAGATTCACGATTTTGAAAATCTATTTCACTTAAAGTTTGATGTTGCTCGATTTGATAAGGATGCAATTTGGTTTTTTAATAAAGCTGCGAACTGTATTTCTATTTAGGTCTAGGTGTGTACTTAGCTCTCTGATACTAATTTGCGGATTTTCTATAAGAGATGCCACAACTTCAAACTCAATTTCTTCATTTGGGCTTGTTTTTGCGCGCTTGAGGTAATACACACTTCCAGAATTTATAAATCTCTCAGCTACATAAATAAACGATTCTTTCTGCGGTTGTCCTCTCTCTGAGTATCGTTCACAGTACAAACGGGTAGCCAGCAAAGCATTTCTTTGAGATTCGCCGTAAATAAAGATCATATCGACCATTTCTTCTTTGGAAAAATTCATTTTATACAAAAATTGACAAAACGACAATCCAAAAACACAAACTAATGGAACAATATTTAATGATTATACAAACTTCAAAACAATTGAAGCAATTGTTCCTCTTTATTACGAGCGGTTTGCCTACCTGATTTGTTTCCCAGTTTGTTTGTTGGAAGATTTTTATTAGTAGTTAGTGGTATAAACAGATTTACAAAATCGTGGTTCCAAAGTTAACTCTATTTTGGTACTAAAGTGACAATATCTGCAGAACGATTAGTGATACAGATACAATTTTTACACTTTTATTCTAAATGTAACAGTGAATCCAAAAATGCAAAAATATACAGGGTGTTCCATTAAAAAAACAGGTTTAGATTGGCTTTTTTTTTCAATCACCCTGTATATAACTACATATTTTTAGAATGTAGGGCCAATGATCGTGTATTAGCACACCAAAGTTGGTTTTGAAATCTCTAATAGTTAAGCAGCAATCCTCCGTCCACGCAGTAGACACCCACCCTGTATATTTGTATTTGTCATTGTTAAGGAGGGTTTGCGTTTGGATATTGTAAAATGAAGATCAAGTTGAAGTGCTACCTTTTTAACGTAAACTATTGCGATTATATATGTATATATAAATTTTCATTTTCAGGGTTACGTTTTATGAAAGATCTTTCAGCGTAGCAGAGACGGGCATTACGTTCTTTTATTAATTTAGCTAAATTGGTGAAAGATGAGTTTATCACTCGCAAAATCTTGCGACTTCCCTTCATCACTATTCATTTTGGAAATATTTGTTAGTGACGAAACTTTAGTATTTTACATTGTGAGTCAGTTAAGGCTACACTTGTCTTTGGAGTTGGGGTAAAATTGCATGTTCGGATATGCAAGCACTATTATTATTATGCAGTGAGCTCATAAAGTGTGGAAACGGCCCATTATCTCACGAGTTAACTATTTTCAGAGGTAAAGCTCCGGCACGTCGATTTTTATTTTTGTTTTTTTATTTTTTTTTCAAAATAAATGTTTACCCTCACTACCTTATCAGATGTGACGTCATCGAAAATTTTTTTAAATAGAAACTGTATTTTTCTAAAAATTAACAGCCCATATTTTTCTAAGTTCAACTATACCAAATTTGTCCCATAAAATATTTCAAGCTACAGTATACTGAGTATAATAAAAATCAACGTTTGGATATTTAATTCACTATTTATTTAACAAGGGAAATTAGTAATAAAAATTAACAAATAACAGAATTATGATAAATGCTAGAATTGAGCTTCTTGGGTTAATTGACAGTACCCAAAATGTCCAATGATCTCTTGGGTTATGCTGGACAACATCACTTGTGTAATTTGTTGCATTGCAGCACGGTTTCTCTCTTTGAGATTTTCTAAAATGGTAGGCCAGTTTACATATACTTTACTTTTTAAATAACCCCAGATCGAAAAGTCCATGGGATTTAAATCTGCCAACCTAGCAGATCATTCAACCTGACCGCGTCGTCCAATCCAGCGATTGGGAAAAGTTCGGTTCAAAAAAATTCTAACTGTTGCAGCATAATGTGGACTTGCTCCATCCTGATGGAACCAAACGGTGGGATTTATTTGACCAGGGTTATTAATGTCAGGAAAAGTTGCCGTTAAAAATGGAACTACATAGGTTTGTAACATTTCTAAATATCTTTCACACGTCACAGTTCCGTCAAAAAAATATGGTCCTATAATTGTATTCCTAACAATCCCCCAGCCCATACAGCTACTTTTTTGGGATATTGAGTATAAGCTTCCTAGGATTTTCTGTTGCCCAATAACGACAATTTTGTCTGTTCACGGTACCGTTTAAACAAAAATTAGTTTCGTCGGAAAACAAGATATTATATTCAAATCCAGTAATTCGATTACACAATTCTAGCATATTTTCGCAAAACTCCATACGTCTATAAAAATCGTCTTCATCAAGTTCATGTATAAGTTCAATTTTGTAAAGATGTAATTTGACCGTTTTTAAACTTTTATGAACAGTGCCACGACAAATTACATTGTTACTGAATAAAGTTGTAATTGAACAATGAGGATTTTCTTCAACTTCAAGTAATACATTTAATTGAGAATCTTCAGAAACGGTGGGTCTGTCACTCTTGGATTTATCCCTAATATTACCGATTTCATTAAATTTATGCAATATTTTTCTTACCGTCGCTTTATTTATAGGTACACGATCAGGATATTTTTCATTGAAGATGTTGCATACTTCTTTCACGATCGTCATAACCTAATATCACTAAAACTTCTATTCGCTGTTTTTCTGAGAGCACCATCCTAATTTCAAATAATTTAGGGTAATACTTCTCAGAAAGATGCTGTTGTAGACTTATAAATCGATGTGACACAACAAAACAATTTATTATTGACATATGCAATGGTAACTATGAATTTATTTTCTGACTACTAAGGATTGTGGCATGTCACAGCCTACTTGATTTTTGACATTAATGCTCATACTATTACAGTAATTTTTATTTGAATGAAATTGTTTATCTTTAATAAACAAACAGCGTACCTTCTCTTTCGTTCAACAATACGCCACTTCATTTGAACATTTATTGTAGTTAAGTTATTGGTTTATCTTTATTGAGCAGTGACTGCTTTACTAATTTTCCTTGTAAATAAATAGTGAAAACAATATTTGATTTTGATTATACTCAGTATACTGTAGCTTGAAATATTTTATGTGACAAATTTGTTATGGTTGAACTCAGAAAAAAATGGGCCGTTAATTTTTGATATAAAAATATAGTTTCTATTTAAAAAAATTCTGAATGACGTCACATCTGATAAGGTAGTGGGGGTAAAAATTTGTTTGAAAAAAAAATAAAAAAATAAAATAAAAATTGACGTGTCCGAGCTTTACTTCTGAAAATAGTTAACTCGTGAGATAATGGGCCGTATTCACACTTTATGAACGCACTATACATAGATATTGAAATTTACAAAGGTTATTTATTGTTGGTAAATTTATAAATAAGTTTATGCTTGTTAAGGGAATTGTCGTTTATCTGTTCTTCCTGTTTCAAGCTTTACAGGGATTCTCTTCCAAGAACTAATAATTTATCTTTGTTTCCCTTAAAGCTGGTGGCGCCTATTTCTGGTATATTTTTCTGATCTTTCTACCTACAATTTCGTTCTCGCTTTATAACTAACCTTACCATCTATTTACTATTTATCAATACTTCAAAACGCCTATTCTATCCGAGTGCTATGTGGTCTCAGGACCGTTTGACTGAGTTACTAGTCAAGCTAACTAATTCTTCCTTATTTTAGGTGACGTGGTTGCTTAGATACGTAGCAAATGATTATAGGATACCTAATTTAAGTGTTGAATAAATAGTGTAGTAAAATCGCTCTTTTCTGAGGGTGCATAAGACCGAAGGTATAGCCAACTGAAACCTTTACCATCTTATAGAGGACACTTTACGACATAAGAAATGGAAATGTACAACTTTTTTTAGTAGCACCGGGTTTTGCAAATGGTGCTTAAACGCTACTGAGGTCGAGTTAGGGAAGCTACGTTTTTCTTAACATTAACCGTTGTAATTATTTAAGATTTTAATCTAAAATTTTTTTTGCATACATGTACCTGAAATATGAGCACTTCTAATAGCAATTCAGTAATTTTGAAAATGTTTACAGGTTTTTAAAATAAAATTATCAAAATCGTGCATCAAAAACTTAGCATTGCGGCGAGCTATGTGAATTATTGAAAATTTCTATACATATATATCGAGTCAAATGTAGCCAGAAAACCCAGAAAGTTTAAAAAAAATATTCCGCAAGCCTTAAAATGCACGCTGTTGCCAAGATCGCCGCTAGCTGCTCGCGGCCATACCTTTCTGGAAATCATATGCGTTAGCCTTATATCTGGAGTTAAAAAAATGGATATGTATAAATGTAGCGTGCTTTTCCTAAAAAGATTACAAAACCTAATTTTCTAAAATGTAATTTTTGAAATCGAAAGCAATTAATTTAATAAATATGGCAATTAATTAAGATAAACTTGTCCAAAACATGTCGAAGCATTGACGTTATTATTATTCAATAAGCTCACCGCAGGGTGAAGTTTTTGATGCTCGATTTTGATAATTTAATTTTTTCAACTTCATTTTAATATTAAGAAATTTTCTAACTCGACCTCAGTCGCGTTTAAGCGCCTTTTCAAAGTTCGGCCCTTCTAAAAAAAGTCGTACATTTCCATTTCCTATGCCCCAAAGTGTCCTCTACAGAATGGTATAGGTTTCATTTGGTTATACCTTGGGTGTCACGCAACCTCACAAAACGGCGATTTTAGTCCCCTATAACGCACTCACTCAAAATACCGACTCCGTCTCGCATCGCTTCGTGATAAACTTACACGCATTCCCAAGTTCTTGAATAGAAATTCATATTTCTGTAACTATTGAGGGATAGCGACATACATTTTCTTTCTAAAAACTGTCTACGTTTTTTGGCTACATTTGACTCGTTATATTTGTATAGAAATTTTCAATAATTCACACAGCTCGCCGCAGGGTGAACTTTTGGATGCACGATTTTGATAATTTTATTTTTGTAACTTTATTTAAGAAAAACTGTAAAAGTTTTCAAAATTCCTGAATTGATGTTGGAAGCGCTCATATTTCAGGTATCGATATGCAAAAAATCAGAATTTTAGAATTAACGCTTAAATTGTTAGTACGGTTAATGTTAAGAAAAACTTAGTTTTCCTAACTCGGCTTTAGTCACGTCTAACCGCCATTTTCAAAGTTCGGTAATACTAAAAAAATTTGTACATTTCCAATTCCTATGCCCCAAAGTGTCCTCTACAAGATGGTATAGGTATTGTTTGGTTATACCTCGGTGTCACTCAAAGTCATAATTTCACTGCGATTTTATTCCACTAAAAGCGCAATTATTAATCTTTAGCTGCAGTGCTGAGAAATGTTTTTATTTTTACATTACATAGCGGCTTATTAGTACATTTTCAATATGAATCATCGGTCAAAGTTGCAGTTACAATCAAAACAAATTAATACATTCATTAAGGCACACTAGAATTTCAATTCTGTGATATGCTAAAATGTTTTTCTCTATTAGACTAAGGAAAAAAGGTAACGTGACGACAACTAATTTAATATAATAAGGAAACGTTCTTCTATACGTCTGATATAACTCCGTTAAAAAGTTTTAGCAAAAGAGTATTTGGATGACCTCTCGATTTTGTAGTTAAAAAACCGGCAAGTCTATACTTTTTAAAAACCGCATGTGCTCAAGCAGATGACTAAATGCAACACTTCTGCACTTATAGACTCTCTAATTTTTCTTTATTGCAACACATAACTTAAAGGTTAGAAAAAAGAGGAGCTTATATATATATATATATATATATATATATATATATATATATATATATTGTAATTATTCAAAAATCCTTCCTAATTAATTTTCCTATCCTTAAAAATTATTTCTTATCAAACCCTATTTTCTAGTGACTTCTGCAACTGCATTCTTGTCTTGTTTATCAATCATTTCAGTTGCGCACGCCTTCCTCCCGTCTGGTTTACCCTATGAATACCCGACTGCTCGCTTTACAAATCACTTCTATACGTATTTTTATTCTTACGTACATTCACCCGGCTCTGTCGATGCGCGTACATCATTTGCGTTTCGATTATTAATCCAGCCTACCTTGTTTACTTTCCGATACCCGTACTTTCTATTTACTATTCACGCCAGCGTCCTGCTAGTATCCAGCACTGGCCTCCTAACCACATATTCCCTCAAAACGGTGAATCGAAAGATCATTCTTAACATACTTCCCGGTGTACGTACCCGAGGAGTATATAAAGTACTATTTAGTACAGATTATTTGCCAACATAGGTTTTCGCCCCGCAGGAAGTTACGGTTGAAAATGAAATTAACACGGGAGGTAACAGATAGGTAAAGTGCACCGGACTAGCTCGGTGGGACAGAAGGCCATGGGCGTGTTCTTGAATTTAAAAATACTGAAGGTGATTAGTCGTATTGACGAAACTCGCAAATGAGGGTGAGTCGAAATTAGATTAAAGTCGAGTAATGGGCGCCAGACTGTTATTAAAACAAAATCGGGAAGAATACAACAGGACACGTAGATAAATCAGCCTGAAACAGTCAATGGCTTTCTTTAACTAAATTTTACGTTACTTTACCCCCAACACTTGTAAACAAAATACACTCGAACAAAAAAATAAACAATGCTTAATTATTGCAAAGTCAAATTCAAATACTAATCATCTGCGAAATTCTGTCATCAATTGAACTCAAAATAAAATAACTAGACATAAACTAGACTAACGTCAATCAAAATTTTCTAATTTGTTACGTTAAGCAAGAAAAGCTATTTAATAAAAAAACTACATGCAACTAAGTACGTCAACTTTAGACAATAGCCACTGGTCACTTTCAAAACAAATCAATAAAATTAGCTTCTACTAAAAAATTTTAGTTTTCAATCTTTAAATCACCATTTTTCGTTAATTATTGCTTCACTATTCGGGAGGAGATCACAAATAACGCTATTAGATCCAATTAATTATTCATCTATTGGCCACACATAAATAAAAAAACACACAACAATGCTGCATATGTTAAATTAGTTTAGATATTGAAATTAAAGTCAGAATTCAAAACATTTACGTAGACAAATGTTTACTCCAAGTCATTGATTTTACAGCGTGAAATTTTTATATACATAAACCTCCAGTACATTCAATTAAACGTTCAAAAAAAATCCTAAAAGAAAGCGCAAGTGAAAGTAGTTCGTCAACCTTAATTTAAAATAACGTAAATGCATCAACACTTCAAGTAAGGATGACTACGTTTATTCGTTTTATCCCCAAATAATTTCACCAAAATGCAAGCAATCGTATAACACAATCACAATAAACGTATAATGTTAAATTGCCTTCTACAAAATTTTTGCAAACCTCTGCTCCGGGTGATAGCGGAAGCAATCTGGACGTGAACAGCTTCAGGATAACTGCTTATTGACTTCCAAACAGCAAACCAATGCAGCAACTTCCAATTAACAATTTCAATAATGTTACGTTTTATTTGACTGCCGTGGACGTTGTATAGTTTATGTACATAAAAAGTGTTTAAGCACAAAATTATTTACACAATCTTGACTTAATACGGTAGCTTTATTTACAAGTCTGTTTATGACTAAAAGTAACTGTTGACAAATTTTGTACAAGACCTTCGTCTGTTGCGGCTGATTGTTATTACGAGCAAAACAAAACGGTGTGCCTTTACAACAACTTTTATTCGATAACGTCAATTCGAAAAGTTTGCGTTGATTTATTTCACTATTACGGTGCACTTAGCAAAACACATCCTTTTTATGAAACGTAAATAACGACACACACATAACCGTTATATATATATATATATATATATATATATATATATATTATATATATATATATATATATATATATATATATATATATATATATAATCATCAATACCACAAACACTCAGATACACATAGCCATTTAGCACGATATGCTAATTATTCAAAACCACCTCAATCAACCTGTTCAACATTACTCAATAGCCAATTTTATAAACCCATTATACTTTATAATCACCTGCCGCTTAATGTAAGGAATTCTAAAAATATATTTGTTTTCAAAAAGGAATTACAAAGAATTCTGCTTCTAAAGTCGTTATATACATTAGACGAATTTAACGAATTATTATAGAGCCTTTAAGTTACTTGAAAAGTATTATATTGAATACTATTAAAAAATTGTGTAATTTTATATTTACATTTTTTTTATATCTGTACTGTATCTGTTTGTTATAATTAATGTCTGTCCTTATATATTTTTTAGTTATGTAACTGTTACTGTACCTTATGAAGCATTATTTTTACTTTTATTCGATACCAATTATGGTCCAGAATAAATTTATCTTTACCTTGTCATTATCTTTATTCAAAATGTAACACGCTCCCACAAATCACATCCTTCACGCACTATAGTCAGATCAAGAATTCCCGCCAATGAACCGCGCAAAAAACAGCCTCTTCCCCCTCTCAATAATATTGCGCCATATTTCTCAACAAACTTTCGCACGAAAAAAATAACGCGGCAGCATGCTACCAACTCGCGCTATCAAGCTTTAAGGGCATGAGTACTGAACGTTACTCGCGTGCAAATTCTGGTCCAGAGAAATATTACAATAACGGGAAAAATGATTAATTAACACAAACGGACTGAAATATTGTATCTTGACGGAAATACGGCATCAATCCCTAAAACGCATTAAGTAAATGACCTCAGAGGCACATGATTCGAACAAACGACTCAAAGGGTGATTTCATCCTTCAATTTGATTTCGAACTTTTCTTATCAACAACTACGTTTGATTTTTAAAACCTTTTTAGAAAAATTTACAGGAAAGCAATTTATGCTCACTATCAAGCTTAGGGAAATCAATCAATACAATATGTCAATCTTAACTTTAACTTTATGAACACCTAAAACAAATCTCGTTAGCGTGAAAGAGAGAATTGAAAAAATAGAAAAAATACGCATGTATATATATATATATATATATATATATATACAGGGCGTTGAAACACACATGACATGGAAAGGGAATAATGCGCGCGGTTCTATATCTCTTGCTTCAGATAACGATCTCCCGTAAAGGACAACATCCTTGCCCCTTCCCCTCCAATTTGAAGGTCCTTCCACCCCAGTTTGGTAGTTCCTGAAGTATAAGTTAATTCCCTATATAGTCTTTCCGTTCATCCCTCCCCCTCTCAGTCCCTTACATAAACAATACATAAAAGAACAAAAATACAGTCATAATAAACGTCACCACCACTACCACCACCATAAGGCAGTAATTTTACGTACCCTCTTGCACACGTCACCTCTTCCCGTATACTCCAAACCGGTCACATGGATAACGAAATCC